>NW_021026640.1:216808-261742 GCF_004153795.1 Camellia sinensis | reverse complement strand
TGTTAAGAGGCCTTTGGTAATCCAAGGATTATTGGTCGGTTACGACGCTAAACCTATAGGGGCAGGTTGGGGTCGTGATAGTCCCGTAGCTAGGTCCCATAGCTCGGTCTCGTAGCTAGGATCCGTAGCTAGGTCTCGTAGTTAGGTCCCGTAGCTAGGTCTCGTAGTTAGGTCCCGTAGCTAGGTCTCGTAGTTAGGTCCCGTAGCTAGGTCTCGTAGTTAGGTCCCGTAGCTAGGTCTCGTAGTTAGGTCCCGTAGCTAGGTCTCGTAGTTAGGTCCCGTAGCTAGGTCTCGTAGTTAGGTCCCGTAGCTAGGTCTCGTAGTTAGGTCCCGTAGCTAGGTCTCGTAGTTAGGTCCCGTAGCTAGGTCTCGTAGTTAGGTCCCGTAGCTAGGTCTCGTAGTTAGGTCCCGTAGCTAGGTCTCGTAGTTAGGTCCCGTAGCTAGGTCTCGTAGTTAGGTCCCGTAGCTAGGTCTCGTAGTTAGGTCCCGTAGCTAGGTCTCGTAGTTAGGTCCCGTAGCTAGGTCTCGTAGTTAGGTCCCGTAGCTAGGTCTCGTAGTTAGGTCCCGTAGCTAGGTCTCGTAGTTAGGTCCCGTAGCTAGGTCTCGTAGTTAGGTCCCGTAGCTAGGTCTCGTAGTTAGGTCCCGTAGCTAGGTCTCGTAGTTAGGTCCCGTAGCTAGGTCTCGTAGTTAGGTCCCGTAGCTAGGTCTCGTAGTTAGGTCCCGTAGCTAGGTCTCGTAGTTAGGTCCCGTAGCTAGGTCTCGTAGTTAGGTCCCGTAGCTAGGTCTCGTAGTTAGGTCCCGTAGCTAGGTCTCGTAGTTAGGTCCCGTAGCTAGGTCTCGTAGTTAGGTCCCGTAGCTAGGTCTCGTAGTTAGGTCCCGTAGCTAGGTCTCGTAGTTAGGTCCCGTAGCTAGGTCTCGTAGTTAGGTCCCGTAGCTAGGTCTCGTAGTTAGGTCCCGTAGCTAGGTCTCGTAGTTAGGTCCCGTAGCTAGGTCCTATAGCTTGGTCCTGTAGCTAGGTCCAAAAATATGGGCATTTACTAGTTCGGTCAAACATCTTTGACCGCCACTTCAACCTAGCTTGGCCTAGTTTGGCTACACAAATTACCCTCTCAGTTGCCCCCTTAATTCCATCTACAGTGCATGATTAGGATTACTCTGTTAGCCAAGCTATTTTGCTCCATCCAACCGAGCTCACCAAAATTGCTCAATCATAGATTTTTTATAGTTAGACAATCTTGTCAATCCTACTTTGCCAAGTTAACTAGCTCGGCAAAGATTTCAAAAAGTTGGTTACACTTGCCAACCTTCTTTGGTCAAGATAACCATCTCAGTCAAGAAGTGCAAAAAATTTGTCACACCTGCTAACCTTCTTCGACCGATATAACCATCTCAGTCAAAGAGTGCAGAACGTTGGTCATACTTGACAACCTTCTTCGGCCGAGATAGCCATTTTGGTCCAAGAGTTCAAAAAATATTGGTCAAACCTACCAACCTCGCGTTAGCCGAGATAACTGTCATCTCGATCAAATAGTGCAAAAATTTGTAGGTCAAACCTGCCAATCTTATTTGGCCGAGATAACCATCTCGGCTAAAAATCCAAAAAATGTATTGGTCAAACCTATCAACCTTCATTGCTCTCAGTTGGGAAAAGAGTGCAAAACATTTTATTGGTCAAACATGTCAACCTTCTTGAGCCTAGATACTCATCTTGGCTAAAGAGTGCAAAAAATTTTGTTAGTCAAACCGGCCAACCTTCTTGAGCCTAGATACTCATCTCAGCTAAAGAGTGCAAAAAAATTTGTTAGTTAAACATGTCAACCTTCTGTGTGTATTTGAGAGTAAGAATTGTAATACCTGTATATAGGTCCTGTCAAGAGCTTTTACAGATTCCACCTAGCACAATCCTAGTAGTATTCCAACTCTCCTCATAAGAGTCTTCCTAGAAATCACACTCCCAAGGATAATGTCTATCATGATAACACCTTACTCACTGCCTACCAAGTGAGATGGCGGCAACTCTCACTTCAGCTGGTAGCACATTCAACCGAGCTTTCACAGCTCGGTGATGCCTTAGGTGACACTACTATAGTCCTAATCATAAGATAGCGCATGTAGTCGTAGTTGTTAGCTCGGTTCTTTATCACTGACACCTCGGTCCTGTGTGTGGCTCGGTCTTGGGATTGCTAGGGCAGTCCCCCAGTAGCCCATCTCTGCTTGATCTGAGCCCTGATGACCCAAGACCGAGCTATTCAAAACTTACTTCAGCCCTTAGTTTGGCCCAACGTCTAAGATAGACTAATCTTAGCTTGGCCCAAACTATACGCATAAATTACCCTCTATGTTCGCTCGAGCCATGGCTTTTTCGCTCGAGCGAATTGTGCGAATTTTGGATTTTCCAGATTTGTGTTTGAAGTTCAAAACCAATGATCTCATGTTCAAAACTTGTATGGTTGGTTTCAAATGCTTAGAAACACTTTATAAAACATGTACCTTTGGAAATTATGAACCCATGATCCCAAATTCTTTCCCAATTTTTCAAAACAAAGCTCAAAACATCACGTTCTTTACATGTATGTAACAAACTCTACTGTTTTCTTTCTAAAACATGTTTATATGAAATGTTTAGTGCAAAACTATGAAGAACTTCAAGAAATAACCCAAGTAAGACCCGTGCATGTATGAATTTTGAAGAAACTAAGTTAAAAAGTAAAGAATTATGCATACATGTACACAATTCACTTGCATTCACTAAACTCTTGTTGATTCTAGCTCATTTCTTTCAATTACATGCGAATGGTTCTACAAATTGGTGAATTCATCTTCCTACATGGTTTAACTTCATGAATTGTAGATTAGAATCATATTTAGAGCTTGAATTTAGCTGCAATTAAGCTTAATCTTTACAACCTCCATTGATTTCTCTTGAATTCTTCTTCTTCTCTCTCTATAGTGTTGAATTCTCTATCTAGCTCTCAAATTTTCAGCAGAAAGTTGATGTAAAATGAAATCTACGCATGTTTAACAAATATATATATGATGATTAAGGCCTCACCATAAATAGGCTAATCAAGTGGGCTTAAATCTAATCAATTATGATTATTTTATTCTAATTATTTTGATCCGAATCAAATTTTAATCAAACTAACCACATGATTTTAAAATTTTCAACTAGCCTATTGAATTAACCAAATTTGGTTTCTGAAGTTGTTGGGCTTTTAATTTTGAATTCTAAATCGACAATTAAACAGAAAATTCACATACAAACAGATAAGTTTCTAATAAACTCAAATTATGCAATTTACGCCCAATCAAATGCTAAATAAAAATAATACAGAGGTTAGGGTCGTTACAGCCTTCCATCCTTAAGTAGCTTAGTCCTCCAAACTTAAGTTACCTTCATTTGGAAACGGATACAGGTACCGTTGTTGCATTTCTTATTCTTTTTTTCGTGTAGCCTCTTTCTTGTATTGTTCCTTCCATTATACTTTCACCATTAGGATATATTTGTTCCTTAGTTGCTTCACTTTCTGGTCAAGGATCTGTACTGGCCATTTCTCGTATATCTTTATGTGCACAGAAGGTTAGTGAAAAACAATATTCTGGTTTAGGTCTTTAAGGGTGTAACAAATGGTTATTAGTTTGAGTTATAGTTAGGTAGGAAAAACTTATAGGTTTGGGTGTTGTTCCAGGCTATAAATGCCCAATTGATGAATAGTAAAAGAGAACAACCCTGGGCTAGGTTGACATATTTTTGTATTCTTGTGAGCTGGTGTTGGTTTCTCACCAACACTATGCTTGGTTTCCTTTCTTATCCTTTTTTCTTTCTCTTCCTTGTTGATGTAATTTCATATGTAATATATGTCTTTTCATCAATAAATGATTTTCTTTGCTGATAATATATATAGATATATATATTTTTTTGTTGTTCTTGAATCTTTGAAGGAAAACTCTCATGTTCGTAAAATAGGGCTTTAAAGGCATGTATAGGAGGTTAATAGTGTCAGGTTATGGGCTTTTAATAGCTAACATAAAGCAAAAAGTTGAAGATTTTGTTAGAGCTCTAACTGGATTCAACTTTTTGTTTTATGTTTGACAAGCTCACTTGTTGGAGAAGATTTTGTTTTGATTAGTATATTAAACAAAAGTGCCAAAAGGGATTCGAACTTTGGAGAAGCTTTTTCAATCAAATTCGCTTTTAAATTTGAAAATTACCACAATACCCTTGACCTCTAAAACATAGCAATACAAATAAATATATAAAACTGAACTGGATGGAGAGTAGCTTAAAGAATGTATAATTTCTTGTTTGGAAACAGGCTATTTCATAAATATTTTAGCTTTTTACGAAAAGATGTACAGAAAAATAGAGAGAGTGATATGATAGTATATAGTGATTTTGTGACTTTTTGGCTAAAATAACTACTTCCCAAACGAGGCCTAAATTAGGACTTGATTAAATCTGAAATAGACTATTGAATGAAGTTATAAAGTTGCCTAATTTGCGTTTGCTTTATCTTGGGGGGTTATTTTGGGCTGCATAAAAACATGTGAAGTTGTATTTATCAAAGAAAGGAAAAAAAAGAAAAAAAAGAAAAAAAGAAAAAATTGGAGTTGTGAACTCATACGAAGTCAAAACCCAAGTTCATGTAGCTATGCTGTCTTCATTGTTTTGACATTATTATCAATTTAAATCTTTTTTGTTGTTGTTTTTTTCATTTTAAGATGCCCCCCCTTGTGAACTTTGTAGGTCTAAATTTGAAATGGGCATGTTTGGAGACTAAAATTCTTTATGCATAATATTGCATATCTATATTTTACTTAACCATGTTGGTTGCATCAAAATTGCATCTTAGAAGTTCTAATATATGGGGAGTGCACCGAACACATGCACATGCACATGCAGGTGGGCTTATGCACACATATTTAAAGCTGCATACTGATGCTGAATCCAACTTGTTCTACCTTGAACCTTTTACCGGCTCAAGACACTAATGTGTTGGTTTAGGAATGGACAAGGTTTTCAAGGTCTAACCTGAGTATAGGTTGGATTTGGATATGCTAGCATAGCCTAACATGTCCAAATCCACACCCAAGTCCAAATTCAGGTAATACAAGAAAACTCAATGCTGGTTTTCATAGTAATTTTATTACCAACCCTAGCTGCTATTGTTTTTGTTTAAAAAAGTTGCAAACACAAACATATAGAAATGCCCAAATTTGGGTGCATGAGAGCCTTGGAGATAAAGTTTTGTTGATTTTGGTGTCTTTAGCTTTTCTATGGGAGGCTTAAGCTTATGCTTCAACAATGAAATGCTCAAAATGGATAAATTGAATTGTCTCAAGAAATCGTTTGTGGCAAATAAGCTTATCCAACTGTTCTAATAATTTTTTCTTTATTTTTTTCATTTTTATTTATTTAATGTTTATTATATTATTAATTTTTTTTGGGTTCATTATTATCATTAGGGGTGTGCGCGGTGCAGGTCGGTGCGGTTTGAGAGAAAAATAGAAACCGTATGGTGGGTGGCGGATTGATAAAAGTGTCACTAGAATTTGCCATTTTCCTTATAAAAAATCGGCGGTTTAGTTGGCAAATAATGGCGGATTTGCCTTGGCGGTTTGGGTGGATTGGCGGTTTATAAAAAATATAATTCAAATTACAAAACTTAAATCAAAGAGTAAAAAAAAGACGAGAGATACCGTAATGTTAAGCATATTGCGAAGCTTTCTTCTGATGTAGCAAGTGTAGCAACAACATGATAATATCAACGACTATGCCATCAGTTCATTACAAGCATCTGTGGAAGCTACAATGATCAAATACAATACATATCATTCAGGGTTTACAATATTTTGAAAATATTTACTGTTGAAAAGTATTTAGATTGAAAAGTGAGCTGATGCAAGTTTGCAACATGGCCAGAAAAAAATAAGATTGAAAAGTGAATTGGAATTCAACTTTATTTTGGGTTACTGACATCTTGAATTCCTCTCGAGCAGTAATGAAATACTATATTCTAAGGTATAGAACAACAAGCAAACTTAAGTAAAAAAGAATTTTTAGAATCTTATAAAACATGATTTAATAGCGGTGCGGGTCAGTGCGGTTTGGAAGAAAAATAGAAACCGGCGGATTGATAAAAGTGTCACTAGAATTTGCCATTTTTCTTACCAAAAACCGGTGGTTTGATTGGCAAATAATAACGAATTTGCCTTGGCGGTGCGATTCGGTGTGGTTCGGTGCGGTTTTGGCAGTTTCGGCGGTATTATACACACCCCTAATTATCATACATGAGTTGGACTTGTTTCTGTTCTATTTGCAGGGCAAATTTGTCGTTGTCATTACTTTTAGATTCTGAAGTTTTAAACCTTGTCCTTTACCATGTTGATGTCTATATGACTCTATAGTACAAGGGATTTATGTAGTCAATATTCTATAGAGAAGTTTTAGATGCAGTGCATTAATTGAAATTTAGGTTCTAATTTATGCTGTTGGTGGTTTTTGTAAATATTTGCAAAATTTTGTGTCATCTATTGTAAGTTTTAGTTGCAGTGCAAAATTTTCGTTGTAAGCTGCATATTTATGCCTGGCCTCATTTGGGAACTAAATATTTTACCCAAAAAATCAAAAAGTCACTATAAGTTGTCACATCACTCTCTTTACTTTTCTGTATATATTTTCATAAAAAGTCAAAAAATTACTAAAATAGTCTGTTAAACAAGGCTAGGCTTCCTTGAGATGGTACAATTTATGCATTTTGAGCATTTCCTCAAGGGACATCTTGACTGTTATATCCTAATCTTGTTTATGGAATGTAAAAGATTCATATTGCATATACACAATTATTTATTATTTTTTTCTTTCTAAATTTTATCTGAACTTATGTGGTTCCATAAGAACTGTAGTACGGTATTCATTCAATTTTGGATCGTTGTTATAACTCGGCTCATCTAGTTACTTAACTGCTGTGTGTAGGATTGTATGCTTCGGCTTGTAGTGTCTCATGGTGGCTTCATCATGTTCGGCAAAGGAAATAATAATGAGATAATTTATGAAATATTTTTCTTGGGGGTAATTATTCATGGATATCCTTAAATATACTGTCTTTGTTATATATTATAGGAGAAGCAACTAAACATTAGATGGCATGAAAAATTCTCTCGACTGATTTGAGTCCTAGATGAAAGGTGATTTGTTGATTTAACTTCTACGATTAACCCAAAAACTTGTTTGCTTTTTCTCATACTTTTGAAAGGAAATTTGCTGATTTAGAATGCTTGATCTGTCACTGTGCATTTTATTTTGTTTTGGTTTGGTATGAGTATCAGGTTTGATTTGTGAATGGCAAAAGCTGGCAAGGTGCAGCGGCAGTCCGATTGTCGGCATCATAGGGTCATCCCATATCCATTACCTTCTCATTCTTAAAAGGTTTTGAAAGATGTCCATCAGAAGAAGAAACGTTCAAAGGAAACAGAGATAAAACAGTGGGACGATGCAACTTGCTCGGTTTTTATGGAGTACCCTCACAATGCTGTCCTCCTCCTCTGCTCCCCTTACGACAAGGGTTGTC
Organism: Camellia sinensis; assembly: GCF_004153795.1. Lineage (NCBI taxonomy): Eukaryota > Viridiplantae > Streptophyta > Magnoliopsida > Ericales > Theaceae > Camellia > Camellia sinensis. The sequence goes on along the minus strand of NW_021026640.1, from coordinate 254,171 downwards.
AACCCAGATTGCAGAACCATGGCTTGGGTCCATTGGCGAATCGGGTCTTCTAGGGTTAGGTTGCCTCAGTGAAAAGACACAAGTTTCTGAGCTTTTGTGCCCACTTTGCCAAGAGGAGAACCAGCACGCAAATATTTTAAGAGTAAGGATCCTCTAGAGTTTTTTAAATCTCAACCACACAATACACCACTTTAAGAAACTTTAGGGAAAAAACACTCTAGAATCCTTACTGATATTTTAATACCAAGAGGAGAACCAGCACATAAAGAACTGAGGAACCACGTAAAGGCAGAGCACCCATGTGCGTGTCCACGGGAAGTGGACCCTACACTTGCAGAGAAATGGAAAAGGCTTGAGCACGATTAGATCGCCTATGCCGGGGGCAATTGTAATGGGAGATTATGTAATAGAGAGGAACTATCGTGGCGGCTTTTCTGGAGACTACGATGTGGATGATGCTATTTTCAGGTTGGAATCATTTGGTGGAGGTGGGAATGGTCATCATGTCAACAGCTCACATGGGTTGTTTGAGAGTGATCATCAGTACTCATGGGATGAGGAAGAAGATATTGATTTGAACGTGATGCCAATGTATCGGCTTCTGGTAATTTTGATGACAATTTCATCTCTCGCTTTACGCGCTATCGGAGCAGACTCTTGTCGGGGAGGTTGAAGCGGTGAAGGCGAAGGCGTAGAGCAGTTAACAGAGTTAGATAATTTACAAATGGGTAGTACTCAGATCGCAATCGAACCGTGTCACTTGCAGTTCAAGTGGCAGCATTCTAATGGGGATCTCTGCTCAGCGTTGTCGATAGTTAGTATCAGTTAGGCAGATCTGAAGGTTTGGTCTCTCCCTGTAGGAGTGTGAATTATCTTAGTTTTAGTGTCAGTTATATATGGTTGTTTTCATAGATTAGGTCTCATTTTAATTTTTGTGCATAGTGGTTAATCATCCAAAACAGAGAGACTAGATTATACTCTTTGTCTATGCATAAAGGTCTATCAGTGGCAGTGATTACCAGCGAAAGCAATGGAGATGGGGAGTGGGATTTGTCTTTCAGAAGAGCATTGTTTCAATGGGAACTTGAAGAGTTGAGGAGGATGAAGGAGTTACTACAAACTGCTCCAGAGCTCAGGAATGGTGTGCTAGATGGGTTGTCTTGGGCTGCTGACAGATCGGGTATCTTTACTGTATCGTCTGTCTACAAGTGGAGTGAATTACCATCTAATCTGCCTACAAAAGTGGTGGATCTCATCTGGAAGAATGCTGCACCTCCGAAAGTGCAATTTTTTGCTTGGCTAGCATGGAAAGGGAGGATCAAGACTTCTACCTTTTTGCAAAGTATTGGGATCCTTAGTGCCAACTCTGATGTTAACTGTGTTTTCTGCATGAAGGAAAGGGAAACTGCGTCCCATGTGCTGCTGTGCTGTATGTTCAGTTGGAGAGTTTGGTCTAATATTCTTGGATAGTGGGGTGTATCTTGGGTGCAGCCGGGGTCAGTAGTGGGTCTTCTTCAATGGTGGACTGGGGTTACATGCACTAACAGATTGAAGGTAATTTGGAAGTCAATCCCATTGGCAGTGCTTTGGTCTTTATGGAAGCAGAGGAATGATATTATTTTTAACAAGGCAAAGTTGGACTTCGAAAAGTTGTGTGATCTTATCAAAACACGGATTGCATTGTGGTTCAGAGCTTCTAGTCCTTCATTTTGTTATTCAGTTGGTGATTGGGTGTCTAATTTACAAAATGTGAAATTCTGCATCATGCACTGAGGGTTTAAACTATCTACTGCTGTTTTTGAATGTTGTTTCTGTTATGGTGCAATTGATTTAGAAGGGGTTCTGTTTTGATGTGTTATTCTGTTGTGACTGATCTGTCTAGCTTATGTGATCCAACGTCCAAGCTTGCTCATAATGTGTGCTGTCACATATAATCTGTTTTGATTTGGTGCTTGGATTGGTTGAAGGGCTGCTGTAGCTTAAGGGAATGTGTTTGGTATGACTGTTGGTGCTCGTAGGGATGAATCTATTCTGCTTTGTTATGCTGCTGTGTTGGTTTTAACAATCTTGGGGATGGGTTTGGTTGAAGGGCTGCTGTAGGATTGAACAGAATTTGGAAGCTCTATGGGCTGAATTTCTATGGGTGAATTTCTCATCTGCTTTTGCTTTGCTGCTGGTTGGAAATCATCTGAAAGCTCTGGTTTTGCTCTGCTCCTGGAATTTGGTAACATCTGAAAGGGTGATTCAGCTTTGTGGTTGTGCTGCTGTCAATCCAGTTTGTTTGTTTTTGTGTTGGTTGGGTGTTTTTTCAGTTGCTTGTCTTTGTTTTTGTGTTGGTCTCTCACCAACTAGGAGGTTGGAGCTCATTATAGCTCCAAGCTCCTCTTTATTGATGTTTTTCTATCATATGTTTGTATATGTGATTCATCAATAAAGTGTTTGTTTTTTGGGTGAATAAGCCCAACATGTTAATAAGTCGGTACTCTTTTTTTTGTTATTATTATTTTTAATGTCCTCTAGTAAAATTCTGGCCATCGAATTTTCAAGTACAACATTATTGGTTACTTTTAGTAATTGATCTAATAAAGTAGAAAGTCGAGGATCCAAATTTTGGATCTCAGATTTTGGCCAAGAATAGATTATGGTGGAAATTGAAATTGTATATTGTGGGGTTCATCTATAAAATGAATCTGAATCACATATTGATATTTTGAATAAATTCTAATGTATTTTTCTCAACTTGTAGTATTCACCAGTGAAAGGAAAAAAACATATTGAAAAACATTTTTTTGATCGGCAAATAAGGAGCTGCCATTGATTATCTGCTACTTGCCATTGTTCTGAATTGCTACGGGAGTGTGGTTGATCTGTCAAGCTGGCTGAGCATTGCTGATTGGTTGTTATGATCAGAAATGGGAAGGCTGAATAGTTGTTATGATCAGTAATGGGAAGGCTGAATTGTTGTTATGATCAGAAATGGGAAGGCTGATTGGTTGTTCTGTTTCTGTGATCATCTACACAATTAAAAGGAATAATGCAAAAACCCACAAAACATAAAAGAGACTAGAATTATAGTTTTTTTATTTGAAGGGGACACAACAGAAAGTATCAAACAAGACAACTTCAATTTTAACAACAAAAGGCAAATCAAACACAAAAGGAGTACTATCGTAACACAATTGAAGATTTTGGATTGCATGACTGATTGGATCCAGTAGTAGAGTGGACTAACTCAGTTGAGAGAGTTGAGAGCACTAGGATTTATAGTAGCAAAGTCTAGCAAGTCCTTGTTACATTCAAAAAATGCCATGTCTTCTTCAATCAAGGTAACCCAAGCTTCAATCCCCTCACCATCTCTTGAAGGACTCAACAAAACAACATTAGGCACTTCTATATGACCAATCGTCCCCCAAGTTGGCTTTCCCCACCCAAAATCAGCTTCATACAATGGCATCCTACTCCAACTTGTATATGTATACATATCCACTTCACCTCCTCTCATCCGCAACTTTCCCAACTCCATCAACAACCCACAAATCTCCGACACTCCACAATTTTTGCTTAGTTCTAGCTTACTTTCCCTTATGCTACTTACCAAGTTTGACGAGTTCATTTCGTTCTCACTCTCATCATCGGCGTCCTATGTTTCCAAACGAACTCTCTGGTAATGGCGGCACAAGACGTTCTCGCATATCTGTTGATATGACTAATATAGATGGCCTCCTTGGATTGGTTGATCCTAATCCCAATCCCAATCTTGATCTAGAAGCATCCATAGCGCATTTCCAAAGGAGTGCCATGACAGCCACCACGCGGGTAGGTTGTTGTACCCTCGCGTTGGCTGCTTCCGCCTTGAGAGCGTGAAGTTTGGAGGAGTTGAAGACGTACCTGTTGAGAAAATAAACTTGTTTTTAGTAATTTTGGAGTCATGTTTACCCAAAAAGTTACTCAGAATTTGTAATCAAATGCCAAGATGGATTGATAATTTGGTCCCTAGTGGTATGTTAATAAATATTATTTTGTTATCATTTTAGTGGTTTACAAAATAGTGGGGTTTAGTATTTAAAATGCCTTAAAATTAGAATGTCAAAATTGTTTTAAAACTTCATATATATATATAGACCGCTATGTAAGAATGAGAATGAATGAATATATTCTTTATTCTTCAAATCTCTCTTTCAAATTATTTTGAGTATAGCCATTTCATTGTCAAAACAGTACCTCCTGACAGCAACCTTCTGTGGTGGTTTCTCATAAACTTGTGGTGGAAGGGTCTGGAAGTCATCTCTTGCTGGGAATACAGAGGGTGCTGTGAAATCTGGACTCACTACGTCAGGGAATCGGGACGCAGTGGCAGCCCAGGCCTTGAGGAATGTGCTGAAGGAGGCCGCATCGGCAAGGTTGTGGTTAGTATAGATGCCTATAGCCATTCCTCCACATTCAAAGAAGCTAGCCTGGATGAGTAAGAGAGATCCGGACCCCGATTCCTTAAATTGGATGGGAATGAAATGGTTTTGTAATTCACTCTTGGGTTGCTCAAGAATGGAGGAAATAGGACGGTTGACTCGAGTTTCAATGTAATCAACTCCATCGTCGTTGCAATCAACGAAGAGAGGATCTTTGATTCTTCCAGCTAGAGGGTAGTAGCGAGTTAGGATCTGTGAGAGGGAGTTTTTTAAAAGTTGGGATCTTTCTTGGTAACTAGAACCGCCGTGTGTGGCGTTGTAGAGAACTAGTGGCGTGTATGATGCAGGTGCGAATTGGTCGATAAGAGAGAGTTTGAAAGTTCTAAGGTGATGGGGGGTCGGAGAAGATGGCTTGATGGTTTCTCTAGCGATTACCTCAACCTTAATCTCCATCATCGTCGTTGTTGTTTTACCTATGTGCTATAATGAGTGAAAACTTGGTTTGTTTATCAATTTGCAGTTGTGTGAAAACTTTGCATAGTTCGTAGGTGTTGACTCTAAATTATTAATAAATATAAGGGGATGAAAATGAGAGTTGTTGACATTTGAGTCAGTTTTTTTTCTTCTTCTTTCCTTTACTGAGATAGTTGACGACTAACTAATGAATGGGCAATAGATTTTTTTTTATAAAATTAGACATAAATATAAGATAATGAATGAGTGGCACATATGATATATAATCTCGAGAAGAAAATGATCTTATTTGACCGCTATACATTGCTAATAGATCTTTTGAGTAATAAAAAATTGTATGGATCCATATCCATTAAGGACATTTCATCTCTCGTTCCATCTCCTTGTAGCAAAGTTCCTATGTTTTTGAAAGCTATTAATCCCCTCTTCTCTCGTATTTAGGTCACGCATCGGTTCTCCAGCTTTTAGATAGCTAACAATTAAGCCACTAATCACACAACTAATAAAGTTGGTCACTACGGAGATAAATCATAAATGTAGTTTAACATACATGTGATATCTAGTCTCTGTCTTACATCTACCTCATTGTGTGAAAATCTTCTATACATTTATGGCATAACTGAGTATTCATTTGGTTCTCGATTCTAGTATCCATCAGTAAAAAAAAGAAAGAAAAATCCTTCAAAATAATTTTTGGTTGCACCAAAATTATGTACTATCCAATGATGAAATATACCCTAATGAAAAATATCTTGTAATTATTCATTTAGAATTCAATGTTTTTGTTAATTTTAATGAGTACATGGTGGGTTCTATTTTAAGGTTATGAGAGGGTAATTTTTGGGAAAAATTGGGCCGAGCTGCAAGTTGGGCTTTGAGGCCCAAAAACGCGAAGGACTAAGTAAGAAGGCCGTAAAGGATACTCCGGCCCAGGAGAGCAATGTTACTCCGGCCCAGGAGAAGCGTAGTTACTCCGGCTGGGAGAAGTAAAAGTTACTTCGGCTCAGGGATGTAAAGCTACTCCGGTCCGGGGTGGCTTCTAGTTAAACCGATCTCAGAGATAGTCCGGTTAGAAGTTATTCCGGTCAGATCGGTCGGAATGTTATTACTTGGTAGAACGGTTCAAACGCACCACGGTTCGCGTATGGGAGAACCAATATATGGTGTGGCAAGAAGAACCGAACTACGGTTAGTATGACCTATTCTACGGTTCGGCATAGCCAATGTTATTTCGGTCATGTGGTAGTTCGGCCGAAGAGAAAACCATCCCACTTGGTTTAAGCAGTGGGGGGTGTAAAAGGATAAGCATTATCCTTAGGAGTATGAATCCTAGGAGGACTCTGCATGGAGAAATACAAGTCCTACCAGGATTGTGCCACGGGAAACTTATAAAAGTTCACAAGCATCACCTTGAAGGAGGTAATTGAACACAATCTTTTCTGAGAACATAGAGCTTTGTCTATTTGTCAAGTTTTCTGACTTAGGCATCGGAGAGGTTTCCGGCACACACCCGCCGGCTAGCTCACGTTTGTGTTTTCAGGTGATAAAGCGACGTCGTACGGAGGAGCGTGGATTTGGTCAATAGGATTATACGAGGAGAATTATTTCATCCCCGTACAGGTTAGAAGAAAATCATTTTGGCATTGACTTCATTTCAATGACTTCTTCATGCCTTTATCTCATTTTGGCATTGACAAAACTTTCATTTACTGTATTTATCTGTTACTTTATCTCTATACAAAAATATACACATTTAATTTTTTTCACTATTTATATAATTTACACATTTTATAAAAATTAGTTTAGAGAATATTTTAAAACTTAAAGTATATTTATGAAAATTTTGGAATGTTTGTAGAGTTATAATTAATTTTTATTAAATTAGATAGTCTAGATATAATGATAATTTTTTTAGTTTAGAACTGTAGAACCGAATTATTATTTTTTCAATAATTTAATTCTAATTCGATTTCAAAAATTTTAACGACTGAATTGGTTACTAATACTGTAAAAATGAATTTAATTCTTGATTTATTTCAAGTCAATGAACACCCTTACGTGATGAGCCCCAATAAGATCATCTATGCCAAGAACAATTGGTGGATTCTATTTTAAGGTTAGAAGAAAAACATTTAGTCGAGGTGGTATCATATCAATTAATTGTCAACTCTAACAAGGGTTCATTTTTAAGAATGCTTTTTATTGATTATAAAAAAATAAAATTACAAAAAAAAAAAAGAATCACCCAAAAAATAAAATACATCTGGAGTTTCTAATTTAAATTTTAATATTTTGATTTATTTTTAATTTAAACTATTGACTATTTCGTTGAGTAAAACAATAATTTTTTTTTTAGTCATTATGGACGCTTATATTGAGTTTAAGGACTGAAATAATTTTTGAATCATTTTAATTTAATGAAAATAGACATACGATTTAGATTGAAAATATATTATAAGATTACGATTTAAATTGACAAAATCAATAATCCAAACTTTATTTTCTTGAAATTTGTTTATTTTTAGTCGATTGACATTTTATGAAAAAATATGCAAACAAATAAAAATGTGATATAATAACTTGTAACAAATAAATAAATAAACTGCTTATTTAGGGTGTCGAACCATCCTAAGAGGGGGGGGGGGAACATGGGTTTTGTGGTCCATGATTTTTTTTTCCACAAAAAAAGAAAAAAATGCATTTTAATATTATTTTATTTTATTTTATTTTTGAATTCGAAATATTTTTATTTGGATCATATTATGGTACACACCCTTATGCAAGTTATGACATTTATGGTGTTGATTACCATACCACAAATGTCATAACTAAATCATTGTCAATCATAACTAAAAAAATGTTATAACTAAACACTACATGAGATATAAGAAAAGATATTTTAGGTCATAACTAAAATAATATTATAACCAATATCACAATAACACTAAAATGAGTTATAACTAATATCAAAATAAATCATAATAAAAAATCACAAATATTATAATTAAGGTATATGGTACACACCCCCCCCAAAAGAGATGTGTATAATAATTTTTTTTCTTATTAACGTCTTAGGCCTAGTTTGGGAAGACTAAATAAGTGCACTTTTTGACTTTTTATGAAATATGGGTTGGGTTTGGGTTGGGTTTGAAGTGATGTGTTAGAGAGGTGATGTGACTTAAATAAGATGATGTGACTTAAATAGGATAGTCACTATCAGACCGTGCGGACTCTCGCCAAAATTCGGAGCAGACTAGGCCGGCCCACTTGTGCAAAATTGCGGCCCAAAGCCTAGAGGGTACTCAGACCTTGAGCAGGTTGGGCCTCGGGCCTGACCATTTTTTTATTTTTTATTTTTTATTAAAATTTTATTTTCTTTCCATAAAAAATGATGCTAGGCCTCGAGCTAAGTCTTGAGTGGGCCGATGGGCCGGGCTTTGGATTGGATTGGGCTTCGAAATAGACAGCTTAGTCCCAAGCCCAGGGTCTTGGGCTAGGCCTAGTTGGGTCGGGCCACACAGGGTCACGGGCAAGCTTCGGGTGGACGTGAGCTAATGGGCCAAATTTACTATCACGACCTTAGCTCGCCCCTAGAGGTTCAAGCCATGACTGGCCAGTAATCCTGGATTACCTTCGGCTTCAGAGTCAAATCAATCATAATATAACAATGGGGCTTAGCAGAAATAAAAACATAAAATAATAACGAGCCATTGAGCAGTGCATACATGCTGAAATCAAAAGTAGTAAAAACCAACTTTAATTTCATAAAACTTATATACAATAGTCCAAAGTTAGGCTTCTCACCCCACATCATTCATACAAGTTGCAAAATTATCTAAAGAAACAAGAACAAAACAAGACAAAAGTTGGGTTGACAATGCTTGACTCCTCTCGAGTCTAAGCTCGCCCCTTTATAGAGGCACTTTCCAAAAGGCTTTAAAAGGGTAGACGTCAAGGCGACTTTAAATGTGACATTCAGCTTGCTCACCTACATATATATAAGGGAGAGAGGTGAGGTGGAGCCTAGTGAGTAATATCAATATAAAGGTTTATATGAATGAAGTCCAACAATTATAATCATATCTCCCATTTTCAAAACAATATAACAATGCCAATAAGGAATTCCATAGAATTCAATCATTTCAACCCCTTTTTTGAAATAACAATTAACAATCAATCAATTTACGTGGTACATCAAATAGAGTTCAATAAACAATGCGACGAAGCCAATAGGACCATTAGGGTCAATCCAATGGGACCTCAACGGGTCAATCAATAATTCAATGTGGATCTTGAAGGTTTAACATCAAAGATCTTTGTGTTTCAATTAATCCAATGGGCCATGGTATTGTTTCCCTTGGGCAAGGGCCAATGGGTCATGGTATTGTTTCCCCCAAGTAAGGGCCACAGTATTGTTTCCCCCAAGCGAGGGCCTATTAATCAATGGACCATGGTATTGTTTCCCTTGGGCGAGGGCCAATGGGCCATGGTATTGTTTCCCCCAGGCAAGGGCCTCACTAAAGGATGCCACAAATATGTTTCAAAAAGGGACATTCATTCATTCATAGAAAATAGCATTTCAAAATTATCATCGTGTAGCAATTTTCAAAACATATTTCAAACATATCTTTACAAGGATATGTTCGAAATATGGATATTTCAAAATGGTGGGTTAGATCGATACTAGGCCCCGGGCGTCCACCTACACAAATATACATTGAAGCACTTCAAAACGAGTAACCCATTTTTATTATTTTCTTATGTGTGTTTCTAGCGTATTGCATGATTAAGGATGTTCAAATGAGGCTTAAGAATGCCTAAATGGGCATGAGGATGCAATTATGTAGTCACAAGTGTTAGTCAAAAATTGCTGAAACAGGGCCTTCGCTCGAGCGCACACTTGGTTGCTTGAGCCGTCTGTAAAGACTGCAAAAATACTGTGTTAGCTGTATATTATTATAGATATATCTTATCTATTTGTATTGTATCTCTCTCTATCTCTATCTCCTTCTAGTCTTATCTCTATCTTTTTCTGTACCTATCTAGGTTTCCTTTTTGCCTATATATACAGGCTTCTTCTATTGTATTATTCATTCAATTCAATATAGAGTTTCTCTTTTCTCTTCTCTCTCTACTTTCATAACATGGTATCAGAGCCTAGGGTTCTCTTCTAGCCTCAATTTTTTTTTCTTTTCTGGTTCTGTCCTCGATTGGTTTTTGCTGGCTTCTGCGTATTTCGTCCATCCCTGTTTCAACGTTTGGCCTATACCCACCTCTTCATCTATTCAATACGAAGCCAACACCACCAGAATTACCTCCATCGAACGTTACATGCGCCCTTACGCGTCTTCCAAATCCCGGCGCGTCGGTTGCCTTCGGTTCCACTCTTACCACGCTCCCACACACGTTGTCTTAGCTGCTCTCGGCTTCTACCCTTCGGCTTCCACCTCAGTCGCTCCGTCCTCGGCTTCCGCCTCAGCCAATTGCCCTCGGCTTCTGCCTCAGTTAACTCTCCTTTAGCTTCTGCCTAGCTTCTCTCAGCCGCATGCCTTGTTTGGTTCAGCCACTGACATCACCCTTCTCAGCCCCTACCTGGCTACTGACATCATCACAGCTCAGTGCTGACGTCAGCCCTAATCTGTCCCTAAGGTTTTTCAGCCTTATGAATCTGTTGATGACCTCCGTTTTGGCATTTATGGATCGTACTGAGAACATCCAATCTATTTCTGTTATCCTTGATGGTCCAATTATGTTAGTTGGGCTCAAGCTCTCTCTAGCTTCATCAAAGGCAAACGTCTTTGGCGGATCATTATTGGTGCTCTTTCCAAACCCCACCAGAAGGAGGATGAGACAGACTCTGCATTCGATGACTGTCTTGACGAATGGAAAAGTAAGAATTATCAAATTATCACATGGTTCCGGCTACCTCTGTTCCTTCCATCAATCTTCAATTTGAACACTTTCAGGATGATGACTCCCTTGCCTCTCCTGCCAAAGCAATTTGGGATTTCTTGAAGGAATGTTATCAGACCACTGGACATGCTCATCAGTATCAACTGTTGCAAACTCTTCATCACATGCGCTAGGCACCCGGTCAGTCTCTCAATGACTTCCTATCCCAGATGTCGTCTGTTTGGGACCAGCTCGCTCTTTCTAAACCTTTATGGGCTCATTCTGATGATGCACGGCTATTTATTACTTATCGAAATCACTAGTGACTATTACAGTTTCTTATGGCTTTTCATAGCACTTTTGAGCCTGTACGTGCTTCTTTGCTCTATCGTTTGCCCTTGCCCACTTTAGAGCAAGCCATTACTTAGCTCCTTTCAGAGGAGACTCATTTTGGAAGTCTCAAATCTCAAGACATGGATTCCGTTCTTGCTATACCATCTTCTCAGAGTTCCTCATCTTCACAGCCAATCATATGCAGTTATTATCGTTATCGAGGCCTGCAAGCCAATCATTCTCTTGTTCACTGCCAGGTTTGCGAATGCTTGACTTGTCATAAGATTGCTCCGGGCCATCTCCAAAGCAATTGTCCTCGAGCTCCCTCTACTACTTCATCTAAGAAAGGGGCTTCTCGTTCTGGGTCTTAGTCTAAATCTAGCCACGGTTCTCGTTCTGTTACTGTTGCCTCCGAGGGTTCTTCTGCTCCTTCCTTCTCTGTGGATGATGTTGAGTTCATTATCCACCAGGTGTTCCACAAATCTGCTACTCCTCCATCTGCTGCTCTTTCAGTAACCTCAGATAACTCTTCATGGTATTTTGATTCCGCCTGCTATAATCACATGACTTCTGACTCCACTTTATTTTCTTCTTTGTCATCATCCTTTTCTGCTCCCACTATACATACTGCTGATGGTTCTTATATGCCTGTTAGTCATATTGGCCAAATCCCTACTTCCACTGTGTCTCTTTCTGATGCTTACCATATTCCTTCTCTTAAAATGAACCTTATCTCTGTTGGTCAATTATGTCAACTTGGTCTAACTATTACCTTCTCTGCTAATGGTTGTTTGGTGCAGGACCCTCATACGAGACAGACCCTTGGGATAGGCCGTAAGCATGGACGTTTGTTCGAGCTTATCTATCTTCGTAGTCCGCACAAATCCTCTATTGTTGCTACTGCATCTACTATGTTTTCTTTTCATCTTTGGCATTGTCGCTTAGGACATGTCTCTTTTAATTGTTTGAAAATTTTAGCTTCTAGTGGTCAGTTAGGTCGTGTCTGTCTTAAAGATGTTGATTGTTTATCTTGTCAAATTGCTAAACAACCTACATTACCTTTTAATAAAAGTAATTCTATTTTTACTGCTCCTTTTGATCTTGTGCATTCCGATATTTGGGGACCTTCCCCCACACCTACCATAGGGGGGGGGTTTCAGATATTTTGTGATTTTTGTTGATAATTTTTCTCGCTATACTTGCCTTTTTCTTCTCAAAAATTGTTCTGAACTTAAACAGATTTACTATGATTTCTCTGCTATGGTCCACGCTCAGTTTTCTCGAACTTTAAGCTTTTTCATTCTGATAATGCTAAGGAGTACTTGGATTCTGATTTTCTTTATTTTCTTCGGGCTCATGGTACTCTCTCTCATCGATCTTGTGCAAGCACTTCCTAACAAAATGGACGAGCCAAAAGAAAGCACTATCATATTCTAGACATTACTTAGGAGTTTGTGTGGCTTCTTTCTAATATAGATGTTTCTCATTCAGCTGCCACCAATCTTTATTGTGACAATCAAAGTGCTATTCAGATTGCCCATAATGATGTCTTCCATGATCACACCAAGCATATTGAGATCGATTGCTACTTCATACGGAAGTATGTTACTAATGGCTATGTTCGTCTTCTCTTTGTTACCTCTGCTGATCAGACCGCCGGCCTCTTCACCAAAGCTCAACTTCTAGGCTGCTTCTCTGATCTCCTCTCCAAGCTCAAGTTGATATCTGACTTACCACCTTGAGCTTGAAGGGAGGTGGGGTGTTAGCTGTATATTATTATAGATGTATCTTATCTATTTGTATTGTAGCTCTCTCTATCTCTATCTCCTTCTAGTCTTATCTCTATCTTTTTCTGTACCTATCTAGGTTTCCTTTCTGCCTATATATACAGGTTTCTCCTATTATATTATTCATTCAATTCAATATAGAGTTTCTCTTTTCTCTTCTCTCTCTACTTTCATAACATGGTAGATGCTCAATTTTTACGCTCAACGGCCGCTCGATAGTCGTTCGAGCCAAGTGTTGAACAAACGTGTGTTCGCTCGAGTGCACACTTGATTGCTTGAGCGAACGGCCAAATGTCGGTAAAAATACTAGATGCCTTCTATGTTTGCTCAAGTCATGGCTCCTTCGCTCGAGCGAAGAATTTTGAGTTTTCCAGGTTTTTGTTTGAAGTTCAAAACCAATGATCTCATGTTCAAAACTTGTATGGTTGGTCTCAAATGCTTAGAAACAGTTTATAAAACATGTACCTTTGGAAATTATGAAACCATGATCCCAAATTCTTTTCCAATTTTTCAAAACCAAGCTCAAAACATCACATTCTTGACATGCATGTAACAAACTCTACTGTTTTCTTTCTAAAACATGTTTATATGAAATGTTTAGTGCAAAACTATGAAGAACTTCAAGAAATAACCCAAGTAAGGCCCATGCATGTATGAATTTTGAAGAAACTAAGTTCAAAAGTAAAGAATTATGCATGCATGTGCACAATTCACTTGCATTCATTAAACTCTTGTTGATTCGAGCTCATTTCTTTCAATTACATGCAAATGGTCCTACAAATTGGTGAATTCATCTTCCTACATGGTTTAACTTCATGAATTGTAGGTTAGAATCATACATAGAGCTTAAATTTAGCCTCAATTAAGCTTAATCTTTACAACCTCCCTTGGTTTCTCTTGAATTCTTCTTCTTTTCTCTCTAAAGTGTTGAATTTTCTTTCTAGCTCTCAAATTTTCAGCACAAAGTTGATGTAAAATAAAGTCTAAGCATGTTTAACAAATATATATATGGTGATTAAGGCCTCACTAATCACCTATGCTTAAGGCTAATCAAGTGGGCTTAAATCTAATCAATTATGGTTATTTATTATTTTGATCCGAATAAAATTTTAATCAAACTTATTATATGATTCTAAAAATTTCAACTAGCCTATTGACTTAACCAATTTTGGTTTCTGAAGTTGTTTGGGCTTTTAATTTCGAATTCTAAGTTGACAATTAAACAGAAAATTCACATAGAAACAGATAAGTTTCTAATAAACATAAAATTATGCAATTTATGCCCAATCAAATACTAGATAAAAATAATATGGAGGTCAGGGTCGTTACAGTCTTCCATTCTTAAGTAGCAAGTTACCTCTATTTGGAAACATATACGGGTACCGTTGTTGCATTTCTTCTTCTTTTTTCCGTGTAGCCTCTTTCCCGTAGTGTTCCTTCCATTATATTTTCACCATTAGGAAAGATTTGTTCCTTAGTTGCTTCACTTGCCGATCAAGGATCTATACTGGCCATTCCTCGTATCTCATATCATCGTCTAAAGCTGTTCAGTGGTAGTCAATTACATAAAACAGATTTCTAAGATACCTGCGAAGTATTGATACATGGAATCATTTGGTGGAGGTGGGAACGGTCATCATGTCAACAGTTCACATGGGTTGTTTGAGAGTGATCATCAGTACTCATGGGATGAGGAGAAAGATATTGATTTGAATCGTGATGCCAATGTATCGACTTTTGTAATTTTGATGACAATTTCATCTCTCGCTTTACGTGTTATCGGAGCAAACTCTTGTCGGGGAGGTTGAGGCAACGAAGGTAGAGGTGTAGAGCAGTTAACAGAGTTAGATAATTTACAAATGCGTAGTACTTAGATCGCAATCGAACCATGTCACTTGCAGTCCAAGTGGCAGCATTCTAATGGGTATCTCTGCTCAGCGGTGTCAATAGTTAGTATCGATGAAGCAGATCTGAAGGTTTGGTCTCTTCCTGTAGGATTGTGAATTATCTTAGTTTTAGTGCTAGTTATATCTGGTTGATTTCATAGATTAGGTCTCATTTTAATTTTTGTGCATAGTGGTTAATCATTTAAAACAGAGAGACAAAATGATAGAAAGAGTCCTTTTAATAGTTGTCTTTGAACATGTCTTTGCTTTGCTTCATAATCTATGTATTATTTTTGTCCTGACGATTTCTTCAAAATTTTCTATTCTTTCTAGTTTTAGAAATTCTTTTTTAGCCTCTACAATAACACCACCACACAACTCCAAAGAGTTGGCCTAGTGGGTGTAGCTTGGGGCTTGGGGTGCGCTCTCTTTATGTCTTAGATTCTACTCCCATTAGGTGCTATCAATTCTTTGGAACTATGCTCACGGATTTTGCTCGAGATTTGCCCGATCTGTGTGAAGGAATTGTTTTGTGTGGGTCACAAACACTAAAATATGGAGAAATTTGATTCACTAGTCACTACCCTAATGTCATATTTGATTTAGTATGATTTAGTTTTTAGGATTTGTTTTTGAGAAATTTTGAAAAACTATTTTGGTGAAATAAAAATGAAATCTCATTATTTTTGTATGATTTTTCTCATTTTTTTTGGACAAAAATAATTTTAATAATCTTAAAATATTTTCTTTAGCATTTATTTTTTTTTATATTAACTTGTAATTTTTAAAAGAATTTTCAAAAATGAATTCTGAAAATTTTAACTAAATATAAGGATTTTAGCCCAATAAAGGATTTGGTCAAATTGCAAGGCACAACATGTTTTTTGGGTGAATAAGCACAACAACATGTTAATAAAGTCGGTACTCTTTTTTTGGTTATTATTATTTTTAATGTCCTCTAGCAAAATTCTGGCCATTGAATTTTCAAGTACAACATTATTGGTTACTTTTAGTAATTGATCTAATAAAGTAGAAAGTCTAGGATCCAAATTTTGGATCTCAGATTTTGGTCAGTAAAATGAATCTGAATCACATATTGATATTCTAAATAAATTCTAGTATATTTTTTTCGGTTTGTAATATCCCTTTTAATAAAGTGCTTAGAGAAGATTCAAATTCAAATAATGTGGGAGAAAGGATCTTTGTGAGAGAGGAATCACCAGTCAAAGGAAAAAAAAAAACATATTGAAAAACATACAACACAATTAAAAGGAATAATGCAAAAACCCACAAAACATAAATAAGACTAGAATTACAATTTTTTTTTTTATTTGAAGCGGACACAACAAAAAGTATCTAAAAAGATAACTTCAATTTTAACAATAAACGACACATCAAACACAAAAGGAGTACTCTCGTAACACAATTGAAGATTTTGGATTGCATGACTAATCTGATCCAGTAGTAGAGTGGACTAACTCAGTTGAGAGAGTTGAGAGCACTAGGATTTATAGTAGCAAAGTCTAGCAAGTCCTTGTTACATTCAAAAAATGTCATGTCTTCTTCAATCAAGGTAACCCAAGTAAGGTAGCCATGTTTTCTTTAACTACTTAAGTAATTGTATATTTAAAATTAATAAATAATGGTTAAAAAAAACTAGTACAAAGTGCTAGATTGAAGATGATCACAACTGAAAGTGATATGCATTTCTCTAGTAGATAAGCAAGCCAAATGCTTTAATCACTTAATTGGTTCACTACACTACAACAAATTATAGAAAAGTAACAACAGTAAGTCTTTATACCATATAAAACAATAGCTTAAAAAATCAACAACAACCAAAAGCACCAATCAACAACAATCAAAACATGCCCATTATCAATATCAGGATCCCCTAACCTCAACGATGTAAATCAAATGTAATTGTGAAAAATGACAATCAACTAATTACTTTCAAGCAATATTTTGAGAGAATCAGAAAGAGCCCATGCAGTAGTAAATGATGGAGAGATGTCTTGTTAAAGCTTCAGAAGAAAATAAAATTAATTTTTTTTAAAAAAGCACAAACTTCGTCATGTCATGATTTTGACTATGTAGCACATTTTGTCTAGATTTAAACAATGGAATTTATGTCCGCAATATTCATTCCTTTGTTAATTGTAAGATAAGTGTTACACGCTATAGCGACCCCGGTCTTTTCTCTTTAGATTATTGTATCCGGACTTAGGCTCCGTAGATCCTGTCATTATTTATTGGTTGTTGTTATCCTTTAATCTCTTTGTATTTGAAGTATAGGTTGTGTTGGACTAGACATATTGAATAAAACATCTATAGCAACACATCATTCCTTCACGACCTCATGCTCAAATTAACATCACATGCAACAATATGAGATCATCAATTCAACACATTTTCTATTCAACTCTAGGGAATATTACAATTTTAGAACAAAACAACTAAACATGCCCAAATAAATCTAGATACTTGGAGCGGACCTCTGCTTCCCGTTCCCAAGTCGCCTCCTCAATCCCATGGTGTCTCCACAGCACCTTCACTAACGGTATGGTCTTACCCCGTAGCACTTGTTCTCAATTATCTAGGATTTGAACCGGTCGCTCCTCGTAAGAGGTGTCCTCATCTACCTCCAAATTAAACCAATCTAGCACATGAGAAGGGTCGGGTTCATACTTCCTAAGCATGGACACGTGAAACACATTATGAACCCCTGAAAGTTATGGCGGCAAGGCTAACCGGTATGTTACTATCCCGATTCTCTTCAATATCTCAAAAGGTCCAATGAACCTCGGAGACAACTTACCACTCTTGCCAAACCGCATTAAACCCCGTCTAGGTGAGATCTTAAGGAAAACGTGATCACCCACTTCGAAAGATAATGGTCGTCTCCTCCTGTCGGCATAACTTTTCTGTCGGCTTTGAGCCGTAGCTAATCTCTTTCAAATGAAAGCAACTTTCTCGGTTGTCTCTCTAACGATCTCCGGACCCAACAATGGTGCATCCCCTACTTTGGCCCAACAAACTGGTGACCTACAAGGTCGGCCATACAAGGCCTCAAATGGTGCTATTTCGATACTAGCCTGATAATTATTGTTGTAGGCGAATTCAATCAACAGTAAGTGCCTCTCTTAAGACCCCTTAAAATCTAGGACACAAGCTCTAAGCATGTCCTCCAAGATCTGAATTGTGCGTTCCGATTGCCCGTCGGTTTGAGGGTGATATGCGGTGCTAAATGTCAACTTGGTTCCCAACGCCTCTTGAAGGCTCTGCCACAATCGGGCAGTGAAACAAGGATCCCTATTTGACATAATGGTTATCGGAACCCCATGTAGCCAAACTATCTCCCTAACATACAACTCTGCCAAGTGCTCGACTGAGTTGCTTGTTCCCATCGGAATGAAATGTGTGGACTTAGTCAACCTATCAACAATTACCCAAATGGTATCATTGCCCTGCTGCGTTCTAGAAAGCCCAACTACAAAATTCATGGTCACGTGTTCCCATTTCCACTCAGCTATAGGTAAGGGTTGTAACAAACCCGCTGGTCTCTGGTTCTCGGCCTTGACTTGCTGACAAGTAAGGCACTTCGACACAAAGGATGCGACATCCCGCTTCATACCCCTCCACCAAAATTGACAGCTAAGGTCTCGATACATTTTGGTGTCCCCCGGATGTACCATAAGGCGTGAATGATGGAACTCCCAAAGCACTTCCTCTCTACAAGATTCCGGTACAAGCAAACGGTCTAGGTAACGTACACTCTGGTCCGAGTGAATGTTCAAACCCTTTTCTTCCTTCCCATTGGAGATTCTCTCCCGAATTAACTCCACTTCGCGGTCTCCCTGTTATGCCTCTACAACTTTACTAATTAAAACAGGTTGAGCACTCAGGGTAAACAATGTAGCACTTTCTTTGGACTCACCCAATTGCAATCCAAACTTACCGACTTCACCCAACATCCCCCACTCCCGAATGGCCACACTCGCCAAACTACTCACAGTTTTTCGGCTTAAGGCATCGGTCACTACATTGGCCTTCCCCGGATGATAGTGCAACTCAAAATCATAGTCTTCTAAAAATTCCATCCACCTCCGTTGGCGTAGATTCAAATCTTTTTTGGGAAAACAAATACTTCAAGCTCTTATAGTCAGAGAAAACCTCAAACTTCTCACCATATAAATAATGCCTCCAAATCTTTAAGGCAAACATTACTGCGGCTAACTCTAAGTCGTGGGTAGGGTAATTCTTATCATGGGTTTTCAATTGCCATGAGCCAACCTTCCCCTCTTGCATCAAAACACAACCAAGCCCATCCCGAGACGCATCACAATAGACGGTATACCCCAAACCTTTCTCTGGAATGATCAACACCGGTGCCGTGGTCAATCTAGTTTTAAGCTCCTGGAAAGACTTCTCACAAGCCTTACTCTACACAAACTTAACCCCCCGTTCTAGTCAATCTAGTCAAAGGCGCTGCTAGTCTAGAGAAATCTCTTACAAATCAATGATAGTACCCCGCCAATCCCAAGAAACTCTGAATCTCAAAGACATTCTTAGGTTGCCCCCAATCTTGTACAGAATCTATCTTTGAAGAATCTACCGTTACTCACTCTCTTGACACAACATGGCCCAAAAACTTCACCTCGGTGAGCCAAAACTCATACTTCTCAAATTTGGCTTACAACTGGTGTTCCCTAAGCAAGTCAAGCACTATCCTTAAATGAGCCTCGGAGATAGAATAGATTAAGATGTCGTCTACGAAGACGACCACAAAACGGTCCAAATACTCCCTAAAAATTCAGTTCATAAAGTCCATGAAAGAAGCCGGTGCATTAGTCAACCCGAATGGCATTACAAGGAACTCACAGTGGCCATAACGCGTACGAAAGGCCGTTTTCTGGATGTCCTCCTCCCGGACCCTCAACTGATGGTACCCCGACCTCAAATCTGTCTTCGAAAAGCAACAAGATCCTTTAAATTGATCAAACAAGTCATCTATTCTGGGTAAAGGGTATTTGTTCTTAACGGTAACCTGGTTCAATTTACGATAGTCGATACACAATCACAACGACCCATCCTTTTTCTTTGCAAAGAGGGCCGGCGCTTCCCAAGGTGACGTACTAGGACGAATGAAGCCCTTGTCTAAAATCTCTTGGAGTTGAATCTTCAACTTATGCAACTCCGCGGGCGCAAATCTATACGGCGCCATAGAAATTGGTGTCGTTCCAGGCACTAAGTCGATGGTAAACGCGATCTCCCGGTGGGGTGGCAAACTGGTAAGGTCTTCGGGAAACACGTCTGGGTATTCACACACTACCCTTGGCAACTCAACTTGAGTCCCGCTACTCTCATTATTCAAAAGGGTAGCAAGAAGACCACTAAGCTCATCCCTACTATAAGGATCACATACTGGCGATAAGACTCTATCAACCCGGTCCCCCAGAAAATAAAAACAATCGCCACCCGAAGTGCACACTGTGACCCTTCGCCGAAAACAATCAATCACAACCCGATACGAAGACAACCAATCCATGCCAACGATAACAACAAAACTTGGCATGTCTAACAACACAAAAGTAAACAGGAGTCTACGCTCGGCAACCTTTATCTCACAATCACGACAGCCCCGATCTAAGTCAATTGTACCCCTGACTAGTGACTTAACTCTGAGTGGAGACGCTAACTGTACCATCTCTAACCCCAATGCAGATGTGAATATAGCAGATATGAATGAATGAGACGCACTCGTATCTATCAACACACTGGCCAAAGAATTACACACAATAAAAATACCTCTCACTACCGAGGATCCTGGCAACTGCTTTGGCGCGTTAACTGTGTACACGCATCCCTGTGGCCTCTGCTCCACCTACTCGTCCCTCGAAGCATAGGCCTGTTGTACCGACTGAGCCAAAGTGGTTCCTTGCTTTACTCAAGAAGCCTGAACTGAGTGAGCCTGCTGGTGGCTCTGTGTCTAATGGTCACTTGAGCGGTGTGTCTAGTAAGCGGCGCATATGTGACTTCGATCGAGCCATCGAAAGTGTAATCGAGCGAAGAATGTGAGCTCTCAGTAATGTTGTAGACTGAAATACTGAGGGTAAGGATTATTCACTCGAGCGACCAGTTCATCGCTCGAGCGGTCCAAGAACAAACAGAGGACAAAATTTACAAATGAAAAGTGTCTGTTTGCGGAATTGACAACACAAGGGACCTAACAATCTCTCCAATTGTCAATTCCTGGACAAAACACATCTAACATTTAGTCCTACAAAACTCACGCTCTAGACACAATCAACAACCTAACCATTCGAAAAACGCCGTGTGAAGAGAACCACCTGCAAAGAGCACAAATAGCACAAACACTAGAATGGAAAGATAGATGATTAGTAACAAGATAAAATCCAGAATCAAAACCCAAAAGCACAAGTATGCATGCTATCATACCATCATCACCATCATACTTCCCCTTTTTGACTGGGAGAGACAAAGGGACAAAATAGAAAACCAAAGATATCGAAATGACCCATAGAAAAACTATATAATCCCAATATATCGACTAACTGGCCTGCGTCACCCTGGAGATAATAACTAGCAAGGGTCACCCTCAACTCGCTATCATCTATATGAAGCATTTCAAAGGTCTTCACGGTTTGTTCTAACCATTCGTCTGCTTTCTTTGGATCGGGGCCGCCATGGAATTCATCCAGCTTAGCCCTTAAAAACTTCATTGTGAGGAAGCTGGCTCTAGTCTCTGCAACATTCTCCCTTGCTTGGGTCTCCGCCCTTAAAATGTTCATGGACTCCCTCATTGCCCCAACCATCTCCTGGGCTAGAGCCCCCATTGCGGTTTGGCCGACTTGCCCCGGTACCTCCGCTTGCCCTACTTGTTCAGCCATGTCAGCTTGGCCTAAACCCTCTTCTTGTACCAGAACCTCATGGACCGGCACCTCAAATACACCCCGGCGACCTCGACCTCGCCTTCCACCCCTACCTCCTCGAGTTCGAACTCTTCCGGACATCCTAATTGAGAGACAAGATAAATAATTTAGCACATAATTCCAAATGTGCTTGCCACTCGCTTCACACGTTAGGCTAAGCAACTACATGCATCCTACTACACAAACAATTTAATTCACTCCACATAAGCACTTAGTCACATAAGCACATACGAATTATCCTTTATTGAAGAGATTCGTCCCATGAGAAACCAAGAATTCTTAGTAGAATGAGTATTGATCAAGTACCCTTCTAATAAGACCTCAAGGAAACTAATAGGCACAAATAACATCCCAAAAGTCTAATCCCATACCCACGTAGTCACATAAGCATGCTATCACGTAATCACAAAAACAAAGCGTTTCCTAATCATGCGAAATGAACCCATTGTGGTAAGACAACCATTTCTCGCGAGCCCCAAGTATTCAAACCCGGTAGCTCTGATACCAAGTTGTAACGCACCGAAATAATCCCAACATGGATGTATGTGGCTGATGTATCATTCATGTTGGGATTATTTCGGGGCGTTACATAGCTCGAGTGTGAAATACAAACTCTTAGTAGTTTTATAGATAGAAGGCCAACGCTTGAGTGCAATAAGGGTCGCTCGAGGGCAAGAAGCTTCGCTCGAGCAAAGAATACCAACTCCTAGTAGTTTTGCAAACCTGCAAAAGTACTGAGAGTTCACAAAGACTGCTTGAGTGCAAGAAGTGACGCTCGAGTGTAGAAGTAAAATTCTGGACAACAAGGATTTTGAAAAACAAGATATCAACTTGTTCCAAACGCAATCAACACAACCCAAAAGCCAAACTCAAAGAGGTATAAGGGAAATAAGATATAAATGATTATAAAAGGCAATGAAACTCGGATCCAAAACATCAAATGGTTTGTGTCCAAACTAGAATTGCTATAAACGCTGCAAACTTAGATATGGGAGAGGAAACCCTAAAAGACAACAAAAGAGACCTTTTATAGCAGTCTAGGTCACACAGACCACTCGAGCGAAGGAATGGTCACTTGAGCGGTGTGTCTAGTATGCGGCGCGCATATATGACTTCGATCGAGCCATCGAAAGTGTACTCGAGCGAAGAATGTGAGCTCTCAGTAATGTTGCAGACTGAAATACTGAGGGTAAGGATTATTCACTCGAGCGACCAGTTCATCGCTCGAGCGGTCCAAGAACAAACAGAGGACAAAATTTACAAATGAAAAGTGTCTGTTTGCGGAATTGACAACACAAGGGACCTAACAATCTCTCCCTTTGTCAATTCTTGGACAAAACACATCTAACATTTAGTCCTACAAAACTCACGCTCTAGACACAATCAACAACCTAACCATTCGAAAAACGCCGTGTGAAGAGAACCACCTGCAAAGAGCACAAATAGCACAAACACTAGAATGGAAAGATAGATGATTAGTAACAAGATAAAATCCAAAATCAAAACCCAAAAGCACAAGTATGCATGCTATCATACCATCATCACCATCATACTTCCCCTTTTTGACTGGGAGAGACAAAGGGACAAAATAGAAAACCAAAGATATCGAAATGACCCATAGAAAAACTATATAATCCCAATATATCGACTAACAATGCCAAAGATTACCAATATGGGACAGATAATAGACCATCAACAAAATTGTGCCCAAGAGATGATAGAAAAGAAAAGGAAAAATTGTCCAAAAAGAATAAAATAAAATAAAAATTTCCAAGACAAATAGATAAAGACAACATCACTAATATGGCGGAGGTGGAGGAGGCTGCTGCTGCTGCATCTGAAGTGGGTACAGGATTTGAGCCAACTAAAGAGAGGCCTGGTCCACGACATGCTCAATTCGCCTAGTGGAAGCCTCCAAAGCAATGAGACGTGCATAGGTGGATATCTCTAAGTCTCTGATGCGAGCATCATAAATGTCTATCTGAGTGTCCAAACGATTAAAACGGGCGCTCATGGCCTGTGCCACCTGGAAGAGATAGTTCGAGCACGAGCAGGCTGTTCCCTCTCGCCAGCTACTGCAGCATCAATCTTAGCATCCTCATCCATCTGATTCTCTCCGGCACTTGAAACACCGGCACCGGATGACTCCCCTCTTAACACGGGCTTGGCTCTGGGAAACCATCTTTTTGGTGATGGGTTTGATATTACAAGAAAACTCATCATCAGAGGAGAATGGGACACCAAGAGGGGTAAGCAGCCGGTTTAAAAGACACCCGTAGGGAAGACCCAATGACTTCTTACCCTCAAACACCGAAATCAGTTTGGAAACAATCATTTCAGGAAGATTGATGGAAAGACGGTGGTCGATGCAGTAAAGAACATATCTTTGATCTTGGGAAATGTTGGAACAATGTGCTACCAATCTTTATAATTATTTTATTTTTTTGAGAAAATTACAAAAAAAAAAAAGAAAAAAAAAATCCAAAATTTGAGTCTTGCAACAAAATAAATCTCGAGTTTTTAATTTTGTCAATTTAAATTTTAAACTTTTGATTTATTTTCAATTTAAACTATTTTCTTATCTTCTTTAAGTAAAACAGATTAAAAAAAGAGAGAGTATTTTAGTTATTAAACTCAATAATAAAAGTATTGTAGACATTTTATATATACATATATTGAGTTCAATGATTATAAAATTATTATTTTTATTTGTTTTATTTAATGAAAATAGAAGAATGATTTATATTGAAAATAAATC
The DNA here is from genome assembly GCF_004153795.1 of Camellia sinensis. Classification (NCBI taxonomy): domain Eukaryota; kingdom Viridiplantae; phylum Streptophyta; class Magnoliopsida; order Ericales; family Theaceae; genus Camellia; species Camellia sinensis. The sequence goes on along the minus strand of NW_021026640.1, from coordinate 229,682 downwards.
AAAATATTACGGTTTAAATTAATAAAATTAAAACTTACAAAGTAAAAACTTTCGGTTTATTTATTTTTAATTTCCCTTTAGTTTTTTATTTTTATTTTTTTATATAAATGTTATATTCAGTGAAAATTACAACAAGATGAATAGTTTACCCAAAATGAACCCACGGAAGCGTGACATCACCTCTCCTGCTGTATTCATCCAATCGGATTATTCTTAGGTAAATATATTACCAAATGCTTCCACTTATGTTTTAGGCTCAAATTAGATTGCGGGCTTATCTCATTAGTTTTTGCTGTTGCAGACAAGTAGATTTTTTGCAAGCTTATTCTAGAGTCATGTTTTTATGAATTAAATTTACAAATATTTTAAGATTGTGTTTGGATGACAAATTTAGATAAAAATTTAAAAAGAAAATAGAAAAAAGATAAGTGAAATATATGCTAATTTTTTCCTTTCCAAATCACTATTTAAATCTATAATTCAGACACAACGCAAGAATTTGTTTGGATATAAATGAATTTTAAGCCAGAGATTTGACCTCAATCATTCAAGAACAATAACTCAAATTTAAATATAACACTTTATTAAGAAATTTCACGATTGAGTTAAGTACTTAAATCTTGATGAATTTTAAATCATCATATAAAACTATTAATTCAAATCGGGAAGTTATTGGTGAGAACTGAATAATTTTCTATTGAAATCGTGCGAAGGATTCTATTTCTTAATATAAACAACCTACTAAAATGTTTATATGTCCTCTCTCAACTTATCTTCTTCCTTTCTATATATTTAACCCCCAATCCCTTGATTTAAAATATACAATTATCCAATCTGGTCGTAAAGTTGTGGTTGAATCATAAATTTGAATAAGAACTTCTATACGGGAAAAAAAAAAAAAAATCATATTTCGTTCACATTTTCTTTACCTTCTCTTTTCTTTTTCAAATTTCTAGCCAAATTCATGAATCAACCACATCATTAATAAAAAAATAAGTTTCGTCGACTTTGAATCTTTAATTCTCATTTTATTCTTAGACATAAATGTACATGTTCTATAAGTATAATATTTTCTCAACCCCAAGGGTTTGGCCTAGTGAGTGCACCTTAGGACCTAGGGGTGTGCTCCCTCTAGGTCACATGTTCAATTTTTATTAGGAGTAATCCACTCCTCAAAACTATGCTTGCCGGCTCTGCCCAATCCACATGGTGGGGGTGGTTTACGTGAATTCCGAGATTAGTCAATATATATATATATAATATTTTCTCACTTTCACCTTTATATTATTATTATTTTTCACTTTGTAGTTCAATTTAGTGGCACATATCATTTTCTGTTAAAGTATTTTACAGCAACCACATTAGTTTAAGTACTAAATTGAATGCAAAGTATTGTAGATGCAGAGTGTAATTTATATCATTTTTCTTTTTCTTGTCTCTCTTAATTACACTCTGCAAAGTATTGGATGATATTTGGCATGAATGCAAAGTATTGGATGATATAAGTACTAAATTGAATACTTTGCAGAGTGTCATCTACAATACTTTGCATTCAATTTAGTTTAAGTACTAAATTGAATGCAAAGTATTGGATGATATTTGGCATGAACTAAGCTTGGACACAATAGGTATTCCCATCACAGGAAGGAACAAAGTTGTGATAACGTCTCGAAATCAAGATGTGTGGAAAAATATGGAAATGGATACAGAAATTCAGATCAAAGTACTATCAGAGCCAGAAGCATGGGACCTATTCAAGAACAAGGTGGGAGATTCTATTGATTTTGATCAAGAACTACATGATATTGCAAAAGAGGTGTGTAAAGAGTGTCAAGGTTTGCCAGTTGCTATACTTGTAGTTGGAGGTGCATTAAAAGGTAAGCAGAAGTATGTTTGGAAAAACGCACTTGAGAAGCTGAAAAAGTCTATGCTACAGAAAATTGAGGGAATTAGCCCAAAGTTATATGAATCCATGAAGTTGAGCTATGATTATTTATCCATGGATGCAAAATCATGCTTCTTGCTCTGTTGTATGTTTCCTGAAGATGCCGAGATTCCAATTGATGAATTGGTGAGAAATTGCATGGCGAGAAGGTTGCTTGTTGAAAAGCAAGATACACTCGAAAAAGCAAGAGATGCAGTGCTTACAGTAGTCGATACACTCAAAACTTGTTCTTTGTTGTTAGATGACACAAATAAAAACGTTGTAAAAATGCATGATGTCATTCGAGATGTTGCTGTTTCAATTGCTGATGATGAAAAGGCAATTCTTGTAAAACATGGTGTTCATGAGTGGCCGGAAGAAGGTACGTATGAATCGTACTTGGCAATCTCATTAAGGTCCAAAACTGTTCATGAGGTTCCCAATAAATTAAGATGTTCACAACTCCACACCTTATTGTTAGAATGTATCGCTCCCTCGGTTACTATTCCAGACATGTTTTTCGATGGGATGGAGAAACTTACAGTTTTAGAATTGAATGGAGTTTGTATGTTGCAACTCCCACCATCACTTGCAAATTTGGTTAACCTTCGGATGTTATGTCTAAATGAATGCCAGTTGGAAGACATAACTATACTCAAGGATCTAAAGAACAACCTTGAAGTACTTAGCCTTCGGGGTTCTGATATCAAGGCCTTACCATCAGAGATTGGACAATTGACCCAACTTCGGTTGTTAGATTTGAGAGATTGTTACAAACTCTCAAAGATTCCACAAGGTGTCATATCCAATTTGTCTCGCCTGGAAGAATTATACATTTCAGATAGCTTTGAGCAATGGGAGGATGCTACAGCCAACAAGGAAAGAAGCAATGTGAGCCTCGATGAGTTGAGGAAATTGACGCAATTAACCACTTTACATATACACATTCCAAATGCCATGCTGCTGCCTAAAGACATCTGCTTTGAAAAATTGATCAGATTTATAATATCAACGGGTGAAAGGTTTTATTATTTTGATGATCAGTCATCAAGAAGGACGTTTATACTTGTAGGCGTTCCCTTAAGGGATGAGTTTAATGTTTTGTTGGAGAGAGCTGAAGTGCTTCATTTGGAAAAAGTGGAAGGTTTACAGAAGGTGTATCACGGACTATATCCATCAGGGTCCTTCAATAAATTAACTGAATTAAGAATTAAAGATTGTAAGTTGAAATATCTCTTCTCCCCATCATGCGCAAGAGGACTTCTGCAAATTCAACGACTAGTAATAAAAGATTGTGAGGTCATGGAAGGAATTGTTGGAAATGAAGGAGTAAAAAATGAAGAGGCAGTCACAAGTGAGGCAATTAGTTTTAGTCAATTGAAATATATGGAGTTGGAAAGTCTACCCAGCCTCGTAAGCTTCTACCCCAAAATGGAGAAGACGTCGACCGCTAAGGAAAATTCATCTACCCAAGCACACTCTCTCTTTAATGAAAAGGTATGTTTCGTCAATAACATTTTTATGTGCTTTGAATCCTTTATAGCTAGTTATTTGAAAATGTTTTATGTATTAGGGAATATAGTAATATAGTGAATCTTATCCCTCCAAACTTTTATGTGATTTGGTATCCTCCTGCCACATAAGACTTTTCATTCATTATTTTATTTATTTATTTTTCTGGGTAAGAAGACTCAAATTAAGGTCTTTTAAATAAAATCCAAATTATTTGGGGAAATACGCACCTTGAAAGGGGATGTATGGCATGCATACATAGTTATGCTATTTTTTTTTTTTCTTTAGTTATGACTAATTTTCTTTTTTAGTTATTATATTATTTTAATTGTGACTCATGGGATCTTTAATTATGTCTCATATAGTGTTCAATTATGATTTTTTTTTTTTTAATTTTAATTATGACTCAAAAGTATGGAGTTATACCATTTTATTATTTAGTTATAAAATGCATATGGTACACACCTTTTGAAGAGTGTGTACCATAGTCTTTTCCAATTATTCATCCCAAAAAATATCACCAAAGCTCCTGTCACCAAATTATACATAAGAAATGTGTCGATCTTGATTAACATGAGAACCCAGTTAGTAGAGTATGTTTGGCATGTATCTAAGTTAATGTGATTAGTGCCATGTAAAATATCACATGAGATATTATTCAAGTGTGGTCATTCTAGTAGTAGTCATTTAACATATGTGACTCATTTGATAAGCTTTGTAGGTATCCAAATATTAGCCAATTACATGTTATCATGTGTTATAAAGATCTAAAAAATATGACATAAGTATTGTCAAATCAAATATTGTCACGTGTCTAATCGGTCTAAAATCAAGATTATATAGTGGTCAAATCAAATTTTACCATTTGTTAAAATAATGTAGTTTCAAGTAAACAAGTCTCCACAAATAAAATTAAGCTACTTGTCACATTGGGTAGTTAAATCGATAAAATTATGGCACATTATTAAAGTGATATTTTGAAATTTATCTTCATACAAATAGAGAGATAAATATTAATAAAATAATATTTTGGTACTTCTCGCTAGATAATTAAGGATAATAAGCCTAAGGGGTTGACTTAGAGTTAAAGACTTGAGAATAAGATTCAAAGTTTCGAGTTCGAGTCACTCTAAGGGGTTGATGGAGGTCTGTTCGGTGGTTAACTTCAGGACATTAGTTGACGTGCGCGCAAATTGATCTGGGCACCCAATTATCAAAAAATAATAATAGTAATAATTAAGGATAATTATCAACAAAAAAAAATTAAACTCTATCAAGACTCCTTTTTATTGACACATATAAATAACAGTGATCTCCGAAAAACATTTGCACACAATTCTATACACAAATCAAGTTGAAAGAAAGATTCATCGGATTGAAGCTAGAAAGTCCAGAAGAACTTTCCTTGCATAAGCTTTTGATTTCAAGGCAATTATTCGTGTCAAAACTCTATCAATCTCTATCACACATTAGAAATTCAAGTCAAAGTTTTTGTGAATCTCTATAAAATTATTGTATTCTTCTACTAAATTGGAGAAGGTTTTGCAATTTGATTTGGAAACAACTGTCCTTATTTTTATCACATTTTGTTTCCAATGATTTGATAGTTTTGTATTTAATTAATTTGAGGATTTTAAGCCATAATTTGAAATAAATAATACATTTTTTTTGAGATCGTAAAAAAAAAAAAAAAAAAATTAAAAGTTCTATGTTCACATTGTTTTCTCTCATTTTGTACTTCTGCAGAACCCAACAATTTTGAGAAAGGGTGAATTTATAGTGGGTAGAAATTTTCTTAATATGTTCAATTGATGATTTGCTGTCAAAACAATCAAACAAACTCATGCACAACACCTATTGCACAATAAGGACAAAAGGTTGCACTAATGCCACAAAAAGATTTTTATGATTCTTCGTTTATATCATCCGCAAAAAAATTAAATCAATTCGATAATTTTAGCCTTTTCAATTTATCGTGTTTGTCATTAAAGAAATGGTTTTTTTTTTTTTAAAACACACTTATCATTCATTTTTTTCGATACAATTGTAATAAATTAAATAGACTATGATTATTAAATCAACTTTTTTTTTTAGATGATATACACGAAGGACTTTATGAAAATAAAAAATTTAAATCATCAAAACATGACCTGGGGTGGACCTCCACGACCCAAAAGGCACCCCCATTGGCCATGTATTGGTAATGTCTATTTATTTTGAATCTTTCATATTTTCCAATTTAATAATACTTTGACATTTGCTTGAATATTGCTATCTAAAAACTTGAAAAAATAAAATAATAAAAGTCAAGGTGCCATAGTTCATATAATATTTTCCTTTTTTGGGGTGCATGTAACAAAAATAATGCCACCATTTTATTGGTTTAGGTTGTGTTTGGTTTATAAATTTGAAGAAAAATTTAGAAAAAAAAGAAGAAGAAGGGAAAAGGTATGTAAAATATAGGTGAATTGTAGTCATATTTCACTTAATTTTTATTTTCTATTTCCAAATTACTTCCCAAATTCATTAACCAAAAGAGAAAGAAGTGCATGCGAGATAGTTAAAACCTAACAAAAGTACAAAAATATAGAACAACGTATCAAAGAACCAAACAAGACCCTACTAGAACAAACTTAAAACATGATGGCCATATTAGTATTCAAAGTAGAAAACGATGAGGAACTTTTGTGGAATGAATGGCTTTTGTGAACACTATCTACATGTGGGACCTTCCCACCTTTTGAATCATATTGAATGAATGGACCATACCTTATGTATGGCCTAAAGTTAGACCTAGCATCTCCAAAATACAAGCCTGAAACATCTCCAAAAGCACAACAAAATAAAATAAAAATCACCATAAAAAAAAAAGTCGTCCCAAGGTCAATCAAAAGTAAAACTTTTACTTACCCAAAAAAGAGTAAAACTTTTACTATCCATGGGCTCCAATACAAAAGAATGAAAAAAGAATTCATATACAAAGGTTAAAATAACTCTATATATTTATTAAAAAATATATATTATCTAAAGCGAAAACAAATCAGAATCATCATGATGTCCAAAAGCACCATACATATAAAGGTTGTAAATCTCATATTAATTGTCAAAATTAGGTTTGTAAACAAGTCAAGTCGAATCATATAACAGGTTATTCAAGTTTAATTTGAAAAACTTATTGAGTTTGAAAAAATATATATAAGTTTGCTTTGTTTACCATTTGAACTAAACCGAAATGAGTTTTAATGGAACGGAATTCGAGCAACTAAATTGGTATTTTATTGCCCATTTAAGTTTATAAAACTGAGTTTGAGCTAAACTCAAAATATCAGCGAGTTTCAAAATGTGTTCAGTTTTAACTTATTTATATAATAAGTCATTCTTGAATTGTTTTTTAATGAGCCGAATATAAGTCGAGTTCAAATGATTTGATTTGTTTTACCATCTTAAATTAAATAGATATGCCAACAAAATGAATAATAAATTAAACAAGAAATTATCAATGTAAAAAATTATCAAGGCACCGTGGTGAATTTTTCAAATAAAATTTTCTTCTTTTTCATAAGTCCAATACTCAAATCTACAACATAATTTGCCTTATCTGAAAAATAACTAATAAGATTATGGAACACAAATTATTGAAGTCAAATAGAAAAATAATTATGAAAGATGGAAAATAATGTGAAGAGCGGAAATCAAAAAGGTGGTTAGTTAATAATTCAGTAATAGAATAAATATTTCAAAAGAATATGGCGATATGAAATTATCAATTTGCCTGCATAATGCTTCTCATTTCCGCTCATACACATTTAAAGCATGTGTTTGTAAACTGTTGCAATTATAAGTTGTTGCTCATCCACAATTATGTGACAGTCACTAGCTACATGTGTTGTAAATTACTTTACAGGTTGCTTTTCCCGTCTTGGAGGATTTCGAAATTCATGGATTGCCTAACATAATAGAGATATGGGACAAGCAATTACTCATAGCCTCAGAAAAAGAATCAAAGTCCTTCTACCAACTGAAAGATATGAGGGTTTCTAATTGTGAGAAATTGGTACATGTGGTCCAATTCAATATGCTCCCACGACTGCAAAATCTCAAAAGATTCTACGTGGATAATTGTCCAAGGATGGAAGCGATAGTCTCGGAAAAAGAAAAAGAAGAAGGAACCACCGGGAATGATATCATCGTGTTCCCTCAATTAACAACTCTTTATCTTTCTGGGTTGGTGAGCCTTAAAAGTTTCTACAATGGGCCTACAAGATCTGAAGCACAACCCTTATTCAACCACCAGGTTTGATTTTCGTTTTTTATTTTATTAACCCTCGCCGTGGGAAAGCGTGCGCACAAAAAAAGAAAATTAAAATTCATTTGCCATTACAATTTTAAATTTGAAGCTTATTTGAATATTCTCTTTCTGTCCAAATCCAAATAAAAGTAAAATAATTGCAAGGTGGATATGCTAGGGCTCTACGATGGAAATTACAATATTAGCCAAACAATGTTACCATAGATCAACAATCTCATAATTTCCATTCATTATGTCTTTGATCGTTACAAAAGATGATACATAGAATATATATTCACAAATCCTAGATTCTGAATCTATAGCATATGCCATGGATACAAGTGCAAAATGGAAATTAAAATCAAACAAGGAAATACCCTAATGGCTTGCAACTTTCCAAGACGATATTTGGTTACAACAAAATGAGTTTAAACTCAATACAAGTAAAGCCCAAGGCTTGAACAAAATATTTACATCAAGACACAAAAGGTGAAGCCTTAAGCTCTGAGTCCTCCCAAGCTATGTCCTTGGCAGAGGCATATCATCAGCACCTAAAAGTTGTTTTCCACATAGGGTGAGCTAAAGTCCAGTAGGAATACTCTAACACAGTATATGAATTTTAGCAAAATCATAAGGTGAATGCACATGTATGCTATTTTCCGAATATTTCTCATTTTCCATCTCAAAGTCATGCAATGCCAAATCATATATCAATTCGTGAAAATAATCTTTTTAATACAGAAAATAGGTCAGTGGATACAAAATACTGAGAATAGGTACGTGTCTAGCAGTAGGCTATACAAACACTGCCAAAGCCATTTTACTAGTACTAACCAGAAGGATCGGCCCCTAACCATGCGAGTTTTTGGACTTTCACCAAGGACACACAGGACAACCTCATAGCCACAACCACACCCTCTAACTAGATTCACCCAGGTATTCACCCATTTTTCTCAAAATAAATACATTTACACTGTTCAATGAATAATGATGCGCAATGCACAATGGATGAGAAATTAGTTTAATTCAACCTAATCTTTATGGAACATCTACAACGATCAAGACTATCCTCCACCGATTGCCCAAAACAGTGATTTTTATTCAATAGATAAATTCCAAGCAAAAGATACATTTCCATCAATTACAATGGGATGATATCACATATCCAACTCCACCATCATTATCAACATAACCATTATTCCAATTCTAAGATATCCAACATCATTTCCATTTCCCTTTCACAATTTCAAATATCCAAAATGAGGACAAAAACCCTCTTTTCTTACAAAATCAATTTTAAGAAAAGATTTCCATCATTCTAACTCAACTCAACTCATCAAATGAGACGAGTCCAAAACAGAATTGCTATATAATCTGTTCACTAACCATCCTCTCATTAACAATTTCATCCAACCTAATCCGCCAAATAAACGTGGCCTTAAAATATAAATTCCTCCCTATGGTTCTAAAAATTACAAATACCCCATTGTTAGAAATTTTTTGTTTAAGAGAATTAACAGAAAAAATAAAATTTCTAACTACTCTCTTATATAACAATAAAATTATTTGAATTATTAATTAAAATATATTTATGAAATTATTAAAAAATAATAATTGATTTCATGATTTATTAATAAAATGAGTTATTTGTTATATGATTGGAAATTTGATAGGAAAATATGTAATTTCTAAAATCACATGGGGCAATTTGTATTTCATATAAGCTTCAAAGGGTGTGTTTTATAAGGGATTCGGCTTGTCTCTCTAGTTAAGAGTTCATTTGAGCCCAACGATTACAGTCTCTTACCGGTAAGAGTTTATGAAATGTCTTGGCCCATTATTTTAAATCTTAGTTTAGTTAAATCTTTTCATAAACTTTTACTAGTCAGATTTTAATAGTCTAGTCTAGTTCTAATTTCAACTGAAGCCGTTCCTTTTTATAGGATCATAGAACATAGATTATCAAAGTCAAATGAAAAAACTGACGATGAAATGTGAAATAATGTGAAACGGATTTTACAAAAATAAAATAAAATAAAATAAAAAGGGGGAGGGGGAGGTTTACTAGTTGAAGGAAAGTGTGATTAAATTATAACTGCTCAATATTTTAGATGGATACGAAAATGTGTAACTATGAATCAATTTACTTGCCTACTGCTCATCATCTATCTGCACATGGCCCCGGTTACAAAAGCTAATTAATACATTTATTGTATAGCAGTTGCTAACCCCACTTGGGGGAGGTTACCATTTTTTAAGAGTCAGTTACCAGAATGTGTTTTGAACCAACTTTGCAGGTTGCTTTCCCAGTCTTGGAGAATTTGAAAATTACTAAAGTGCCTAACATAACAGAGATATGGGACAAGCAATTACTCACAGTCCTAGAAAATGAATCAAAATCCTTCTGCCAACTGAAAGAGATAGAGGTTAATAATTGTGAGAAACTGAATGTTGTTTGGTCCAATATGCACCCACAACTGCAGAATCTGGAAAAACTCAATGTATATGGTTGTCCAAATATGAAAGTGATAGTCTGGGAACAAGAAAATGAAAAAGGACGCACCAGTGATGATATTATTGTGTTCACTCAACTAACAACTCTCTGTCTTCAAAATTTAACGAAACTTAAAAGTTTTTACAGTTGGCCTACAAGATCAAAAGCACAACCTTTGTTCAACCACTAGGTACGGTTTTCTAATTGATTTTATTAGAGCATATCTCTAATGCAGTCGGCATATGATGCCTTATAGTTAAAGTACCTAATATAAATTACTTTTGTCAATTCCCCCGAATTAGGTATATGGTTAGGCATTTGTCTCAACTAAAATTCAATAGTTAAATGTAGTTAGCCTTCAAATGCTAGGCACAATGTTCTTGACCTTTATGATTATTTCCCTTTTATCTTTAAAGATGATGTGGCATTTTTTAAATTAAGTAGTGTTAGGATGAGTAGTAAAATAAATAGTAGTGTTGGAGTTGAAATATAAAAAAGTAGATAGGAAAAATAAATATATATTTTATTATAATTTTTGAATAGATACCTAATAGTGTTGGTGATGCTCTTAACCATGACCATGGGAAAGAAAATACAAAACGCAAAGGGCATTGTTATATAAGTCAAAAAATTAAATCCAATTTTCAAGCTCAATGATGTGACAATTAATTCGAATATCTAAGGTAACACTCTCTCTCATATTTTTTCAGTCATCAACCAATCATATCCCTTACATATCATTGAGTCTAGAAAATGAGTTTAAAAAGTGGACTTGTATATTATTTTCCAAATGAAAATAAAATTATAATTCCTATCCAACTGCAAAGTTAACTTTGAAACTGAATTGAGTATTCAAATTCCATCCAAATAGAAAATAGAATAAGAAGGTAGTAAAATGAGTAGATATGCTACAATATTTAAGGAAATTACAATATATGTTGAAAAAATATGTATGAATTCTAAATTATATGTAATTTTTTTCTTTATTACATATGCATATTAATATGATTATATTTACCTAAATTATGCCCAAAATTGTAATTTTCCCAACCTTGACTTGGTGAGTCTTAAAAGTTTCTACAAGATTTAAATCTGAAGCACAACTCTTATTCAATCACCAGGTTTGATTTTCTTAATTTATTTTATTAACCTTAGCCATGGGAAAACGTGGACACATAAAAAAAAATTAAAGTTCTTATTCAATTACAATTTTAAATTCGAAACTTAGTAGAAGAAAAAAAAATGTGTAAAAAAGTAAAAGAAAAAAAATATAACTTTTTAGGTTAATTTGGATTTATCATCAATTTACTCGATTTTTTAGTGACTTTCTAGAAGGAAACAAAATGTGTAAAAAAGTAAAAAAATGTTGACTTTTTTTAGTGACTCTTTGATTTTTTAGTTAAATATATATAATTTTCCAAATAAAGCCTAAATATACTAATTTTAGTAGTAAGAATAAGATTTATAATCAAATATAATATTTTTACAAAGGGGTATTGAGTAAGTTAGGATAACAAAGGTAAAGGTAGGTAGTTGAGTAATAGTTTGATCGGGTAGGAGAAGTTGAAGGGCGGATGGGTGAGAGTAACTAAAAAAGGGATTGAATATGGCCAATCTGTGACACCATTAATGAAAGAAAAACAAAAAATAATAAAAATCAGAAATGTAGACTTGAAAAAAATAATAGAATTACTTTATTCAAAACCATTATTATATTTAATATTTTTACTATTTAATTTTAAATTATTTTTTTGTATTTATTAAAGACAGTATACCATGTTAACATTCACATATACAATAGTGTTGACATAGATATAGTAAATTAAGAAAGGAAAATGTTTGAGGGCCACAAAATTAGTGGCTCAAATGGCTCAAAACTGTCAAAACGACGTCGTTTTGTGTTGTTTTACATCCAAAATGACGTCGTTTTGATAGTTTTGAGCCATTTGAGCCACTGTTTTTTTGGAAAATCTTCACTGTATTTAAAAGATTTAATTCTATTGTGTACACAACAACAAATAGAATTTAAAGAAATAAAGAAAATGAGAGAATTTGTTTGATTACAAAAATCAAACTCGAAATAAAAATAAATAAATAAAAACAGATTTTATTTTGTTACAAAAACAAAAATAAAATCTGATTAAATAAACAAATAAAAACAGAATAAACTTAAACAACTTACTTGGTTAATTTATTTGAATAACTTTTCTGATCAAGTCCAGTGTTTAACACTGTGTCCTTAAGACAGATTCGTCCTCTCCACGGTGCTTTCAGAATTCGGACGTCTATCTCCCAGGATGAAATGATCTTACCACAAACAATAGCAGCACTACAAATTGTTTGCCTTACGAACACACTAAGTGTTTACACTCTTCTAATTCTGGTTTTATCCAGAATTTTATAACCATTTCCAACAATCCCCCATATGAATGGAATTTGAGGACAACGGAAATGCAACAAAATGCAGACTTTAACGAAAGAGTATAAGTCGAAAATATCTTGCATCAGGATAGGTAGTTTTCGGCCTTGAACCTTCCCTAGTGATAACCTATCGGACTTACTGGCTAACCAATGGACGCGATGCCTTGAATTGTTCAGCCGTTTGTGTAAGCCAAGACAATAGATTTCACACAAAATATCTTCTAACACATCGTGG
>NW_021026640.1:63457-196845 GCF_004153795.1 Camellia sinensis | reverse complement strand
GAAGGGGGGTGCTCATAGCTGACCTTTCCCTCTCGTACCCAAGTTCCTGAGCCGAGGCAACTTTGGTGATGACGGACATGTGCTTAGGCAAACGAGTCAGGGTTTCCTAAATTTCCCCAAAATAAAATATTTAGGTGGCGACTCTGTATCTGGCAAAGCAGTCCATGTTTGACACTTCTTTTCTAAAATTCTGTTTTCTCAAAACGATTTGCCGGATTTGGACTCTTTGGTTCAGATTAAGAACCGTGACAAGTGAGAGTCCTGAGCTGTAGTGAGCCCACTATCGAATGGAACGGGGACTCGTTCCCTCCCAGGGCGTTCGGGGACGTCTACAGTTTCTGGCGACTCTGCTGGGGATTTAGAGAACTTGACTCGAACTCATGATATCTAGTTTTGAGTACACTTATGTGTTTCTTTGCATTGCATTTGCATTGGTGCGCCTAGGACACCGTGTTTGCCATCTGCTATTCCTGAACGGTTTGTTGGAGGCTTGTCTTGTCAAGGCATGACTATAAGGCTGACAGGTTGTGGGCTCTGCCAGTATGGGAACACAAACCCCAGTTTTACCGGGGCACCATTCGACCTAGTGCATATCGAAATCCATAGTGACCATTCCAAATTCGGACAGGTTGCTTACCCGATGTTAGGTTGTTTGAAAACCGCTGCGTGCATAGTGAAACCTTAGCTCCTGACAAAATAGGACAGGGAAACCCAACCCCAACTTAGGGTGTTTTGGCTCTCTTTACTTGCTATGTGCTTTTAGAGTGTATCTCTACAGGAACGTACATATCAGTTTGCAAGTTTGAGTATCAGGCCTACGGGCATTAGTGTTTTGAGAATCAGTTATATCTGCGGGTATCAGATTCAGATTTGGGGCAGTGATTTTGGGGAACAGTGATCCGTAGTAGAATACAGTTATTCAGTTATTCATATGCCTGTTCTGATGAAATTAGGCTGAGATGCTGCCTGTTTTCTCTTTTGCAAGGTAGTCCTGGATCCATAGCTTTAGAAGGCTCCAATATCCCCCGAGGTCCATTGGACTTGTACTGATAGACTTTGTCAGGTCATAGACTCAGTTCAAGGGCAATCAAGGCCAGAGAAGGCTAGTCAGGCACAGACCACCAGTGCAACAGCTACCAGATCAACGATCTTTGAGTAGTCGGGCTGAGATTTCCGAGCCTATTACCGACACAGATATACCGGTTGCTCAGTTAGATTAGAACAGTACGTCGAGTCTGGAAGAGATGGTGCGCCAACTCCAGGATAGTATGAAATCCATGCAGCAAGACACTGTCCGTCAAGCAGAATTCGCCAAGCAACAGGCTGTGGTCATAGCCCAACAGGCAGAGACAATTGCCAGATTGGAGCAGCAAACTGGAGTATCTACTTCGCACCAGGCTCCTCCCCCACCAAGAGTTCCCATACTCGGGGAGGCAACCCACGTCCAGGATGATACGGACATTCTGACAGGGCCAGCTCCGCCCCCGGTTCTATCCCAGCTATCTAAAACACCCACCAACCTACCAGACCCCCCCTTTGATATCGAGACAGACCCCACAACATTGAAAGTAAGCAAGCTTGAGAAATTGTTCAAGAAGTCTCAGGGGGCCCACTCCATTCTTGATATTGAAGACGGGTATACATACTCGGCTGTGGCGTTGTCTGACAGATTCAAAATGCCGCATATTGACCGTTTCGATGGGTCCGGGGACCCCATGGTGCATCTGAGACTGTTTTCAGACATACTAAGGCCGATAGGCCTCACCAGATTACAGAAGCTATCATTGTTTGGCCGGACCCTGTCTGGGATAGCCGCAATCTGGTATGCGAAATTGGAGAACTCTGTGAAACAGAATTGGGAAGAGATGGCTGAGGCCTTCGGTGATCAATACTCGTACAACACATAGATTAAGGTCACAACTCGTGATCTTGAAGTCACCAACCAAGAGCCAAAGGATGGTTTTTCAGAGTTTGTGGCGAGCTGGAGAGCAAAGGCCTCGATAGTGGCTACAAGGCCTTCCGACAAAGACCAGATAAGGATGGTTGTGCGCAACCTCCAACCCAAACTGATGCAGAAAATGATCGTGCTCCCCTTCCCTACCTTTTCAGATTTGCATGAGATGGGAGTACAGATCGAGGATGCTATGAAGCGGGGCCTCATTGACCAGGAGAAGGAGCAGCCCAGGAGGGCATTTACCCGTAGTTCGAATGCGACCACCAGCAGTGATACAGCTGCTAGGACTTCAGACGTGGGCATGGTCGCCACCACCACACCAAGAGCAGCCACCTCCTTTGTTGGTGCATTCACTTCAAACCCCCGAACTTCGAACTATCTACCCCGAGGCAAGAGGGTTTTCACCCCACTCTTTATGCCTTTGCCTAAAGCCCTAGGGGTCCTACTCAGGAAAGGACATCTGAAACCGTTGGAACAACGGCCTCTACCCGATCCTCTCCCTCCGAAGCATGACCTGACTAAGTACTGTGCTTTTCATCAACAGACCGGTCATGACACCGACAGTTGCGTCCGTCTCCGCCACGAGATACAAAATTTAATTGACAACAGGGTCATCCCCGCACCAGGTCCTGCAAAGGCTATCGACACTTGACCAGTGAACTTGTGGGGGATAATGTGATGTGATCGAGGGATGAACCACCTGCGAGCGGTGCTCAGTTTACTCCGGATGTGGCGTATGGCACGCACTGTTTTGAGCATTTGTGAATACTGGGTTTTGTACGTTCTGGCTTGGGTATTGAGTCAATTCTGTTGTTTTGAGTCTGTCTCTTTGTTTTTAGTCAGTTTTTTCATATCACGTCAATCCTGTTGAGTCTGTCTCGTTGTATTGAGTCAGTCGGGCCTGTCTTGTTGTATCGAGTCAATCCTGTTTTGTTAAGACTCGGGTGATTCCAGGGGTGTTACCTTGGACATCACTATCTTGTTTTGTGTTTGTCTTTTTGCTTTCTTTTGAGTCTGTTTCTGCCTTGGTGCCAGTTATGCCAACAGATTTGAATGGAACAACAGTGATTTTTACACTCTTGTGTTTTCTTCTGCCGTGTGCCAGTTGTGCCAGAAGTTTCAATGGAATGACAGTGCTCTTCGCCTGCTAATCACCGAGTGTTCAAACGGTGACGTCCAAGTCTTGAGGACGGTCAAAAATGGGGTGTCTACATTGTGCCAGAGGATTTGATTGGGCTGACAGTACATCTCGCCTGCTCTCCTGCGCGCCAAACTCATTGCATTAACCTGAGTTTTTTAAAAACCTCTTTTGAACACTGCAGTGATAAAAACAAAGAGGAAGGAATTCCTCGGGTTTTGCAAAATTTTGATCATTTTGAGCGAAAGAGAGGCATGTTAAGCCCTTAATGAATGAAATCATGCTTGTCGGTGTGAGTACTGAGAAGGACCTGGCTTGATCTAGATTGGTTCCACACTATCTTCGGCGCGAGCGATTTGTCGTTTTCTTAAAAACCTTCAAAAACAAACGTTTTACGCGGCCCTGTGAGGACCTGTGTGGGATCGCTCTTAAGATTGTGCAGCTTAGGATCACTCTCAGCCTCGAGATTCGACCCCTCACTTTCAAACCTTGAACCTAAGTTCAGAACGTTCAACGGTCAACCACAACGTGAGGCCTGTGTGGCCATTTTGAAGCAGCCCTCGAACAAGAGGCACCAAAGTCAGATCAAGAAGATCAGATCAAAGGAAGCTTGTAAAGTTAGATCACAAGCCCCCCCCTCAAACTA
This sequence comes from Camellia sinensis, assembly GCF_004153795.1. NCBI lineage: Eukaryota > Viridiplantae > Streptophyta > Magnoliopsida > Ericales > Theaceae > Camellia > Camellia sinensis. Next base: position 193,107 of record NW_021026640.1, on the reverse strand, counting down.
GGGGCAAAAATGACAGATATGCTCGAAGAGCCGAAGATGGATCCTTCAGTAAATCAATACAACAGCCACTCTCCTGGATATGGATGGCTTCAAAACCCTAAAACCATTTGGCATGGACTTGTTACACTTTTTCCTTTTGAGAGGCTCGCTGGGCCGAAAACCCGGAAGGGCGACCCAGGCAAAAGTTAGAGCAAGAGAAAAATACAAAAAAAAAGTAAAAATGCAAAAAAAAAAAGAGAAGAAATAAAATCAAAAAATCAGAAAAAGAAAAAGAAAAAGAAATCAAAAAAAAAAAAGAAGAAAAACCCGCAAGGTCAAAAACCCGCATCGGGCACCTTGGCAAAAGTTAGAGCTTGAAAAGTGAAGGTTAAAATACCCGAGTGTACCTTAACCAGAACTACGTAAGGCTTGATTCCCATGTTTGGGATACGTAGGCAACTTCATCATGAAGTCCAGCCCCCAACGCTTTCATAGCGTCTCAGTTCATACAATGGTTTCGATTTCATCCCAAAAGTCCAGTCGCCAACGCTTCCAAGGTGACTGTGTCCATATATTTGTTATAACTGTCTTCGTCATCTCTCTGTCCAAGAGTTCGACCACCACCAATGAAGACTATTTGCGGACTACTGCGGCATCATCCAAACAAGGGGCAACTTTCCGTTGCCACGAGTCATCGCAAGACGCCATTCAAACCAGGGGCAACTTTCCGTTGCCGTCCACCCCTTTCAAGCCAGGGGCAATTTTCCATTGCCTCCGATCCGGGATTGCGCATATCAAAGAGTAAGTTCTGTGCTCGTTGAGCATTGACTGTTTGCAAAATAGTTTTTGAAAATTTTTACTGAAGTTGACTATTTTCTCGAAAACTATTCCATTTTCCAAAACTGGACCATTTTCTTGGAGCCAAAATGGAAAATTTTCAGTGCTCATAGCCTGACTTGCATGATTTTGGGGGGTGAGGAAGAAATTGATGCACTCTAGAGATTTCACCACCATAAGGAGAATGTGTTGTTGTCAGCCCCTTAGGCAAATGGTATTACGCATGTGAGACAACAGTTTGTTGGAGGTGCACAAGAATTTCGTGATTGTTTATGTAAGTATGCAATCCAATGAGGGTTTGTAGCTCGGCTTTTTTCGCACCCCCTTTCGGAAGTTAGAAAGAAGCCCTACAGTTCGGACTCCCGCGGTTCTAAATTTAATCTCACAAGTGCAATGTGAAATTATAAACACCAAATAGTCCAAATCTGGAAAATCGTTTGGAAAATTGATTTTGAATAAAAAATGCCCAAAATGAACTGCTTTGCCAGATACAGAGTTGCCACGTAAATATTTTATTTTGAGAAAATTTACGAAACCCATGACTTGTGTTAAAGGTCACGTGTCCGTCATCACCAAGATTTTCTCGGCTCGGGAACTTAGGTACGAGAGGGGAAAGTCATGAATACATTTGAACACCCCCGCTTGCCTGATTAAAGATTGGCCTCTACTAATCATGATATAATTTTTATCAACATTATATGCTCTTGTTCTGGTTATTAACTAGCGTTTACTATGTGATGTACGCACACAAGGTATAGACTAGTTTGTCCGAATTACAACAATTCAATTTCATGTTTGTTTTTTGAAAAGGGTTTGATTTTGCCACTTAACAAAGTGGGCTTAAAGTTTGTGAATTTGCCACTTGTCAAAGTGGGCTTAAATGTACATTCATTGAATCATTCCAAGTCAAGTAACAAGCCTTCACCACAGGCACTCAAACAGTTCAACAAGTAAGCACTTAGCCTCATGGTAAGTGTATGGGCATGGAATATTCTTCCCGTATAATCCTGTTGATCAAGCCTGCGCTCCTCTGTACGTCATCGCTTTACTCCTTGAAAACACAAACGTGAGCTAGTTGGCGGGTGTGTGCCGGATACCTCTCCGATGCCTAAGTCAGCAAAATAGACAAATAGACAAAAAGCTCTGTGTGTTTGGGAATCAAAGTTGTGTATTACCTCTCCATAGGTGATGTTTGTGAGCTTTTGTAGGTTTCGTGTGGCATAATCCTAGTAGGACTTTTACTCTTCTATGTAGAGTCCTCTTAGGATTCATACTCCTGAAAGATAATGCTTATCCTTCAACACTCCCCTCACTGCTTAAACCAAGTGAGATGGTTTCAAACCGGTAGTATGGCAAAACGACCGGGATAACATAGCCATGCTAAACGGGCCAAAACGATCGAACTCTAGTTAGCTCGGCTCTCTCTTCACAGCTTGTACCCCGGTTTCACCTATTGAGACCGAGCTAACCGTAGCAAGCTTGGACCGGGCTAACCAAAGCTAGGCTTACCATGCGAAGTCGCCGTATCTCAGCTCCGAATGGCACGACCGAACTAACTTCTTCTAATCGTGGTGATCGAACTAACCGTTACTCTTTTTAGGACCAGATTAATTACCAAGCCTTTTTACTTAGTCTGGCGGCAAGAGCCTTACTTTGGACCGAGCTAACACTTGACCGTGGCCCATCTCCGAAGCCTCTTCATTACGGCCCAAAGAACGGCCCATTGCCCAGCTCGGCCCAATTTACATATAAATTACCCTCTCAATTGCCCCTTAATTCCATCTGCACTGCATGATAGGGATTACCTGTCACCAGCCGAGCTAAAAAGTTTCAGCCTTCCAACCGAGCTAAAACCCTTTAGCCTTTCCAGCCAGGTTAAAAACCCTTTTAGCCTTTCCAGCCGAGCTAAATTCACACTGGGCTGTACCTATCCGGTCAAAATGTCTCTTCAATCACAGCAATTGAAACGCTTCTCATTTCATGGACACGTGGCATGCTCTTATTGGCTGAAGGCAGCTGTCACGCCGCCCTCGTACCTCGCATTTTTTGAATAGTTCCCGCCTTTTCGACCTTCCTTCTCTTTTCACAAAACAATCCTCAAGGTTTAGAATCATTCACTTTACTATTCAATTCCTCTTCTCTCTTTCTCTGTCTCCATATCTTCAACCCCTGAGTTTGCTGAGTTCGTGTTCTTCACTGTCGTTGCTTCCATCTTTGATTTTCTGCTGTAATTTGGTAAGTACTCATCCTTCTAACTCCTTTTGGTTGATGTCACACCTTTTTTGTAATACATTACATGTTTTTCAAAACACACCATGCCTGCTTCTATTTTCTGCTTAGCTTTGTGTTTTCTGCAAAAACTTAGTAATAGAACCACTTGGATTCAAGAAATAACATGAAAAACACTAGTTTCGATCCAGAATCATGATGCAACCGGACTAGAAAGTTGTTTGTAGTTGCTGTGAATCTTAGTCAGACTTATCCAACCGAACTAATACTTCATGCTATACCAGTAATTTCAACAAGTCAAACCATCTTTTGATTTAACTTAGCCTAGATAACAAACTGAACCAAGTCCGCAATTAGTGTGTTTGAAAGCCTCACTTCCGACTGAGCTATGTCTTAGGGCTAAGCCAGCGCTCTTAGTTTAGATCAAACTAAGAAAACTGCCCCTAGAAGCTCAATCGGTCTAACAAAACCTTCCTTCTACCCGAGCTATCGACCCGCTTACCGAGACCAAGATAACAGACCCCTTGCTCAAACCGAGCTTGAACCCATAGTATGCCACATTCGAGCTAATGCTTCACTTATCTTGCCTTTGTTTTCTTTTAGCACGGTCCCATGGTCTTGTGCTTAACACCTTTGTTTTTCACTTTGCAGACTTAGGTTGCCCAGGCACTCCTTTGAGCGCTCAACCGAGCTACTCAGCACCTTTCTTCAACCGAGCTAAAACTATGATTTAATTTATTCATAACTTAAACCATAAATGGGAAAGTATAGGTTTTTAGTAGACACACCTGGTGGCTTGACCGAATTTTGAAGGGAGTATAACATTCCTGACGATGTCCATCTCACCCTAGCCAAACAAGATATCATACCATGGGGAAACCAAGGTTTTGTACCCTTTAACGTTATTTCCATTGTGGAGTGCGGTTTACGGTTCCCTGCACAGCCTTTACTTTGTGAATTCCTTAGGCAAACTAGGATATGCCCTACCTAACTTTCCATAAATTCATACAGCATAATTAATGGTATAGCCGAACTAAACCGCCGAGCTGGCATTAACTCTTCCATCAATATTCCATAGGATCAAAAGAAGATGGCTGGGTCTACTATCTAAGAATACGCCGCCGCCAAGAGAAAATAATAAAGGACACACCAGATAAAGACTTGAACGATGATGATTTTTTCTGGGTATCTGGGAATTTTGAAGACCACCAAGCCCAGATTCCAGGCCGTAGTATAAACTGGAAGAAAGGAACCCTCGGTATCATTACCTCGGCTTCTTTGTATGCCTCCTTTTATTTTGGTTTCCTGTTTTTGAACCAAACTGACAGTTGTCTTCTTTATGCAGACTCAGCCCACCTTAAGTCATTGTATAGTTACCCCAACCTAAACACACTTCGCACCGCACTACGGTATCCTGAAAGAAGTTAGGCCAAGCTGCTGAATTTTGAACCGACATACAGATACAGCAGTTGATGAAAAGCCAGAGTAACAGACTTTTTGTTGGAGGCATCTCCTGAACCGGATCCAACCTTGCTACAAATTAACCTGGTCCGTACTACTGCTGAACAAGAGATGGCTAAGAGGAATAGAGTAAGGGCCCTGCTAACCGAAACACACCAAGCCGAGGTACCACCACCCAACTAGGCTCAGGAAACCGTGGTGGCCCTTCCATCTCAACAACCCTTTTCATCTCGCCCATGTAAACGTGCTCGGACTACCGTAACCGAGCAACGACTAATTAACGAAGACGAAACCTTGTATCCTCAAACCATTGTTTCAAGCCCTCCACCAAGTCCACCACCGAAGCGTTCTGACCGAGCTAGTTCTTCCAAGTGGGTTCCAAAGCTCACGTTTCAGAACCGAGCCATTGAGGACACTGATTCGGTGGTTTCTGAAGAGGACCACTTAGACCACTTAATGGCATTCAACCTGTCCAAGAGTGTCTGCCTTTCAGCCGATATGGCGCACCATGACAACCTTACTGAGCTGCGTGCCATTTGTTCGGCCACAAAATCCATGGTTTTGGTAAGTTCCGTTTCCTACCCCCAAATTTCAACATCTTTTGGTTCGGTTTATCTGAAGACTATACCACTCCTTTTGCAGGCCCTGCAACAGAATCATGTCGCACACAAGCGTGTGTTGGAACTTCGTAGGACCACTAAGGAGGCCATGGCAGAGGCCAAAGCAAAAACAACCGAGCTAAAAGAGTCCAAGTGGCAGATGACCGAGCTAGAAGCCGAAGTAACGAGACTAACCGGCCTAGTTAATTCAGCCGAAGCAGAAAAATAGAAGGCTGTAGCCGAGCTGAAAGACAAATATCTACGGGAGCTGGCTAAACTAGAAGGAAAGAAGAAAGCCGAAATTGAGGAGCTGAAGAAGAAGCTATAGGATGCTGAAAGCCAAGGTTTCAAAGAAGGCGAAGCCTTGTACATCAAGCAGTGTGAAGCTGCGAAGGACCTTTTTTTCAAATATGGGTGGAGGGCGGCCGTAACGCAGCTCGGTCGTCAACCAGAGATCGAGGTCTACAATCCTCCACCATATTTCATATCGAGCTCAATGGCGGAGTATGCTTCGACCGTTCAACAACAATTTCTTGAAAAATCAGATGAGGAAGAAGAAACCGTGCCCAATGATACCTTGGTTGTCAATGATCCTGCTGATCAGTCAGCTCGGTTGGAGCCAGTGCTGAAGAACCTAACTGATGCGCTGCCTACTGAAACCGTGCTCCCAGCCGAGACTGTGCTGCCAGTTGAAACCGGTCTTAGAGTTGATCTTGATGCCGATCTATTTGCCTAACTTCGCTTTTCTTTTCATTTTGCTTGATTTCTATATTTTCTTCTGTTCGTTGGACAAAAGTTTGTAACCGGACTGAAGTAACATCCTTCTGTATTTGTGAATTTTGAATGCATGCCTCTTCTATTTTCAATACTTATTTCGGTTTGATCTGTATGCTTGTACTTGTAATGAGTTTTTAATGAAATTTTCTTTTGCACCAACTGTTATCTCGGTTTACTTTCCTGTTCGTGCTTGCTTTCTCACTACAATTTGAATGAAACACAATATTTCCCGGCCGAGATACTTTACCCAGGTCATACCTGCCAACCACTCTTTTACCGAGATGCCTACCTCGGCTGAAGAGTACTAAGAGTTGGTTTAATCCAGCCAACCACTCTGTAGCCGATATCCTTACTTCGGCTGAAGAGTACGCAGAGTTGGTTTAATCTAGCCAACCACTCTTTAGCCGATATCCTTACCTCGGCTGAAGAGTACTAAGAGTTGGTTTAATCCAGCCAACCACTCTTTAGCCGATATCCTTACCTCGGCTGAAGAATACTAAGAGTTGGTTTAATCCAGCCAACTACTCTTTAGTCGATATCCTTACTTCGGCTAAAGAGTACTAAGAGTTGGTTTAATCCAACCAACCTCTAGATTGGTTTTTCCAGCCAACCCAGAGTAAAGTGTTTGGTTATTCTGACCAAATGTCCTGCAGCCTGGATCCTTATCCTGGGCTTAGGAGGGTGTTGGTTTTTCCAGCCAACCTTTAGATTGGTTTTTCCAGCCAACCCAAAGTAAAGTGTTTGGTTATTCCGACCAAACGTCCAGCAGCCTGGATCCTTATTCTGGGCTTAGGAAGGGTGTTGGTTTTTCCAGCCAACCATGTTTTCCATGCCCCTAAGTCATTAAAATAATTTTTACAGAATAAAACACTTATGCTGAAAAGAAAACTACTTGTTTTATTGGAGAAAAGAAAAATTACAAGTATTTTGAAGAAAAGCTAAAAATAAAATAATTTGAGATTGACAGTGTTCCATGGCCTGAGAATTGCTTTGCCGTCCTCATCTTCTAAGTGGTATGCCCCCTTGCCAACTAATCCGACCACTTTGTAAGGTCCTTTCCAATTAGGCCCTAACATGCCATCTCCTGGTGTCAAGGTTTTTCCCATCACTTTGCGCAGCACCCAATCTCCAATCTTGAATTTCCTTGGATGTACTGTTTTGTTGTATTTCCTGGATAACTCTTGTTGGTATGAGGCAATGTGAACCAGTGCTTTTTCTCTTCTTTCTTCGGTGAGGTCGAGCTCCAATGCTATGGCTTCTCCATTCAAGTCTGGATCAAAATTTTCGCTTCTAATTGTGGGGAGGCCAACTTCCAGCGGGATTACTGCTTCCATGCCGTAGGCTAAGGAGAATGGTGTTTCTCCTGTTGATCGCCGAGGTGTGGCCGGAAAGCCTATAAAAAACATGAGGAAGCTCTTCAGCCCCATTTGCCTTTTTTGCTCTTTTCTAAATCTTTTTCTTTATAGGTCCATCCAAGAGACCTTGTTTGACGCTTCTGCTGGCCATTTGCTTGGGGGATATGGTCGGTGTAGAATTGTAGAACCTATCTTGTATTTTCACAAAAGCCCCACAAGATTCTGCCATCAAACTGAAGTGCCGTTGCTGATATTTAGGGCTTTAGGTTGCCGAAACCGAGTGATGATATTCTGCTAGACGAACTTCTTCACATCTTTTTTCCCTTGATTTTTGATGCTAATACTTCTGCTTCCACCCATTTGTGAAGTTAGTCTGTTTGCTGCGGAGAAAGAACTTTCCTGTTTTCGGGTGCTGTGAAAGTGGTCCTACTATGTCCAAGCCCCACATTTGCGAAGGCATGGGTTTGGTTAAGCGGTAGAAGCTCCTAGCTAGCTGATGTATTTTGGTGTGCGAACTTCTTTTTTTTCATGACATTTCTGCACTTCTTCACATACTTCTCCGAGTCTGCTTGCATGTATGGCCACCAGTATCCTTGTGAAATGGCTCTGTAAGCTAAACGATCTTCCTCCTTGGTGGCTTTCGCACACGCTTCATGTATTTCGAACAAGAATGCTTCTACTTTGCTGGGGTGGACACACTTTAGATAAGGTCCTGAGAATGACTTTTTGTACAATGCCATAGATGGGGAGAGCCAAAATCGCTGCGACTTTGCTCTAATTTTGTTGGCTTCTTTCTTTTCTTCCGGTAAGACGCCGTCTTTTAAGAATGCTATGATGGGATCCATCCATGAAGGGCCTAGTTCGGCGCAACATACCTCTTCTGCTTCGGGGTCTTCAATGCTTGGTCTTGGTAGGTAGTCAGTTAGCAGTGGGTGAGGGATGGATGTGTCTGCCATTGAAGCAAATCCTGCTAGTTCGTCTACTCTGCTGTTTTCTCCCTGCCAATCTGTTCTATCCTTACTACTTCAAATTTCTTGATCTCTGTTCTGACCAATTCTTGGTACTTGGCCATCCTGTCATCCTTTGTTTCGTAGTCGCTAGAAATTTGATTTACCATCAGCTGTGAGTCATTGTAGACCATTAGCTCGGTGGCCTTCATGTAGAATGCTAATTTGAGACCTGCAAGAAGCGCTTCATATTCCGCTTCGTTGTTTGATGCTGGGAATCCAAGGTTGACTGCTTGCTCCACAACCAGGCCGTTTGGTGAGATGAGGACTATGCCAAGTCCTGCACCATGCCGGTTGGATGCTCCGTCCACAAAGAGCTTCCACATCTCTCCAACGAATAATTTCCAGTAAGTGAAGGGATCAGATGATGCCGTGGGGTCAAGAATGTTGCTGGTGTTTTCTTCAAGGTCCATACTTGCTGTCTGCCCCTCGCTATCTGATTGAACCAAGTCTTTATTTGTTGGTGAGTCTTGTCTTGTTGTAGCATGGTTCGCTTCTGCCTTGCTCTCTTTACTTTGGTCTGCCTTGGGGTCTGATTGAATATCCTGCACCAGGGGTTGTACTATTCCGGCATCAACTTCCATCCCTAGTTCGGTTGCACTAGTCAGGTCGACTGGGCAGATATGATGGCTTCCAGGAGTAAATTCTACGACAAAGTCTGCCAAAGCTTGGGCCTTTATCACGGTTCTGGGTTGGAACTTGATGTTGAATTGTCCCAACTCTACTGCCCAATTCAAGATTCGCCCAGAAAAGTTTGCGCTCTCAAACAAAGCTTTTAATGGGAAAGCTGCGAGGATGACTATGGTGTGGGCGTGAAAGTAGTGTGACAACTTTCTTGAGGCCATCATTAAGGCCAAGGCCAGTTTTTCCAGTGGCAAGTACCTTGTTTTAGTGCCTAGCAATGTTTTGCTGACATAATAAATGGGCAGATGTTGGATTCCTTCTGCACGGACCAATACTGCGCTGATTGCGTGCTGAGAGACCGCCAGGTACAGGAAGAGTTCTTCTCCAGGTATTGGGGTGACAAGTAGTGGTGGAGAAGACATGTATTCCTTCAAGTTTTTCAGAGCGCGGTCGTATTCTTCGTCCCACTCGAACTTGGCTTTCAATGCTAGAAAAAATGGTCGTAGTCTGTCTGACGACCGGCTAATGAATCGGTTGAGTGCAGCTGCCATGCCGGTGAGATGCTGCACTTCTTTTACTGAGTTAGGCCTCTCCAGATCTTGAATAGCTTTGATCTGGGAGGGGTCTGCCTCTATACCCTGGTTGGTCACTAGGAAGCCCAGGAATTTGCCAGATCCTACACCGAACGCGCACTTAGATGCATTAAGGCGCAACTTGTGTCTCTTCAAAATCTGGAACATCTCACCTAGGTCCCTTAGATGGTCATTCTCATCCTTGCTCTTGACCACCATGTCATCGATGTAAGCCTCCATTGTTTTGCCTAACAATGGTTCAAACATCTTGGTGACCATCCGTTGGAATGTTGCCCCTGCATTCTTTAGGCCAAAGGGCATGACCTTGTAGCAATACAGCCCTCTTGGAGTTGTAAAGAACGTGACCTCCTGGTCTGGTTCGTACATGGTGATCTGATGGTAGCTTCTGTATGCATCCAGAAAGCTAAGCCGGTTGTGCCCCGCTGTTAGGTTTACCAATTGATCTATCCGTGGTAGGGGGAAGCTGTCCTTTGGGCATGCTTTGTTGACTGTCTTATAGTCGACGCAGACACGCCATTTGCCATTCTTCTTTGGTACCACGACTGTGTTAGAAATCCATCTGGGGTAATGCAACCTCTCTGAATAGCCTCCTGCCTCTAGCAGATTTCCCACTTCTTCCCGCCACTACTTCGGCGTGGTGGAGTGCCGATCTGCAAGTGCCTGAATGATTGTCATGCGGATGGGGGGACATGAGTTGCGTGACAGATGAGAAAGTTTGGATCAATGCTGGCATGTCGTAGGGTGTCCAGGCGGAACACTTCGATATTAGAGGTCAAGAATTCCAAGACCCTCTAATCTCTCATGCTGGACCAACGACGAACCGAGCAAAAAGAACTTATTCGGGTTCTTTTCATCTATCTTATCTCTACCAAGTCTTTCCACGCCTTTTTGATGCAGCTGCTTTGTCGGACATCTACGACAGTTTCATGTGCTCTCGAGGTTCTTCCACCGAATGAACATATCCCTTGGCAGCCGCGGCTGCCATTAACCGTGACAAAGCATTGCTTGGACATAACTAGTCTCCAAAGACCTCTTCAATACCCCGACTGGGCGTGGGGAATTGCATTACTTGATGGTAGGATGAAGCTACCGCTCGCATGGCATGCAGCCATGTTCTTCCCAAGATTATGTTGTAAGTAGAAGGGACCTTCAATACCCAAAACTCCACTTGTTTTGTCACGCTTCCTGCCCTGACTGGAAGGATGATCTTGCCGACTGGCCACTCTGGCATTGAGTTGAATCCGATCAGGGGGGACACAGCTGGTGCCAAGTCTTTGTCCTCCAATTTCAGTTGTTTAAAGGTGTCGTAGTACATTATTTCACATGAGCTCCCTTGGTCAATCAAAATTCGCTTGACGTCGAAATCCTTGACTCGGAGAGTGACAACCAGTGCATCATTATGAGGGCAGTATATCCTTGCCAAGTCTTTATCTGAAAAAGATATGAAGTTCGTGGTTTCTGTTTTTCTTTTCTTAATTGTGGGTTGTGCACTTAGAACCTCCCTTAAGTGCTCAGCCTTTTTGATCATGCCCTTGAGCTCACATACACGCTCAGGTTCGCATATCCCATATATTACGTTTATCACGCCTTGAGGTGGGGCGTCGATTGGCATTCCGTTCGGGTGGTTGTCATTTTGGGGGGCTGGCTACGCCCCTCCTTCAATGTATTTGTCCAGGTGACTGGCCGCCACCAACTCCTCTAGATGTCGTCTTAATGGTGTACAATTTTCAGTGCGGTGCCCCTTTTCTTTATGGAAGGTGCACCGTGATCTTTCGTCATAGCCCTTCTGAGCCTCTCCTAGCTTGGCAGGCCATCTGATGAAAGGTTCATCGCGTATCTCGCTTAGAATTCGGTAGATTGGCTTTTTGAATACCGTGGTAATGGCAGTGCGGACTCTTAACCATCTTTTATCTTGGTCTTCTCTGTTGCCCCGCCTGCCTCGTCCATTTTTGTTCGGACGTTCTACCATGTTGACCTTTGCCGCGGTCTTTTTATCTGGTACTGCCGTTGTGCTAGACTTTGCTTTAGCACGGCGCCATCTTCTTCAACCCGGATGTGCTGGTGTACTCTCTCTATTAAGGCCTCCATCGTGAGAGGCGGTGTCATAGTGATTGAGTCCCTTAGTCTGTTCCCGACTGGAAGGCCTCTTTTGTACTGTGCGATGGCGAGATTGGTGGGGCGGTCCCCAATCTGGTTGAAGGTCTCCCAGTAGCGGCTATTGTAGGATTTTAATGACTCTTTTTTGCCCATGTCGATGGAGAGCAGTTGATTAATTTCCACCGGGGTTTTGGTGTTCGTTTTGAACCTTGTTACGAACGCCTCCGCCAATTGCGCCCAGGAGGCTATGCTGCCTTCTGGAAGTTTTTCAAACCAAGTCAAGCCTAGGTCACCAAGGGTTGATGGGAAAAGGATGCACATCAAAGCCTCGTTTCGTCGATATACCGCCATAACCTGGCGGAAGTGGCTTAGGTGCATGTAAGGGTCTGTCTTCCCTTCGTACGTGGTAAATTTAGGCTAGATGAAGCCTGAGGGTAATGATGCGTTCTCAATCGCCGGAACGAATGACGAGCTATGTAGTCTTGCCAACGCTTTATCTGTTGGTTCGTAGGCAAGGTGTGGTAGTGGCATTCCAACCTCGACGCTTCCATGCGTCCGAGGAGCCAACCGCCGAAGGGCTGAAACTCTGTGCGGGTCGCGTGCCCTAGCATCCTCCTTCTGTCGCGCCCTTTCTTCAAGCACAGTCCGTAAGTCAGACGATCTAGGCAACTCCGTTTGCCTGGATGATGTATGGTGCATGTGTGAGGGCCGATAGGTACTTCCCTCTGTGTAAGACCTTAATGATCTCGTTCTCTCAGACCTGAAGTAACGAGTTCTGGAAGTCCTTGATTGAGTGTCGCTCATCCTGAGGCTTCTACTTTCTGCTTGCGATGTCGTGGTATGCCTACTACGATCTTCTGAGTGGCGAGGAGGCGCATTGCCTTTGTGCCCCTCTCCTGTCGCCACCCATTTTCCCTTGATTTGGCGCTTCATGGCCCCTTTTCCCTTGATCTGGCGCTTCATGGCCTCCATGTCCGCCGCCATCTTCCTTATTAATTCATCTTGCTCCTTCACGCGGTCCTCCAGAACTTGAGGATCGATCATTCGCCTTTGTCTATCAGGACTTTGTGAACGAAAGTGACGGGGGCTGTTAGTCCGCCTCCTCTCTCTTGCATCCCTCTTGGGATTCTGTCGCTGTGGCTCCAAGTCTGCCATGGAAGGGATAGAAGGTAGGCCTTCGCACCTTGCACCCCCCTCTGGTGTTTGTCCGTCGATGGCGGACTGCGGCAAATCTTCGTTGTGCGCCATTGCTTCTAAAGAGGAAAAGCTTGATCAAGAGGTTTTGTACTAGTCTGATCTTCCCATAGACGGCGCCAATTGTACGGGCACGAAATATTCTTCCCGTATAATCCTGTTGATCAAGTCTGCACTCCTCTGTACATCGTCGCTTTACTCCCTGAAAACACAAAAGTGAGCTAGCCGGCGGGTGTGTGCCGGATACCTCTCCGATGCCTAAGTCAGCAAAATAGACAAACAGACAAAAAGCTCTGTGTGTTTGGGAATCAAAGTTGTGTGTTACCTCTCCATAGGTGATGTTTGTGAGCTTTTGTAGGTTCCGTGTGGCATAATCCTAGTAGGACTTTTACTCTTCCATGTAGAGTCCTCTTAGGATTCATACTCCTGAAAGATAATGCTTATCCTTCAACACCCCCCTCACTGCTTAAACCAAGTGAGATGGTTTCAAACAGGTAGTATGGCAAAACGATCGGGATAACATAGCCATGCTAAACGGGCCAAAACGACCGAACTTTAGTTAGCTCGGCTCTCTCTTCATAACTTGTACCCCGGTTTCACCTATTGAGACCGAGCTAACCGTAGCAAGCTTGGACCGGGCTAACCAAAGCTAGGCTTACCGTGCGAAGTCGCCGTATCTCAGCTCCAAATGGCATGACCGAACTAACTTCTTCTAATCGTGGTGATCGAACTAACTGTTGCTCTTTTTAGGACCAGACTAATTACCAAGCCTTTTTACTTAGTCTGGCGGCAAGAGCCTTACTTTGGACCGAGCTAACACTTGACCGTGGCCCATCTCCCAAGCCTCTTCATTACGGCCCAAAGAACAGCCCATTGCCCAGTTCGGCCCAATTTACATATAAATTACCCTCTCAGTAAGCATGCTAGTTATGGCAGTCATTCACACCCATGCAATTATGCTAAATCACTAAAAACTCACCTAGCACTCCAAGTTAAGATAAAACAAAGAGTTAGAAAAATATGCATGATACCTAACTATACAAGATGGCTAATGCAACACATACAAAAATACAACTAAAATAGGTTCGGCTACTTAATATGTTATTTGTAACAATTTCATAGCATGCGTTTAAGCATGTATTCAACGAGGTAATAAATGACAATGCAAGTTTGAATAATGAACCAAGCCTCGGTGCATGTAAGACAAATAAATGAATGCAAACATGCGATATGCTAATTAAAACGTGATGCCCCTAATTTAATCATCAAAAGTGGATAAATAAAAAAGAGAAAGACGTGGGGTTGGAAGACATATACATTATTACAACATTGATGCCCTCGCACAGAAGGGTCCGAATGAATAAACTAGCTAAGCTAAACTACTTAACTAATTATTACAAAACTTGAATAAATAAGCTAGCTATCTAAGTTAATTAAATATTACAACAATGATGAACTAATTTAATTAACTACTTTAAGCTAATTAAATAAGTACAATGCAAAACTAATTAGCTAATTACGTTAATTAATTAATTAATTACAAAGTCACTAATTAAACTAGTTAACTAATAATTACAACATGAATCAACTAACTAAATAACTAATCTAATTAAATAATTACAACACTTTAATTAGATACAACATAACTATGACTAACTAATTAATAATTAAACTAATTAACTAGTCAAGGGAATGAGGGAGGCCCAATGCATGCTCGGTTTATACCCGAAGAACGTCCACTGTTTGCTCCCGAAAGCCTCTGTTGCATAACCCTTGCACTGGTTTTCCTTTTCCAGACTAACTTTGCTTTGCTTCACAAGAATTCTGCTCAAAATTCACTGGTGGCCGACAGGCCAGAAGTGGTGGTCGGTCCGCCACTAGTAGGGGGTTGTCATCCAACACTGATGGCTTGCCGACCAGAAACAGTGGCTGGCCGGCCGGCCATTAATGATGCACCATTTCTTGCTGCAAAAGAGAGCAAACAGAGGGTATTTTCACAAGTTGTTTGTACTGTGTATCCCTCCTTGTTATCAAAACAAGCTCAAATGAGTGATACACTTGGTTCAAAGACCATCAATCAAGCAATTTCATTGCATGATAGCTCAAGAACCAAGGTGTACAAGTTTAATAAATGCGCAAACAAGACTAAAAAACCATCACCCTATCATGCATGATCAAGGGCAATGGAGACCTTAGAAAAATTGGCACATTTCATCACTTTGATTATGAAATGCCCTAATTTTCCTTGTGTTCAATTAACGTTTGATTGAACACACCAAAACACAACCAAATTCTTATCTTTGCACAATTTTAGTTTCAACTTTTAGTTACTCATTTTAATTATCCTTCCATTCTTTAACCAATTAAGTCCATTGGTGAGAAGTCCTCTAAAGAGAAAGAAGTGTCAAACAAGGGGTAGTGTAAGGCAAGAGAGAGATGTCATGCCATTGATAATGAACCCTCAAAAGATGATTAAACCATTAAGCATGGACCTAAATCCCAAGCTTAAACAATCTTAAGGTTGACACAATCCTCAAAGAAAATAAAAAAACCAAGAAATGAAGGAGGTTGCAGAGATTATGCTTGCTGAAATTAAGTGGAGAAAAACACTAAAACATGCAATCAACTCAAACAAGTGGTGTCTAAAGGCCTAAAAACACCAAGCTTGTGAGGACACTTACACTAGAAGCATGCAAAACAAGACTCCAATGCAACAACTAGCCAAAAATAGATTTAAAACAGTCCAAATCAGAGACTAAAACATGTTGGAATTAAGCTACAAATGGCTAGAAAAATAAGTTAACACATAAAGCTATCTAGGCTAGCAAACAAGACACAAGGAGGGGAGGCTAGCCTCTTCAATTTTGACCTCAAAACATGATTTTGGCCTTTGAAATTCAGTGGTAAAAAGCCAAAAAAAAAAACTGGTTTGAAAGTAGGAAACACAAGTGGAAAGGCCTTGTAAGCAAGGAATAGAGAAGGGTGAACCACCCCCAAACCTTAAATGGCCTGAAATCACAAATTTCAGCCCACAAAAACAGAGGTTTAGACAGTCCAAAAATAGCCCAAAAATAGTACAAAAATGTGCTGGAATGAAGACAAAAGTAGCCAAAATAACAAGCTAAAATATTGAGCAATTAAACTAAGAAACAAGCACAAGGAGGGGAGGCTAAACCCCCCCCCCCCCCCCAAAAAAAAATTTTTGGGACTTCAAAATATGATTTTTAACCTCTGGAAAACTCTAGAAACTAGTGGTAAAAAGCTCAAAAAAAGTTGATGAAGAGATGGGAAACACAAGTGGAAAGGCTTAGAGAATAAGGTTCAAAGAAGAGTGATTAACCCCTCTACCTTTAATAGCCTTAAACCACAAGCTTCAACCCATAAAAACAGTTGAAAACACTTCAAAATCAGCAAGAAAATATAGAAAAGAAGTAGTGCAAAGGTGCTCAAAATTATACCTCTTGAAGAGGAATAACACTTTTGTTCATAAACCACAAGTCTTTCACTCTCAAAGGTTGAAATTTGTATTAAAGAATCTCAACGAGGAGAGCTCCAATATTGGTTTAGAAAGTGTAGAGCGAAGGTGTATAGGTTGCAAGATATAGATAGAGAGAGAATTCTAAGTTTTGGAACTTTTGGAAATTTTTGTAACCTTAAACCATGAGGGAAGGCCTGGTATATATAGAAAAACAGTCACTCAGGTCAAAAATATCATGCCTGGAACAGCTGGAGCTTTTGGGGGACAACTGGCACAAAATATCCAGGTTTTTCACTAGTGGCCGGCAGGCCAGAAGTGGTGGCCTGCCGTCCACACAGGTGGCCTGCCGACCACCAAAAATCTGCTTCCAAGCCCGAATTCAAATGGGAATATCTCCCTCATTCGGACTCCTTTTCAGGTCATTCTTGAGTCCAAATTGAAGCTCCGGAAGTCTAGTTTCCAATGGTGGTAGTTTCATATCTAAATTCTAAGTGTGCAGAGAGATATGCCTATTTTAGTGAAGGTTGCTCATTTCTACCTTAAATGGATAGATGCCTAACTTCAAATAGTCATATCTCTCTCATCCGGACTTGGCTTTAGGGGATTCTTGAGTGTACAATGAAGCCTCAGAAGTCCACTTTCCAATCATTGGAATATTCACATTGAGTGGCATAGTGTGGATATATGACTGATCATTACACAGTGTGAACATTCACATGCCATGTTTGCTTTATAGTGTTTTTATAAACTACTTGTGTTAATATTCACATTGGAATATTGTGATCAGTTGTTTAATCGTGTTGTGTTGTTGGTCTATTCTCTGTTGCATTTGCAATTGTTGATTCAGAGACCACGACCAATTGGTTGTGGTTCTTGCACCAACTTGGGAAGGTTGTTGATGGTAAGCGTCAGGTTTCTTTTATTTCGGACCGTAATATTGGTCTGTTAGAAGTGATGCCGAAGTTGTTCCCATCGGCTCACAATGGTTATTGCTTATAACACTTGAAGAACAATTTAAGAGACCGAATGAAGGGAATTAATAATGGATTTAGGGACCACCTGGTTAGGAGTTTGGGTGACTATGCTTACGAGCCAGCTATGGTAGGGTTCCATGAAAAGCTTGAGAAATTAAAAGAAAAGGGTAAGCAACGAGCATATAATTTTTTCAAGAAGTTGGCACCTGAGCATTGGGCGAATTCATACTTCAGGTAATAGTAGTTTCCTAATGTATTCCATTTGTCAAGTTTAGAATGGTAACGATGTTAAATTTCAGTTATGTTTTGTGGCGATGTGAAATTTCATATTTAGTTTCGAAGAAATTAAATTCAGTATTATACAATGTTTGTGATATTGTACATGGGCATGCATTATGGGGAGATGACATCCAATGCAGCAGAGTTATTTAATAACTGGATTAAAGAAGCACACAATCTTCCTATCACTCGGATGGTGGACACAATTCGTACTCAGTTGATGCAGCTAATATGCATCGCGTGACCAAGCAAACAAGTGGAATGAGCTTATTTGTCCTACATTCGAAACAATGCTTCTTGATTCATTCAACGACAGTAGGTCTTGGCAAGTTAACAAAGCCAATGAGGATGTGTTTGAGATTCATTCAATACCATCTGTTACAGTTGATATTGCAAGGCGTACGTGTTCTTGCTTCAAATGGCAAATCAATGGATTTCATGTGATCATGCTGTTATTGCTATTCAGAAGAGCCATTACAATCTCAATGATTGTATGGAACATTACTTTCATGTAGAGACGTATCGTGCAGCCTATTCGGGTGCCATATTCCCTATATCATTGGTGGAAAATCCGCCTTTTGATCCTACAAACTTCACAATATACCCACCAACTGTGAAAAGACCACCCGGCAGGCCGAAAAAGAATAGAATCCCATCAAGGGGTGAGAAACTGAAGCAAATAAGGTGCAGGAGATGTGATAAGTTGGGAAGCCACAATCGAAAATCAAGCAAAGAGCTGATATAGGGTGGACATTTTTCATTTCAACATTGTATTTTACATGAGATTCTTATTTTATTTTTGAAATAAGACTGTGTTGTGTTGGAAAACATTGTGTTGCAATAAGATTACGTTGTGTTGGCAAACATAATAATGCGTTGGCAAACTTAGTATTTGATTTGTGTTTGTTTGTTTGTTTGTTTGTTTGTTTTTTTTTTTTGGGTAGCAAATTGATATGTTGTTGGTGTTTTAATGATGAATATATGATGTGAACATTCACACTTGTGTAAAAGAATCACATTATGTGAATACTTGCACATGGGTTGAACTTTTTACATTATTGTTGTCAATGTTGACATGAATATAAACTAGGATGTGAACTTTTAAATGCATACAGATTGATATGTTGTGAACATTCACAACTGTTGTGAATAAGAACAAATATGAATATTCACACCCGTGTATGTCTTCCGTAATGATGTCGTGTAGACAATGTGAACATTCGTGTACAAAATATGTGTATTGTAGAACAATCTGTTTCAAACAATCAAATAAATTAACATAACAACAGCAAATGTAGATCAAATTGCATAAGTGGCATATTGGAACATTAATAGATGTCGTATCACTGATTTACAATCAATTGTTGTTTGTCAAAATGTCAAAGCAATTGATATTAATATTCACATCGAGTATTAGTTTGTTTGTAGGTGGACACCCCCTGCCTATAGGTTTTAATGACGCTCTGTTTTCCTATGATTCAAAAAACTATGTACTAATAAGTCTCATTGTCCACACCATTCAGAACTAGTGACACTGCCAACAATTTCTTCATAGTATATATGCGCTCGTATGATGTAACATACTGTAGGCCCGCAGTCCACCATGTAAATGCAAAATGGTTATGATTAGCACTTGACATGTATGTTTGCATAATGGTTATGGAGGATTTGTACAAAATGTTGTGAGGCTTACGAGGTGTCACCCTGCCGAGGACAGACATCAACTGATATGATTGGTTATGATGGATTTTGGTCTGCAAACTTAGTCCATAGTGGTGATGACTCGCCAATAACGCGCACAACGTTTTCGATGTACTCCCTCTATGTAGGGAATTTCGCATTAGGGACCAATGAACATATGTATGTGTACATTCATTTTGGAATTTAACATATGACAATAATTCATATTTGTACAATAAGAGCCACTTACAACTTCTTGTGCTTGGTCGACATACGGGTCATGTATGCCAGGCCTTGGTCGTAATGAGTTATAATGCCTCCACAAATTGTCATTAGCGTCATACACAACAATCGTGCAGTGGAAGTCATGGTGCAATGGGAATAGTATGTATCTCTCTCCTTGGTAGTTTTTCACATGTATATCAATGTGTTTATTTCTTTTGCGAGGAGGGTACTCTCGTATCACTTTCTACACACATTGGACATTCAATTAATGGACTATGAAGTTTCACATTCATATTAGCAAAATTAGAATGTTAGAGCTATTACCAAACACATGCTCATGAAGATGAATGAGGCTTTATCTGAAGTTGGGTTGACCACCTCTTGTTGTTCATGTAATAGTTTGGCATATGCATCTATCACCTGCACCAACATAGGGTTGTATTATATTATTTGCCATGGGTGAACAATGTGTGTGTGTGTGTGTGCGCGCGCGCGTAAACAATGAATCATTTTGGTAATGGCATACATTGTTGTATATCGATTCCTCCTTGATAAGGTACACAATGTCATCAAAATACACGTATGTAGACTTTGACTCCTTTCCACACAAGCAACTTGTGCATTTTTAGTAAACCAATGTAAATATTAACATTGCACATAATTGAATAAATCAAATCAATAAGCACATATGTGAATATTCACATTTTTAGAAGGTGAATGTTCACATTAAGTATTCGTACAGTCACTTACTCATCACCTCCACTCTTTTGTAAAGTCTGGACCTTTTGCTTGTAGTGTTTGGACATCATGCTCCAGACTTTGAACTTGTTGGTCGATGTCAAAATTTTTTTTGGGTGCTTCGCCAGTGGATGTTTGTCCACATCTTCAACTGTGTGGACTATATAGGGCTGGTTTGGACCTCGACTATGCTCTTTTTTTTTTTTTTTTTTTTCCAGGTAAGTCTGGGTACTGTAAGTCAGGCAAGCGATGCTCTTTTCGATCATTCTTCTTGATACGCTTCACTCTAGAAGATGGGTTGAGATTATGTTGCATTGGGGCGAGGGTTGCTTCTGCGCTTCAGCTTGTGTGACAATGTGGACTGACTAATCATTGTAAAGGTCCTGAAGAACTGTTTTCTCGCATTCTAAGTCAATGACCAACTGTGTTAAGCGCTTAATTTATGCATCCTTCTGCTTTATGCACTTTTTTTTATTTTAGTGTTCATGTTGGGTGGGCTTGACTGGTTGAACAGTTTATCTTCAAGATCAGCTATCACTCTTGCCTTTAACTCCCATGAGAATTCAAGGTGTTTGTATTTTGCTTGCCACTGCCTTGTGCTGCCCCAAGCCTTCTGATTTTCTTTGACAAGCATATCAATGATGTCGGGTTGGCTTGTGCTTGCTATGACAATAGCTCTCTCATCAGGTGGGCTGCTAAAGGGAATGTGAATGTCCTCATTACTGTCATTTCGGTCAACTCCTTCCCTGGAAAATTCAGAGTTGCTACCACTATGTTGTTCTTCCTTGATGTTAGAGAGGTTGAGAGATGTGGTGGCTGGTTCATGACATTCGGGCTGCACCTTCAATATTGTACGCCTGAACTTTTGAAATTCTGTTGGGGTTGCGAAGAGTTCGCTAACATTAACCTGAAATGAAAAAGTTATGTTAGTTAACGTACATATTTGGGTGGTGTCATGATGTGAATCTTTTGAACAATAGTTAAAGGTCATATCTCATTAAAACCAAGATCAGCTAAAGAGGTGGATTTCGTTTTCTTTTATAAAGTAGTCAGGTCCCATTTGACACAACGTGGAATGACATTGGGCTTGTGGGGTTGTAGGATGGTTGTGTGTTCACACAACCAATACTTCAACAAAACAACAAAGACCTATGTTATTTAGCCTTTGCAGAGCAATGTCAACAGATGTGAACATTCACAACAGTGGCACAGTTGTGAACATTCATAGCAGTAGAGCAGAAGTGAATATGAACATTTGCATCAGTGGTACAGATGTGAACATTCACAACAGTAAAACATAAGTGAATATGAACATTCACATTAGTGAGACAGATGTGAATATTCACATTTGGAAAAGATGAACAATAGTCAAGAACATGTGAATGTTATTATTTGAGAAGATGGGTACTTACCATCAATAACATGACACAGCCGGTGACTTTTGCTAGCTTTTTGTCGTTTTGGGAAATGGAGGATGTCAGTGTTGTTCTAATTTGTTTGGCCCAATCATATTCTTGCATGCTTTCCAATGGGACCATATGTGCATAGTAGCCCCATCCTATTGTCTTGCCGCTTGTCGAGAAAAAAAGGTTTCTAGTAAGCATACATGCAGACTAGTCGGGCGATTTCTTCATTGTCATTTTTCATTTTGCCTTTCAATGCCTCGGTCAAAAGGGTGCGTATCCATTTTGGAGTTAATCGGCTGACATTTTTGTACCTTCTGTTTATAATGCTAGTCTTTGGTTTTGCACCATATGATATGTCCATTGGTTTGGTGCCACAGTCCACACCAAAAATCAACTTAATGTCGCTGTCGTGTATGTTCATCTTCTTCTCTCCAATGTAGAAGGCATCTTTTCAAGCCTTGTACATTTGTAGGACATTCACAACAACATCATCGTACTTCATGCAGTTGTCAAGGCCAATCTCCCCGTTTCTCAATGCATCTAATAAATACTAGAAAGGTGTTTGCCGTAGGCAGCCGAGCTGTGCTTGTGTGAATTTGGTGCTTTTCATTAATTTCACTAGTCCGGTCATGTTAGATCTGTAGTTGACACACCGCATGTCAACACTGCTGCTAGTATTTGCATATGGGTTTTCTTTCTTGACATGGTACTCATCTTTTTTTCTCTTTGAGGTTTTCTTCTATGCAATATCTGCAAAATAGAGCATGAAAAAAAAATTAAGACAAGACTCATGTGTTTAGCATAGTGGCACATATGTGAACATTCACAGCATTGGCATAGATGTGAATGTCCACAGTTGTATGCATGGGTGTGAATGTCCACAGTTGTGTGCATGGATGTGAATATCCACATATATCCATGGATGTGGATGTTCACTGTGTCAGCAAAACCATAATATGTATAGTGTGTGTGTGTAAAAATCAATGCATGTTTATAATTATGTTGTGAACATTCATAGTTCTAATTTGGATGACAATGTACATAGTTACTACAATCATGCAATGCCAATTTTATAGTACGACTTCAAAATTGAAATACAGTTTCAAACATGGGATAACAAAAGTGATATATTTCCTCTAAATACAGTGATGAATGTTCACAAAGTGTCTAATTAATTTACACATGTAATAAATGTTCACAACATAATTATATATCACAACAACATCTGACACTAGGAATTTTCATGTGAATGTTCACTATAGTTAACAACAACAATTTGATTGGCCAAACATTTTAAATCCATGTGAATGTTCACAGCTTTCAACAACAATAACAATAACATCTGAAACAATTTGATTCTTGAAACATTTTTAATCCATGTGAATGTTCACAACTTTCAACAACAAAAACAATAACATCTAAAACAATTTTATTCCCCAAACATTTTCAACCCATGTTAATGTTCACAGTTTTCAACAACAACAACAATAACATCTAAAACAATTTGATTGGCACAACATTTTTCAATCCATGTGAATGTTTACATCTTTCAACAGCAACAACAACTGAAACAATTTGCTTGCCCAACAATTTTCAATTTCATATGAATGTTCACATTTTTCAATAACAATAACAACAACAACTGAAACAATTTGCTTGCCTAACAATTTCCAATTTCATGTGAATGTTCACATCTTTCAACAACAACAACAATAACAACTGAAACAATTTGCTTTGCCCAACATTCTTTCAATCCATTTGAATGTTCACATATTTGAACATGACATAATGGAAATTGTAATGTTTTTGGGTGAAAAAACCCATATAATTGGGGATTGTGATTAAAGGGTTCAGATTAACGATTAGGGCAAGAACAATAACAATATGAAGTTCCATATATTGTATGAATAGAAACAGGGGATATTTGTGAAAGTTCACAAGGTTGTTTGTTGAAGAAGAGATTTAGGGTTTACATACAAAAATGATTAGAGTACTTACGTTTTTTGCTCATTTCGATGGTTGCGTTGTCACAAATGGTCATCATAGGTGATTTTGACGAAAATAGAACTTACGGATGTTCAACAATGGTGATTTGCACAATTTCGGCGATTGACGACGTAGGGATGATGAAGAAGACGATGCAATGATACGACGATGGGACAATGAGAGTCTTCTGGGCGTTAAGATGATATGGAATACGGTTTTGGATTTTTGGAATTGTGGAGATACTGTGCTGATTTTCTGCAGGAAGAGAGGGGAAGAGAGAGACAGTTATTTGATTCAAAGGATAGGTGCGTGTTTGCTTGAGGGTTTTTTGGTCTTTTAGTATGAAATGAGACCTAATGGAATATTTCAAAACACTACGGGTCTTATGGAATAGGACTCTTAGAGAGTGAATTTACTAAAAAATCTCCCCTTTTCAAATCACAAGAGACAATTCGTATTTTAAGCAAATCTCATAAAGTATGTTTGTAATTTTTTAAAATATATATACACCATATATAATTTTGTTCAAATTATTTTATTTTATGTGGTCACTTATTGAACAAAAATGTAGCACCTACTACAAGAATTGCTTAATCACAAGGATAACAATTTTTTTGCAGTTGCCTCACTCTTTGTCTTGTCCCGCCCTGTGTTGATTTTATGTATCAATGAGAAAATAAGGTGGGGATGGATTTTGTTGTGTTTTTCTCCATCAAATTAAATTTATTAAATATATTTTGAGAAATTATAAAACAAAAACTCAAAATTTGAATTTTATACAAGATAAATTTTAAATTTTAATTTTGTGAATTTAAACTTAATTTTTTAATTTGTTTGCAATATAAATCATCATTTTATTTTCATTAAGTAAAACTGACTAAAAATAATCTTTTAGTCCTTAAACTCAATGTAAGTGTATATAAAATGTCTAAAATATTTTTTTTGATGTTGATTTTAATGACTAAACTAAAATATTATTTTCCCATCAATTTTATTTAACTAAATAAGTAGATAATTTAAATTGAAAATAAATAAAAAATTTAAGGTTTAAATTGATAAAATTTAAAACTAAAAGTTTATTTTGTTATAAGAGTCAAACCCTAAAATTTTTATGTAATTTTCCCAATATATTTGGACATATAATTATTTTTTTCGATATAATAACATTAATACACTAAAATATTACATTTAATATTCATTTTTAATAATTTATTCTCATTTTATATATTTAACTCTCATTAATTATAAATCATAATTTATTTTTTTAATATAACAAGATTAGAAC
The DNA here is from genome assembly GCF_004153795.1 of Camellia sinensis. Taxonomy (NCBI): domain Eukaryota; kingdom Viridiplantae; phylum Streptophyta; class Magnoliopsida; order Ericales; family Theaceae; genus Camellia; species Camellia sinensis. Next base: position 168,304 of record NW_021026640.1, on the reverse strand, counting down.
ACTAAAAGTATTATACTCAACAATCATTTTTACTTTTAATATAACAAGATTAGAACACTAAAAGTATTATACTCAACAATCATTTTTACTCTTTATATATTTATTTTTAACTCATATTAATTATAAATTAGTATCTGTAACTATGTGTGTAGATTTCTGACCTCATAATCAAATAAAGAACTTAGCTGGAGAGCACGCGACATGATAGATTAAGCCAACCACCTGCCAATAAGAAGATAAGAATACCGTGGTGGTTCGTCCACCTGGGGGCACTCCGACGATCAAGTCAAATATTGCACAAGTATTCAATTCATAAGAAAGAACATACCTTTGACCCACGAGGGTGCCTTACTTTTATGACCAGTAGTGACCTAGTCCTCTAGAAGTCGCACTCCACAAGACTCAAGCTCAATACATATTTTGGACTCTCTTCTAGATAAGGATAAACTCCTCAAGAGCCTTATCCTCATCTAGACTAAGAGTTCCTCAAACCTAGGACTCTTGTTCTCTATCCATATATCCCAGGATTCTGGCATTACTACACTAAACCGCAACCACCTTGGCTACTATGACTCACCAACGTGGCACCTTAGCTGACATCTCAGATCTATCTTGGCCACGTGGCATTGCTCGCAAAATACTACCCCACAGTAACATACTATATGTTTCTAATTTTTATTAGTATTGATATTTTGAAAATTACAAAATTAACTCGTCTAGCTTGTTCCCACCTCACCTCGCCCCCTCCACCTTCTCGATTTCCCTCACTCCGATATGATTCAATGGGGGCGAGGTACTACAAATCCGCCTCAAACTCATCTCGTTGTCATTCCTAAGTTCCACCACTTGACGGGGGCTCATATAAATATTGTGCCTATTTAGTAATTTTGTTAAGACATTTGTTAGTGTCCTTGATATTATATTAGTATATGAATTGTAAATGGGAGGGATATTTTAGGTCATATTGTAATGTTTTTTAAGAATTTTAAAGAAGTTTTTGTTTGCATATCAAAAGAAAATCAATTCACACTACACACAAAAATTCATAATTCGAACATCAATTTCGAACAAAAATTCAATTTAATAGTTATCATCTAAATGATAATAATTATTTTTATTTGGTAGTTGATATTCAAACCAACAAAATGGCGAAAATTGAGAAAAAGAAGTGATGTTTAAATAGAAGCTCTAGTTTCTAACGATCTAGGGTTGGTGCTATTTCCTTATGGACACAACACTGTGTTGTGAGTCCGTTAGGATATGTCCTAAATTTATTTTAATGATCTGAATTGTTCATAATATAGGGTTCGTAAAGTAGATCATCCATAAAAAAAATTAAGTTAATTAGACATCTGTAACACACAACAAGATTATGTTTATGTTTATGTTTAGAAAAAATAAACGGTGAACACGATTTTGATAATGTAATTTCTTAAGGTTATTATTCGGTTTGATCATGGGGTTATACTTATCCAATTATTTTTATTTTTTATATGGAAGATATACTAAAGAGTGTTGCTATTAGCACCCCATCAATTATTTTGAACTCCATATGTCTTTGGACCCTCACATATAAATTCTAAAACCTTTAAATTTCTTTTCTCTCCCCAAATAATACCAAAACTATCATTGTAAAAACATTTCACCCATTCAATTGAATGCACCCCCACACCCCAAAAAGCCTCTCTTCCAAAAACCCTAACAAAATCCACGAATGTGATTACTACTTTATCTCCACATATTTGTTCATGACCTGAGAAAGTAAATTTAGGATTTTTTTATTGTTGATTCAAAATTCCTCTTTTGTGGGTTCTGCGATCTCCACAAGTTTTGATTATTTGTTCCCGAACAAATAAGAAATGTTCAGTTACCTATTCTAGAATAAATGAATAATGTTTCGGTCTGTGTTCCTAAATTTCAGTCATATGTTCGAGAGTTCAGTCCTAAAAAAATGACAAACAGTTTTTATTATTTTTGTCATTTTTTTTTTCAAAAAACTTACCTTTACAAAACCAATCTCCTTTGAGTTAAAAATACCATCAAAGTTATGAACCTCCTGTGATTTTTTTATTATTGTATTCCTCTTGTCTCATATAGAGTTGTGGTTACCGAAAAAACCTCCACTTATTATCATTGTTGGAGAAATGTATGTAATCAAATGGCTGTCACCGTTACTGCCAGGATATTTTTGCTAAATGATTTTTAAGATTTTGAAGGTGTGTAGGTTTTGAAGGTGAGATTTGGGGAAGATGGATGGGTAGTGATGGAGGTAGGTGCTGTCATAAACCCTAACTCATGATGTAATAGGTGTGTGGGCTTACTTGTGAGATGTGATGTCCCAAAATTATTAATGTCCTTTTTAGTAATTTCATTTAAGGTTATTATTGTAATAAAAAAAATAAAAAATAGAGGGTCTAAAATAATTGATAGGGTGTTAATAACAACACTGTATACTAAACAAATCCTATAATACGAACTACTCAAATTATCAAAATATGATCAGAGTAAACCTTACAAGATATGACAACATGGGTACTGATATAACACCCAGTGGCGGAGCCACAGAGGGACGAGGGGGGTCACGTGTCCCCCTTGGGTTTTGAATATATATATATATATATATATTTTTTGCAAACATAAAGAAAATATTTTAAATAAAAAAAATTATAAAATATTATTTAGAGTGAAATATCAATGACATTTTTAAAATTATGAGAATAATAATGGTTGGTTTTTTATTGCAAATAAAGATATTATGATAAGTCATATTATTATCTCTGAAAATTTCAATACAATGGTGATGTCTATTATTATTGACATGCAATTATAATTAATCTCAATGAAGATATGGAATTTATTGAATTGTTAGTTACATTTGACATGTAAGGTTCATTCTCTATGTGTTTCTTTATTATTGATTAGTGATATCATATGTCAATGATGATGTGGTATTACTATTATATTGAATTTTTACTAAAATTTTATATAAAAAATTACTTTATCATTATACAATTTATTTTAAAACTTATGTCCATAATTTTTTTTTATATTATCTATGATATACCAGTTATAAATAATATATATATACATATATATCTTTCTTGAAGTCAATGGTAAAAATGGAGATGGGGTCACTGCTGTGCTAAAGAATTTGAGGTGTATTATGGGCTTATTTTTATTATCCGAATTGTTTATTTTGTAGGGTTTTTTTGAGTATTTGATGTCTACCAAAAATCATATTAATCGGATATCAATAACTATATGATCGAATTGCATATATTTTATGCTATTTCTCAAAAGAAAAACTTATTGCTTATTTTTTTTTGGTTATCAATCATATAGTTATTGATATTCGATTAATATGATTTTTGGTAGGCATGAAGTACTCAACAAACCCTACAAAATGATGGTTCAGATCATAAAAATAAGCCCATAATACACCTCATATTGACTGTTATGCCTTTAGCACAGCAGTGACCCCATTTCCGGTAAACATTTATGTGAAATATTTTTTGTAAAAATTTTTAATGTTATAATTAATAAGTGCCCCCTCTGATTTAATTTCTTGACTCCACCACTGATAACACCCACCCCAAGCCATCCCTAGTCCCACTTCTAAAAGGGTGTTTCTACTCCACAATTATGATCCTCTCCATTATTAGGTTGAAAAGGTGATTTTTATTCTATTGAATATACTTCGTTTAGTATTTTAGATTAGGAAAAAAAAAAAGAAAATGAGTGGTATTTTATCTTAATGAAAAAAGTAAATAAATAATTATATTTTTCACTATTAAATTTGAATTGATAAGAAAACAAAAATGTGAAATATGAATATCGGTAAGGATTTTTTTTTCTTGGACAATCTTAATATTATAAAAAATATATAGAACTAATGAATTTGGTTTCATATCAAATCTTACCAGTGTTGGTTAGAAAAACAGTTGCATAATAAGTATTTGTCAAACCTCGTCTAAAAAAAAGAAAGAAAAGTATTATTGATTTGACAACTTAGGCTCCGTTTGGAAGGTCATGAATTAAGCACTCTCGCTCGCCTGATCAAAGATCGACCTCTACTAATCATGATATGAATCTTACATACATTATATGCTCTTGTTCCAGTTATTTAGGCTAGCATTACTATGTGATGCGCACACACACAAGTACAGACTAAGTTGTAAAAATTGGAACACTTGATTCATGTTTGTTTTTGAAAATTGTTTCGAATATATACCATTTGAAAAAGTGATCGCATATGAACATAATCAAATTATTTCAATTCAAGCAATTAGCCTTTATCCATAGGCATTCAAGAAATTCATCATTTAAGCAATTAGTCTCATGGCAAGCATGCTAGAGATAGCAACAATTACATTCGTGCAATGTGCTAAAGCAATAAATACTCACCTAGTACTCCGAGGTAAGCCAAAACAAACGAAAGAGTTAGAAAATATGCATGCTCTTAACTAATGCAACATGACTAATGCAACATATGCGATATGTAATTACTAAGCTCGGCTATTAATATGGCATATGAATTAATTTAATAGCATGCGGTCTAAACACCTTTTTCAAAGAAGTATTTAAATGACAATGCAAGTTAGAATGATGTGCCGAGCCCAATGCATGCAATACAAGTGGATGCAAGGCATGAGAGATGCTAAACAAAAAGATGATGCCCTAAACTAACCATCATAAACTAGTAAATAAAAGGGAGAAAGACATGAGATTGGAAGACATACACATTATTACAACATTGCGCCCTCACACAGGAGGGTCCGAATGAATAAACTAGATAACTAATTTAAACCTAAGCTAATTAATTAATTATTACGAACCCAAATGAATAATTTGGCTAAACTACTTAACTAATTATTACAAACCAAATAAAATAATTAGTTAACTACTCTAGTCACTCCTCCTTGGGAAACGGGGAATGCTCATTGTGGGAGCCAGAAAATAATATATATCAGCTTATTGGGGCTTACCCAAACAAGGCCTACAATGGGTCCAGCCCAAACAAATATCACACCCCCCATCTATATAAAGGGGGGGCATCCTAGAAAAGGAGGTATGTTCTTTCTTTCCACACAGCACACAAACACTCTTTATGTTTATACATTCATTCTTTCAATAAAACGACTAACTTAACCATCGGAGTGTCTCCGGCCAGCAATCCCGGTTGGGTGGTGCTGATCATGTTCATCCTTACAGATCTGCAGGAGCCAAGCTCATCTCTTCGTTGGATCTCTTCAACAATCCATGTGAGAGGATTTTTTTGGGTCTCACAATTGGCGCCGTCTGTGGGAACACATCTGAACGAGTTCAACGAAGAAGATGATAAATTCACAGTATTCTACTTTTGCTCCTATCTATTGCAAGTTTATTTATATTTTAATATGATTTGCTTCAGTATAATTAAAGCTTTGCTTTTCATATCAAGAACTCCATGTGCAATGGATCTTTCTCTCTTTAGTGATTATGTTATTTTTGTAGTCTTTGCATACAAATTTATTTATCAACTTGATCATTGTGGCAACTTCTTTTTTAGATCCTGGTCTCAGTTTGTAAAGAAAAATCACAGTCACCATTTCGGCAACTTGGCAACCCAGTTCGGCAGTTTGTTTGGGGTTTGGCAAGCAATGGAATAAAGTTATGAAAGGTAACGAAGGCATTCTGAAAATACACCACCAATTGCTTAATTTCACAAAGATATTTGCAGATATAAATTTCAGTACTCCATTTCTCTGATGGCTAGCCAAGTGATATCGAATAGCAAAAATCAAGAACTGTCGACCAAATGTTTCGGGAAGAAAGAACCAAGAGCGCTGTCGAAGAACTATTTTAGCAAGTCAAAAAGGTTACTGACTTTCCAACAAACTGTTTCGGCAAGACAAATCAATTTGAGTTATCGACCTAAAGGTTTTGGCAAGCCAAAGAATCAAGCAAAGTTTGCCAACCAAGAATTTGGCAATCCAAGGGGCTAAGAAGTTGCCAATCAAATGTTTTGGTAAGCCGAAGTGCAAAGATGATATGTCGACTAAACCCTCATCAAAGACAAATACAAAGACAGCCAAATACAAAGAAAAGTTTCCAACCACGTGTTTCGGCACACCGAAAAGTCAAGAAAGGTTGTCAACTTAGCAGTTTCAACAGAACAAAGATGAAGAGTAAGGGGTTGCCGACCAAGTATTTCGGTAAGCCAAAAGATCAAGAAAAGTTGCCGACTAAGAGGTTCAGCAAGCCAAAATCCAAGATAAGTTGCCTCCAATTAGATTTCTCTAATCCATATTCTCAAATCTATGAGCATGAACATATTTTTTCTACCAACACGCATCACCATCTCGGCGTGTTTCAACCATGTTGCAACGTCACAAATCACCAAAGAAGTGGCCAACCTTAAAATAAGTCACCACTGAACTAATAAAAGGTCCATTGTTAAGGCCGAAGAACATCTTGGTGGTATCTGATCACAACTTGAATTCATTAACTGACCACATGATTGGCTGCAAGTCGGCCTACACTAAATAAGGGAAGCTGTTTTTCTCTTTGAAAGAATTTATTTGTATATTTCTAGTGTACTACACATATGTGCGTATACTAGTTTTTTAATCAAACCCAAAAAACACGAGCATAGATAAAATATAAATAAATATATATATGTCACAAAATTATGGGTTGTAAGTTTTCTCTCTCTAGGAATTGATAAAAAATATTATGTGAGACTCCGAATAGCACTGGTTGGCAAAATATATAACAAAGCCATCATTTTCCAAAGAACTTATTTTTATTATGCTTCTATATGTATGAATGCACCCATGTCGAAATATTACATTATTAGTTAATCTTGCTGGGAAAACTTTCAACAAACATATTGCTCGGTAATTAATTACTTTCTCTCTCTAAAGAACCAAGGTTAACCAATTGTAGTAGTGCAACTTGTGAATTGGCAGTCTAAGAGTTTATTTATATATTATACATTACATGTATTGCGAAACATTTGTCAATTGTAGGTGCTTTTGAGAAAAATTAAATGGGTTTCGATGTTGTCTCTGTACAAAGACACCTCAGTAACCACACTGCCGATGAATGTATGCAATTTCTATCAAAAATTCGAATTACTGTGAATCTCGAGGGCGATACAACTCAATCGAAGTGATATTCTGCCAAAACACCAAGCTAAAGTCGCCAGCCAAGTATTCCGACAAGCACAACTGAGAGGAGTTGCCGACGAAGTGTTTCAAACTAAGTTACTGATCAATGTGTTTCAGCAAGCCAAAATAGTTGCCGACCCACCTATCTCGGCCACAAAATTTATCTCGCAAGCCTTGACAATTTCTCCACTCTAAAGAATTAGTCGGCTTTCGAGCCCATGCATGCGCATTTTGACAGTATTACAACTCATAAAAGATTGCTCGGTAAAGATACAAAGCTACTCGGCATCTCTTCCACCTTTCTCGGCAATCCTACTCGGCCACACATACGTCCACTCCACAACATTGGACATTCTTAGAACAACTACAATTATTAATTTATTTACCTCCAGCAAAAATCTCATGATTCACTTCTCGGAAGAACAATATCGTTCGGCGCTACTATTCGGCAACATTACTTATCAAACTCTGCAAATTCGGCATATCATTTGGCATCTTACTGTAGACACCCCATTTTTGACCATCCTCAAGACTTGAACGTCATCGTTTGAACATTCGATGATCATCTATGCTCGTGTTTGTTTTGAGTTCTCGGAGGTCTCGGCTACGCGCCTTGCCTCAAGATCTCTCAACTTGTCTGTTTTGTGCTTGGTTGTGGACCAAACACTTGTGTTTTTGCTTCTAAGGGTGGCTTGTTTGCCATACCCTCAACCCACCGGCCAAGGCCTGAAGCCATCGGCCCTGTTTTCTTTCTATCGGCGAAAATTATTGGCCGATCGACACTATATTTGGTCGGCCGGCACTTATGTTGGTCGATCGACCTTTTTTGGTGGCCAACCCTTGTTCATCTACTTTATGTAGATATTTTGTACCAGCTGGCACAACTGGCATCCACAATTAACCCCCTCCATATGGAGGGATTTGCCCTTTGCTTAGCTTCTCCAAGAAGCTTTGCAAATTGGATTTCTATTAGAGGGGAGGCCCTCCTCCCTTCTCAGAGATTCTGAAATTAGGGTTAGAAAAAGTTGTATCTCTCTCTATCTCTATATCTCCCTATCTCTATCATTTGTGTGTGTATTTGTGACCTAAAGTGATTTTTGTTCACACTATTGCACACAAACACCTAGCATTACACCGTCCTTGGTTGCTGAGGTTCTAAGGAGTTGTTGTTAGGGTTCTTGGAGTGGTTTTGATGAGAGAAAGGTGCTGGTGTTGTGTTCTTGAAGGTGTTCTTCAAGGGTGAGCATTCTTGCTTTAGATACCCCTTTCCTGCTTAGGCTTTTAGCCCTTCTTGCTTATTGTTTTAAGCTTAGCTATTAACTGATAAAAGTTCTATTTTTACTTGCTTTTGAACTTTGTTTAAGGTCATTTTGAGGTTTGGGGTTGTTTACCCCCTCCAAGGCCTTGTTAGGCCTTGTTTTAGGCCATCCCTTTTGGCCCTTGCTTTGAGCTTTGCATGGCCTCTCTGCCACTGAAATCCAAAGGATTTTCAGTGGTGGAGAGGTGATTTTGGTGTCCTAAATAGGAGAGGGTCATCCCCTCTCCTTGTCATCTTTAATACTAGCACAAGTGGCTTATGTTGGTGGCTTGTATGCCTAGCTTGTTTTAGCTACATTTCAGCAAGTATTTGGTGTTGTTTTGCCATGATTTACCTCTGTTTAAAGTTGGTTTAGTGGTCTCTTGCATGCACCATATACTTACCTTGCAATCCCCTCATTTGCCTTAACTTGTATCTAGCATTTAGACTACCATGCTTGCATGTTTTGGCTCAACTCCATGAAGCTTCTAGCCTTGTTTTAACATGATTGAGCTATGTTTTTCATTGTTTGGGTCATGCTTATATTGTTTTGTATAGATACCATGCAATCTAGCTTGTTAGCTTTGGGTGTTTGAGTCACTAGCATGCTCTATTCGGATCATTTCAGTGGTTTGGCATCACTTGTAATATTATTTTAGTCCATATAGTATGCTCATGTACTTGCATTTGTCACTCCTTTAATGCTTTAAAGGGTTTGTGTTTTATGCCTCATGAATGTGTCATTGTGTATGCCACCATGCTTAGGTCTTTGGGATGCCATCTAAGTGAGTTTTTTGGGCTTACTTTGAGATGCCATAACTATGGTTTTCATTGCTTAAATCATGCCACATTTGGTTTTGATAGGTGTAGTGTAACACCCTCTTTGGTAGCCTTGCATGCCTCATGTTTTGGCATTATGTTCTAGCTTGTGTTGACTAGTTTCGAGCTTGCTTTCGATCTTGTTTGGACATGCCTTAGGACTATTTTAGGTCCTCTTGGCCCTTTGGGGCTTGCTTTGTATATCCATGGTTTGAACCCTTAGGCTAGTTTCAAGCTTTAAGCTTTCTTGCATGCTTTGCTTGTGTACTTTGGTCGGTTTGGCACCTCTCCTAACATGATTTCAGAGCTTAACATGTTTGCCTAATATCCATGTTTGTCTCCCTTTAAGCGTTCTTAAAAGTTTCTCTATAATGCTTAAGGTAATGGACCATTAGCATGCATGTTTATATGTGTATTTCATGCCTTTGTTTCATCACTTTGGCCCCTGATTTGGACCTATTTGAGAGCTGTCCATTTTGGTTTAAGACCCTTATCGCATGTTGTTGCATGCTTGCCTTGCATGTTGTTGCATACTTGGCCTATTGCATGTTGTTGCATGCTTGAGTTATATCGCATTTGGCATGCCCCTTTTGTTAAGTTGCTTTGCATGTTTGCATGTATTGTCCCTTGCATGTTGTTGCATGCTTGCCCCACATGTTGTTACATGCTTGCCTATCCTTGAATGTTGCCACATGCCTTGCATGTTTGCATGCTTGTTTAGGTTGCATTGCATTTGGTATGCTTATTACCATTAGCCTTGTATGGCATTGTCCTTGACGTGCTTCATGTTGCATTAGTTTTGCTTGCATGTTTGCATCCCTTGCCTCTTGATCAAGCATGATAGAGGTTGGGGTCCCTTATGTGTTTTTTTGTGCATTTCATTCCATATTGAATTGCACATTCGGCTCCTTTGGCCATCATGCATCAAAATGCGTGATTGGTGGTCCAAGGGTCGAGGACTACACTCCTTTGAGTCTCAAACATGATAAGGAGGGTGATCGTGCAAACATTTCTTTGTAAATGTATTGCCATGCTCTGTTTGTCCTCTGCTGCAGCAACACAACATTCTGCAGGAAGATATGGCCGGTCGGCCATCTTCAATGCCGGTCGGCTAAACATTGTTGGCCGAGAGCTTTAAATTTGGTCGATGACCAATTTCCCATGGCCGATGGCCCTATCTCTTGGCCGATGGACTCTCAGAAAGTCCCCAAGCTAGTTCAGAAGTGTCACAGAAGTTGGCACAGTTTTCAGAGGTACACAGCAGTGTAAACAGAGGCAACATGTGACATGGCGATGGATTTCCGAGCGAAGCCGTCTGAGCACGCATGCATCCTCTTCCCGAGGTTGTTTTTACTGTTTTCATAGCTTAATTGATTTTCTTAATTAGTTAAATGTTGTGTAATAATTAATTAGCTTGTTAGTTAGTTAATTATATAATTTGTATTATTCTTTTGGTCTCTTCATCGAGAGGGCACAATTGTGTAATAAGCGTGCGTGTGTGTGATGCATGTCTTCCAACCTCCACTTCTTTCTCCCTTTTACTTAACCGCTTACGATGGTTAGTTCTAGGGCACGTTTCGATTAGAATCCTTATGCTATGCATGTTTGCATCATTCATCTGTATTGCGTGCACCGGGCTCGGCGCATTATACTAACTGCATTGTATTTCAATTTTAAGTAGAATACATGTATCGAATTGTCGCATCTCACATGCCATTTTAGCCTAGCCGAGCCTATTCTAGTTGCATTTTGTATGTGATGTATTAGGCATCTTAACATGGACTTGGATCATACATTGATTACTAACATGTTTTTTGTTTTGGCTCAGAGTACACTGTGAGTGTTTATGTTTTAGCATCTCACATGTATGTGAGTGTCAACATGACAACATGCTTGCCATGAGGCTAATTGCTTATGTGATATAACTGCCTGAATGCTTGTGGGTGAAGGTTGGATTGCTTGAATTGGGACAATTCATTGAAATCCACATTTTTAGCCTACTTGCGAGTAGCAAACTTCAAACTATTTCCAAACAAACATGAGATGTTTTGTTCCAACTTAGGCGATCTAGTCTATACTTGTATGCTGTGCGCATCACATAGTAAGGTAGCTAATAACCGGAATAAGAACACAGGTGTTTTCAAAAACAAGATATCATGCTTAGTACAGACTGATTTTCGGATCGGGTGAGCGGGGGTGCTCATAGATGACCTTCCCCAATCGTACCCAAGTTCCCGAGCCGAGGCAACTTTGGTGATGACGAACACATGGCCTTAGGCAATGAGTTAGGGTTTCCTAAATTCCCCCAAAACAAAATATTTAGGTGGCGACTCCGTATCTAGCAAAGCAGCCCATGTTTGGCACTTCTTTCTTAAAAATCAGTTTTCCAAAACGATTTACCGAATTTGGACTCTTTGATGATTTATCAGTCTCGCATTGCACTTTGCGGGATTAGATTCAGAACTGTGATATTTGAGTCCGAACTGTAGAAGCATGAGGCCCTCGGGGCACGTCTACAATTTCTGGTGACTCCGCTGGGGACTTAGAGAACTTGACTCGAACTCATGATATCTTGTTTTGACTACACTTATGTGTCTCTTTGCATTGCATTTGCATTGGTGCGCCTAGGACATAGTGTTTGCCGTATGCTATTCCTGAACGGTTTGCCAGAGGCTTGCTTTAAGAAACGTGCCATAAGGCTGACCGGTTGCGGGCTCTGCCACGACGGGAACATAAACCCCAATTTTTACCGGGGCACCCCTTTTGACCATTCGACCTAGTGCATATTCGGAATTCATAGTGACTATTTCAAACTAAGATAGGTCGCTGCCTGATTATAGGTTGTTTGAAACCACTGTGTGCGTAGCGAAACCCTAGTTCCTAACAAAATAGGACAGGGAAACCCTACCCCAACATAGGGGTGTTTTGGCTCTCATTTGCTTGCTATGTGCTTTTAGAGTGTGCCTCTACAAGAATGCGCGTATTAGTTTGCAAGTCTGGGTATCAGGCCTGCGGGCATCAGTATTTTGAGAATCAGTTATATCTGCGGGTATCAGATTCAGTTTTGGGGCAGTAATTTAGGGAACAGTGATCAGTGGTCGAATATAGTTATTCAGCTATGCTTATGTCTATTCTGGTGTAATTGGGCTGAGATGCTACCTGTTTTCTCTTTCAAGGTTCAGAGATTCCGTTCTGAGCAACCAGTGTTCTCCTTCACTGAGGCAAGGCAAAAAAGGGCCAGTCAAGGCTTATCGGTTCATCAGATCCGTCAGCCACCAGCCACATCACCTCTGTTCAGCAGACTCGTGATGACACAGAATTTAGAAGAAATTGTGGTCATGGCAGCGGCACTAAACCAAGGGATCACCATACAGGGTGAGACTGATGTTGAAGTACAACACCCACCTAGGTCACCGGTCGCACGTCCAATCTGGGAACCCTAGTTATTTCAAACCCGTGAGCCCACCACTTTTGAGTTGATGGGAATGATTGGCGATCTCCAGAGATCTGTGGCTGATTTAGTCTACGGAATGTCGGCTCCACCACCGACTGCATCGTATGCTGGGAATTTCATGCCGGAAGAGACCCCGCTATTGGGGCGAATTGTGATTGAGCTCAGCCAACCTAAAGCCATCCCAAGTTCCGGCAATGGCATGTCGATAACAACGGGGCTCTGCTCTGATATAGCGACCCAAACCTTCCACCAAGCTGAGGCGAGTGGTAAGGACAAGGTGAAGGTGGACACCGATCCCTATGAACGACTCCTGTGGGCTGTTGAGGCTTTAAAAGTTGGGGGACTGAATAGACAACAGGTGCTCGCTGTTACTGTAAAAACTGTGGATGACTTTTTCCCCACTCAGAGTGAGAGTAGTTCAAACCAAGGGGAAAATTGGGACAAGGACCATCGAACCAGCAGAACCGTTCCTTCCAACCCTAACCCTGCACCCGGAAAAGATCAGAAAACCAAGTCAGCACCTACCGACCCTTTTGCCAGTGCGTCTGGAAAAAGTCCACAAACCTCGAAGTATCTACCCCGAGGTCGTAGGGTCTTCCATGCCCTCTACATGCCTTTGTCCAAGGCGCTTCAAATTCTTGTTGAAAAGGGGCATCTCAAACCCCTCGAGCCTCGGCCTCTCCCTAGTCGTCTTTTATCTAGTCATGACGCTACCCAGTACTGTGCGTACCATCAACAAACCGGCCATACTACTGACAACTGCTTCCGTCTTCACCACGAAGTATAGGATTTGTTTGATAACGGGGTTGTCCTCTCACCCAGGTCAGGAAAGTCCATCATCACTGGGTCTGTGAACTTCGAGGATAATACAAGTATATGATCGGGGGGTGAACCACCTGCGGGCGGCGCTCAGTTTATTCCAGATGTGGCGTATGGCACACACTATTTTGAGCATTTGCGAATACTAGCATTTGTACTATCTGACTTGGGTATTCAGTCAGTTTTGTTGTCTTGTATATAGTCAGTCTTTTTGTACTATGTCAGTCGGGTCTGTCTTGTTGTATCGAGTCAGTCTTGTTGTATAGGAGTCGAGTGATTCTGAGGGTGTTATCTCAGATATCACCGTTCTGTTTTGTATTTGTCTTTTTGCTTTCTTTTGGGTCTGTTTCTGCCATGGAGCCAGTTACACCAGAAGATCTGAATGAAACATCAGTAAAACGACAGTGCTTTTCACTTACTTTTTTGTGCCTCGAAATCATTACATTGACCTAAGTTTTTCAAAACTCTTTTTGAACACTGCGGTGAAAACAAAGAGGGGGGAATTCCTCTAGATTTGCAAAAATTTGATCAATTGAGAGAAAGAGAGGCATGCTAAGCCCTTAATGAATGAGATCATGTTTGTTAAATGTGACTACTGTGAAGGATCCTGGCTCGATCTAGATTGGTTCTACATTGTCTTCAGCGCGAGCGATTAGTCGCTTTCTTAAAAGATTTCAAAAAATGTTTTGCGTCGTCCTGCGAAGACCAGCGTGGAATCGCTCTTAAGATTGTGCAGCTTAGGATTGCTCTCAGCCTCGAGACTCGACCCCCTTACTTTCAAACCTTGAACCTGGATTCAGATTGTTCAACGGTCAACCACAATATGAGGCCTGTGTGGCTAGATTCGAAGCAGCCCTCGAACAAGAGGCAAGAAAGTCAGATCAAGAAGGTTAGACGCCGTCAGAAGAAAGCTTGCAAAGCTAGATCAGAAGCACCCCTCAAATTAGGGGCAAAAGAACTACAGATGTGCTCGAAGAGCGAAAAATTGGGACATTTCTGAAGATAACGAAGATCGGCAAGAATGCCAAATCCCAGAAGGGAGGAAAGAAGAAACTATTGCTGAAGGACAACTGAGTTCCTATCCATAACACTAGGGGCAAATTCAACCCCCCCATTGGATGGACTTCTACATCATCAGCGAATATCAACCATTCTTTTGGATACATATGGCCTCGAGATCTTAAAACCATTTAACATGGACAAAGCTATACTTTTACCCTTGAGAGGCTCGCTGGGCTGAAAACTTAGAAGGGCAACCCAGGCAAAAGTTAGAACAACAAATAAGAAAAGAAAAAAAATGCAAAGTTTGAAAAACAAGAAAAAGAACAAAAAGAAGAAATGAAAAGAACTGAAAAGAAAAGAAAAGCAAAGCTCGCAAGGTTGAAAACCCGGAAGGGCAGCCTTGGCAAAAGTTAGAGCTTAAAAGGTGAGGGTTAGTACACGAGTGTACCTTAACCCGGAACTACGTAAGGCTTGATTCCCATGTTTGGGATACGTAGGCAACTTCATTCTGAAGTCCAGCTATAAACACTTCCAAATCGATTATGAACAAAGCTCGCAAGGTTGAAAACCCAGAAGGGCAGCCTTGGCAAAAGTTAGAGCTTAAAAGGTGAGGGTTAGTACACGAGTGTACCTTAACCCGGAACTACGTAAGGCTTGATTCCCATGTTTGGGATACGTAGGCAACTTCATTCTGAAGTCCAGCTATAAACACTTCCAAATCGATTATGTCCATATAATGGTTCTTATCATCTTTGTCTTTTCTGTATCCAAGAGTTCGGTTGTGACCTTCATTATGAGAACCGGTTACGGTGTGTTGCGGTACTATTCAAACAAGGGGCAACTTTCCGTTGCTGTTCAGTGTGCTGCGGTGTTATTCAAACAAGGGGCAATTTTCCATTGCCATGCAGTGCCATTTAGGCGAGGGGCAATTTTCCCTTGTTGTGAATTCGAGGTTGTGCATCTCAAGAGTAGGTTCCGTGCTCGTTGAGCAGTGGACGTTTGCAAAAATAGTTTTTGAGAATTTTTACTGAGGTTAACTAATTTTCTCGAAAATTATTCCATTTTTCCAAAATTGGACCATTTCTTGGACCCAAAAAAGGAAAATTTTCAGTACTTACAAACTAACTTGCATGATTTCAAATCAGAAAAGTTGAATGAGTGTATTAATCTAACTCTCATATTGGTTAAAATTGTTTTAGTAGAAAACCAAAGCAAAAAAAATGGTCAAAATGATGAGCTAGGGGCACAGTTGAGTCAGATGTTCTGTCTTTTCCCCATTGTCAACATACTTGCCAAGAAAGGCATTCTACCTGCCAGAAAGGATATAGCTGAAGCTATCAGTAAAGGGCTGAAAGCTCTCAATATCCTCCAAGCAACGAGGTATCAAGCCAAGGGCGAAGCATGAACTGGAATGGGTCAAGATATTCCACTTCCTCATCGGGACAGATTTGATCACGTCCAAACTCCCCAGCAGAGCATCGTCAACCGATGTCAGCTGCGGATTTGTTACACACCAGTTGTAGCGCAACCCCTCTGTAGGAAAGCTCACTATCGTGAACAGAAGAAAAAGAATCTAGCAAAATGCTAGGGGCACGAGTCCATAACTTCCTCTTTATCCACCAATCATCCAGAGGAGGGATAAAAAATGAGAAATTGAAGAATAGAGAGATGTGCGATGAGAGAAAAAGTGAGAAAGGGGCTTTTTCAAAAAAAAAAAATAAATAAAAATAGAGCCTGAGGGTTGAGTGATGTGAGAATCACAAATGAGAAAGGGTGGGAAACAATACCCGAAGAAACTGGCTCCTCGCAAAATGAGAGGCCTCTCGCCTTTGTAATACGTTTGAGGGTCGTGTTTATTGTTTTGTTTATCTCGATTCTTGTTTTGGGTCGTTTCGAGTGTTACTCGATGTGTTTAGGTTGTCTACCTTTTGTTTTTCTTTGTTGAGTTGTTTTGATTGTGGTCAGCTGTAGGCTCAATACCCGGTTGGGAATCCTTTTTTCATTACAATTTCAAAAATGAATCGTTTTTTTTGCTCAGAGTGCTGTGCCATTCTCCACATTTGTGCAAAATAGAATTCGTTCTTTCATAAAGCCGCAGGGTTCAACCCAGATCATGTCAGAACAGTAAAACCATGACCTATTTGAAGCTATATGGGTTTCGGACTGCAAAGCAAAAGAAAAAAGAGAAAATTTGGAGCATCTGAGTATGTTTCAATTTTTGTACATCCCGTGTGTTCAGTATGGACCGTGTGCAGAATAAACCGAACACTGTGTTATGAGCTCTGTGTTTAGAGTGAGCAGTGTGCTGTATGAGCCGTGTGCAGAATAAACCGAACACTATGTTATAAGCTATGTGTTCAGAGTGAGCAGTGTGCTGTGTGAGTTGTATACCGAATAAACAGAGTACTGTGTTATGGGCTGTGCGTTCAGAGAAACAGAGTACTGTGTGTTCAGAATGGGCTGTGCGTTCAGAGAAACAGAGTACTGTGTTATGGGCTGTGTGTTCAGAATAGGCTATGCGTTCAGAGAAATAGAGTACTGTGTTATGGGCTGTATGTTTAGAATGAGCAGTGTGCTGTATGAACTATGTGTTCAAAGTGAATCAAATACTGTGTTGACCGTTTCAGTATCAGAATCACGATTAGAAGTGCTCTCCCTGAGTACCAATTCCTGCCAGAGGCACCCTGGCTGTGTTTGCGATGAGTTCCTAGGAGATCAATTGCGATGGTGAAAACTAGAGTTCGAATGGTTGTTGCCTAGAACACAAAGGTTTGGAATTTCTGAGACTAAAGTCTGGTTTAAATGCCCAGCGGTGTATCACCGGCTTGAAATCTGTATAGAAGCCCCATAGGTTGAGGCTGCAGGTATGCGCGCCTCGATCCTGGATACTGATCCAACCTAGTCTGTCACCCCGTTGAAGAATAGGGAAAGTTGTGAGTATGATCAGGAAGAAAAGCGACATCTGTGGTTCCCCCAGTAAATGTTACTCCTTGTCAGCATTTCAGGACCTTTGTACTGCGAGTTGAAGGTAAGTGTTCGAGGAACATGAGGGGAGATCCTAATCGGAGTGGAGCGGTTTACCGCCACTCACCCTGTGAGGTGCTTTCTAAAAAGCGCCGCTTTGTTTGTTTATTGCTTTCATTAAACATCATGCATTGTTTTGCATTGTACCTATCTTGTTTCTTTCTCATTTATGCATAGTATTGTGTGTATTGTTCATTCAGAGAAGTTCCGGTTCAGTTTTGACTGATACCTTTCTCCTCTCGCATTCGGCATGCGTTTGGATCTACCCTTCCCTTCTCGCGCTTGATACACATTTGGATGACCGCGTTTTCTGGCACAATCACTTCCCTATCTCGCGTTTTGATACGCTGAGAGGTTTTCCTTCTTCTTTCTGAAACACGGGGATGTCTCCCTATGTTTCTCCTTTTCTGGTTTAGAGTATTTAAAATACGTTCCAATGCTCATACCATTCCGAAACACGGGGATATGTCTCTATGTTTCTCTTTCCTTTGGGGAACACGGGGATACGTCCCCATGTTTCTCTTTCCTTTGGAGAACACGGGGATACGTCCCTATGTTTCTCTTTCTTTCAGGAAACACGGGATATGTCCCTATGATTCTTCTTCTTGTTCCTTCCTCACGTGATTTCAGCGTGTTTGGAATTGTTTATCTCTTCTCACGAATTCAGCATGGTTAGAGTTGTTCATTCCTCACACGATTTCAGCATGTTTGGAATTTGTCTCAGGTTACGTTGTGTACGCACTTGATTGTTTGTTTTTCTTCCCCTCATGATTCCAGTATGGTTGGAGTTTGTCACCCTTTGCATCTACTGTATTATTTTGCATCATTGCATCGCATCGCGCTATTTTGTGCACATCTGTAGACACCCTATTTTTGACCATCCTCAAGACTTGGACATCATCGTTTGAACACTCGATGATCATCTATGCTCGTGTTCGTTTTGAGTTCCCGAAGGTCTCGGCCACGCACCTTGCCTCAAGATCTCTCAACTTGACTGTTTTGTGCTTGGTTGTGGACCAAGCACTTGTGTTTTTTCTTTTGAGGGAAGAGGGTGGCTTGTTAGCCATCCCCTCAACCCATCGGCCAAGGCTTGAAGCCGTCAGCCCCTTTTTCTTGCCATCGGCCAAGAGTGTTAGCCGATCGGCACTATATTTGGTTGGTCGGCCACCTTTGTTGGTCAATCGGCCATATTTTCCGGCCGACTCCTTTCCATCTGCTTTTGGCAGATATTTTGTGCCAGCTGGCACAGCTGGCACGCACAATTTCCCCCTTCATACACGTGTATGGAGGGATTTGAGCCTTGCTTAGCTTCTCCAAGAAGCTTTGTAAAATTGGTTTTCTATAAAAGGAGAGCCTCTTCTCCCTCTCCAGGGGTTCTAGAAATCTGATATACAAGTTAGATATATATCTCTCTCTATATCTCCCTCTCTCTAGATTTGTGTGTGTGTTTGAGCTCAAAAGTGTGTTTTGTTCTTACTATTGCACACAAACGCCTAGCACTACACCATCCTTGTGTGCTGAGGTTCTAGGAGGTTGGTTTTAAGGTTCTTGAGTTGGTTTTGATCAGAGAGAGTTACTGGTCTTGTGTTCTTGAAGTTGTTCTTCAAAGGTGAGATTCTAAACTTTAGATACCCCATTCTTGCTTAAGCTTTTACACATACTTCTATATTGTTTCTAGCTTGACTCCAAACTACAAAAAGTTCTGATTTTGTATGCTTGTTATGGTTGTTTAAGGTCACTTTTTGGTTGGGGGTTGTCTACCCCCTCTTAGGCCTTGTTTGGCCTTGTTTTGTGCCTTTACTTTTGAGCTTTGGGATCATCTTATTTTGACCTTCCCACCACTGAAATCCAATGGATTTTTAGTGGTGGAGAAGTGGTTTTGGAGTCTTGTATAGGAGGGGGACACCCCTCTCTCCTTATGTCTCATATGCTTGTGTTGTTGGCTTATGAGAGTAGCATGTTTACTTAGCATGTCTTGGTTCTATTTCAGCACTTTTTAGTGGCTTTTAGGACCTGCCTTAACTTTATTCCATGTTGGTTTGACGGCATCTTGCATGCTTCACATACTTGAAGAGTAATCTTGCATGTTTGCATAACATGCATCTTGTGTTTGGACCACTATTCTTGCATGTTTTGGCTCGACTCCAAGGAGCTTTCCCTCATGTTTTACCATGATTAAACTCTGTTCGGTGTTGTCTTGGTCATGCATGCATTATTTTGTATAACCTTGGTTCATTCTAGCTTGTAAGTTTTGTGCCTTGAGTTCATTAGCATATGTTACTAGAAGTATTTTCATGATTTGGCATCATGTGAAATGTGATTTCAATCCATGTTTCATGGTCACACACTTACATTTATCATCTATTCCATGCTTTGGATAGTTTGTGTTTCATGCCTTAAGAATAGGTCATTGTGCATGCCATCATACTTAGGCCTTTGGGATGCCATCTAAGTGGGTTTTTGGGCTCATTCTAACATGCCATAACTTTGATTTTATTGTCCTATGTCATGCCATGTTTGGTTGTAATAGGTGTAGTGAAATTGCCGCTTTGTATGCGTCTTGTTTTGTGCTCACCTTTCTAGCATGTTTTGGTCTTATCCCATGCATGTTCTAGCCTTGTTTTGGACTGCCGTGGGACTGTTTTGGGTCACCTTGGTCTTTTGGGGCTTAGTTGATATGGCCATGGTTCAAGTACCTTGGCTAGCTTTGAACTTGAAGTCCATTAGCATGCCTTGCTTGTGTTATGTGTTTGATTTGGCATCACTCTTAACATAATTTCAGAGCTTATGGTGTCACCATACTACCATGATTGTCACCCCTGGCTCATGTTTGGGTGTTGTGACCTTATGCCTTAACTCTTGGACCATTGCATGTGCATGCTCATTGTGCATTTCATTCTATCACTTCATCATTTTGGCCACTGTTTTTGGCGTGGCTGAGGCCTATCCATTTTCAATGTAAGTCCATGGATCATGCAGTTTGTGTGTCGTTGCATGCTTATCGCATTGCATGTTGTCACATCCTTGTTGTTGGTATTGTTGTCGCATGCCTATTGCATTGCATGTTTATACCTTTATGTTGCATTTTGCATGCTTGCTAGTTTGCATTTTGTCACATGCTTGATTAGGTTGCATTGCATTTGGCATGCTTGTTACCTTAGCCTTGTGCATGCTTAGGTTGCATAGCATTATATTTCCATGTTGCATTGTGTTTGGGATACTCACTTGCATTACATTGTGTTTGGTTTGGGGTGTCAAACCAAACACGAGGAGCGAGGAACATTCGTACTTCAAGTGACGAAATGTGCCTCAATCCTTAGTCGCCGACGCTCTTGATCCAACATGATAGAGTGTGAGGCCTTCATGTGTTTTGTGCATTCATTCCATATTCATTTGCACACTTGGCTCCTTTGGCCATCATGCGTTGAAATGCGTGATTGATGGCCTGAGGGTCTAGAACCATACTCCCTTGAGTCCGTGATATGATAGGAAGGGTGGTCGTGCATACATTGTCTTGTAAATGCATTGACATGCTCTGTTTGTCCTCTGCTGCAACAAAACAGCATTCTGCAAGAAAAGATGGCCGATCGGCTATCTGCAGTGCCGATCGGCTAAGTATTGTTGGCCGAGAGCTTCATTTTCGGTCGATGACCAATTACCCTTGGCCGATGGCCTCTCACAGCACCCAGAAGGTGATTCAGAAGCATCCTTGAGACTTGTGCAGTTTTCAGAGGTGCAGAGCAGTGTAAACAGAGGCAGCATGAGCATGGCGATAGATTTCCATGCGGAGCCGAGCATGCGTGCATTTGTCCCTCTTCCTGAGGCCTCTTTACTGCTTTAGTAGCTTAATCAATTTGTTTAATTAGTTAAGTGGTTTTGTAATTAATTAATTAGCTTGTTAGTTAGTTGATTTGTATTATTTATTCGGACCCTCCGTCGAGAGGGTGAACTTTGTAATAAGTGTGCGTGCGTGTGTGAATGTCTTCCAACCCCACATCTTTCTCCCTTTTACTTAACCGCTTACGATGGCTAGTTCTAGGGCATGTTTCAATTAGCATCCTTATGCTCGCATGTTTGCATCCATTCATTTGTATTGCACGCACCGGGCTCGGTGCGTCACACTAACCGCATAGCATTTCAATTCCAACTTGAATACGTGTATCGAGTTGCCGCATTTCACATGCCATCCTTAGAATAGCCGAGCCTATTTTAGTTGCATTTTGCATGTGTTGCGTTAGCCATCCTAACATACCAAGGATCACGCATTAATTTCTAACTAGCTATTGTTTTGGCTCGGAGTACTAGTAAGTGTTTATGCTTTAGCATCTTGCATGAGTGTAAGTGTTGCCATGATAGCATGCTTGCCATGAGGCTAACTACTTATGTGTATAACTGCCTGAATGCCTGTGGGTAAAGGTTAGATTACTTGAATTGGAACAATTCATTGAAATGCGAGTTTTTTAAGCCCACTTGATTGTGGCAAAATCATATTTTCTTAAGCCCACTTGAGGGTGGCAAATCCATGTCTTAGCCTACTTGCGAGTAGCACATTCAAACCATTTTTAAACAAACATGAGATGTTTTGTTCCAACTTAGGCGATCTAGTCTATACTTGTGTGTTGTGCTCATCACATAGTAATTCTAGACTAATAACCGAAATAAGAACACATGTGTTTTCAAAAACAAGGTATCATGTTTAGTAGTGGCCGATCTTTGATCGGGCGAGCGGGGGTGCTCATAGATGACCTTCCCCAATCGTACCTAAGTTCCCGAGCCGAGGCAACTTTGGTGATGACGGACACGTGGCCTTAGGCAACGAGTCAGGGTTTCCTAAATTCTCCCAAAATAAAATATTTAGGTGGCGACTCTGTATCTGGTAAAGCAATCCATGTTTGGCACTTCTTTCTCAAAAATCAGTTTTCCAAAACAATTTGCAGAATTTGGACTCTTTGGTGATTTATCAGTCTCGCATTGCACTTTGCGGGATTAGATTCAGAACCGTGACATATGAGTCCGAACTGTAACAGCATGAAGCCCTCGGGGCGCGTCTACACTTATTTTCCGTATTTTTTTGTTTTTTATTGAATTTTTTTAATATTTTAAGCAATTTTTTTACTTTTTAAACACACCTAACATAAATACACCTAAAAAGTAAAAAAAATTGTAAAAAAAATCTTTTAAAAATTCACTAAATACCAAAAATAAAAACACACTCTTTAGAACCTCAGCTCCAAGAGGAAGGTGAAACACTAGGTGTTTGTGTGCAAAAATGAGACACAAAACACCTAGTGTGCAAAATGAGAGGAAAAGAGAGATAGGTTGTGTATGTCTAACCCTAACCCTAGAAAACCAGAGCTCTCCTCTGTATTTTCTCTCTCAAAAATGTCTAAGCCTCCCCTTCTTTTGCCTTAGAGAGAGCCTCTCTCTATATGCCTCTTGTAAAGCTTACAAGACAAGCCTTGCAAGAGGGAAATCCCTCCATACACGTGTATGGAGGGGAGCAAAAGCTATACAGCTGTCTAAAAATATCTGCAAAAGCAGATGAACAGCAATCGGCCGGCAAAAAATGCCATCTTGGCCAAACAAAGTGCCGACCGGCACAAAATAGTGCTGACCGGCAACAAAGAGTGCCGGCCGGCAAACTATATTGCCGGTGGCAGCAAAAACCAGCCGGTGGCATCTAGCCACTGCCGGTGATGGGTGGGGATGGTCTACAAGCCCCACCCTGCCCTTCCAAGGCAGGATAGAAGTGTTTGGTGCAAAACCAGACACTAAACGGTCGAGTTCGGAGATCCTGAGGCAAAGCACGCGAGCCGAGGCCTCCGGGAACTCCAAACGAGCACAAATATGGAAGATCACCGTGTGTTCAAACAGTGACGTCCAAGTCTTGAGGACGGTCAAAAATGGGGTATCTACACCTGGTTACCAGACGGAGGTCAAAAGGGCGCAGTGTATCGGTACAACGGTCGTCAGATCAGTGGTCTACCCCATCATTGGACAGTCAGGCTGAGGTCTTAGTTTCTACTGTAGGGACAGATATACCGGTTGTGCAGATAGATCAGCGCGATATGGCAGGCATAAAGGAAATGATGTGTCAGTTTCAGGAGAGTATGAAAGCCATGCAGCAGGATGCTGTTGTCAAGCAGAATTTGCCAAGCAATAGGCCGAGGTCATGGCCCAACAGGCAGAATTAATTGCCAAGTTATAGCAGCAAACCGGAGCATCTGCTTCACACCAAGTTCCTCCCCTACCAAGAGTTCCAATACCCGGGGAGACACCAAATGTCTAGGAAGACACGAACGTTCCGACAGGGTCGGCTCCGCCCCCAATCCTACCCCAGCTATCCAAAACACCTACTAACCTACCGGATTCTCCCTTTGAGTTTGAGGTGGACCCCACAGCGTTGAAAGTGAACAAGCTTGAAAAGCTGTTCAAGAAATCTCAGGGTGTGAAGTCCATTCTAGATATTGAGGACGGATACACCGACTCGGCCGTAACGCTGTTGGACCGATTTAAAATGCCGCACATAGACCGTTTTGACGGGTCTGGAGATCCTATGGTGCATTTGCGGCTGTTCTCGGACATACTCAGGCCGATAGGCCTCTCTAGATTGCAGAAACTTTCTCTGTTTGGCCGGACCCTGTCAGGTATAACGGCTATTTGGTATGCAAAACTGGAAGACTCTGTTAAGAGGAACTGGGATGAGATGGCTGAGGCCTTTGTGGCTCAATAATCCTATAATACTCAGATCGAGGTTACAACTTGTGATCTCGAGACGACAAGACAAGAGCCGAAGGAGAGCTTCTTCGATTTCGTGACCCGATAGAGGGCCAAGCCCTCGATGATGACCATTAGGCTTGTCGACAAAGATCAGATTCGGATGGTTGTGCGCAACCTCCAGCCCAAGCTCATGCAGAAGATGATCGTTCTCCCCCTCCCCACCTTTGCAGATTTACATGAGATAGGGGTGCAGATCGAGGATGCTATGAAGTAAGGCCTCATTGATAATGAGAGAGAACAGCTCAGGAGGGCATTCAACCGTAGTACGAATGCAGGCACAAGTAGTGTTGCAGCTGCCAGAGCTTCAGATGTGAGTATGGTTACCACCACTACCACCCCAAGAACCCTTTCAGCTACACCATTCACCGGTGCGTCCGGAAGTAGTTCACAAACAACCAAGTTTCCACCTAGAGGCCAAAGAACCTTTACCCCACTATACTTGCCTTTGTCCAAGGCTCTGGGGGTTTTGATCAGGAAAGGGCACTTGAAGCCCCTAGAGCCGTGGCCATTGCCAGAAAAACTTCCCCCCTCCCACAACCCAGCTAAATACTGCGCATTTCACCAATAGCATGGTCATGACACCGACCAGTGCTATAGATTGCGTCATGAGATTCAGGATCTCGTTAACAATAGGGTGATCGTGCCTCTGGAGAAACCGAATGTCACAACCAACCCTCTCCCACCACATAACTAAGCTCTACCTCCCAAAATGCATAAATTTGATCCAAACAGGGGTTGTGTCATACGACCTTAGTATATATATCACCCCTTCTCACCTACCCAAGCTGGAGGTGTTCATTCCTGACAACACTGCCTTGTGCATGTTGGACATCTCCCAAACCCAACCTAAAATGATGGTGGTAGCTATCGAAGATAGAAGTGGGTCGACTGCGGAGGCAGATGAGAGTGCAAATATAGAGCTTGAGAGGTCTGCAAGCTTCATGTACAACCCAAGCGGTTACATTACATCAGCAGGCCAGGCTAGGCCGAATGTGGAATTGCCAGTGGAGGCAAAGATTTGTGTAGTGTGGGAGGATGCACTTAATCAGGGGCTGGACGACCTGGTAGAACTAGAAGAGGACATTGCTAACCTTCAGTTTTTCAACGAGCAAGATCCGGGAGACGTGAAAGTCAACTGGTTTGATTTGAATGGGGCAGCGGAGTCTACTGGGTGGCTTGACAACCAGCCGGATGTTGTTGAACAACCTCAGCTAGAACAGGGTCCGTCAGGGACGGGGACATCAACTGTGGCCGGAAGGGCCAAGAATCTGGATGCATCACCGGAGAGCACCGGTGTTAAGAATTTCGCTCGGGATCCGGGCAATTTGAATATAGGGGATGTTGAACATCAAGATGCATTGAAACAGTCTGAGCGGGAAAGGATCGAGGATTCTGAGAGGGCCAAAAAGGCCAAGGCCCCTCCGGGGATAGAACGTGCTGTGTGCACAGGAACAGAGCGTGCTGCGGGCACAGGAACGGAAGGTGTTGTGGGCACAGGAATAGTTGTAACGGAGCCGAATAGGTGCCTGTCGGCTGCCGATGGCATGTGGTGGAAAGATGATGATCTATGTCTTGCCCACACAGATGAAGACTGGGGGAGTAACCAGCCGGATGATACCTGGTACATTGGCGAAGTTGATCACATGACTAGGAGCGGGCGGTATTTCAAGCGCCCGCACTTAGATCAACCAGAAGCATCCGGAAAGGACAGGGAGGCAGACAAGCAGAAGGATAAATTGCTCGAAGAGGAGGCTGTGCTAAAATAGCTGAAGAAGATACAGGCAAACATCTCCATCTGGGGACTGCTCATGGCTTCACGAGTCCATAGACAAGCTGTCCTTTCTGCTATTGACAAGGCCAAACTTTCAATAAATACCACGCCTGAGCAGCTAGTAGGATTGGTTTTTCCGGGAGGTGCTTCCTGGACGTTGACCTTTTTTGACAAGGAACTGCCGCCTGAGGGCGCAAACCATAATAAACCACTCTACATCTCTGGGGAGTGTAGAGACAAGTGGGTACCGGTAGTTCTTGTCGACATGGGATCCGCCATTAATGTGTGCCCGTCGAGGACGGCATATGCAATCGGGTTGAAGCCCGCGGACTTTGTGCCAACTGCCCAGGTGATAAGGGCTTATGACAATACTAGCAGAGAAGTGATGGGGACTGTGTAGATTCAGACCAAGGTTGGTCCAGGACATCACCAGATTGACTTTCATGTCTTGGACGTTCCCGCGACCTTTAATCTACTCTTAGGGCGGCCGTGGCTGCACCAGGTAAAGGCGGTTTTTTCCACCCTACATCAGATGTTGAAATACCCCCACGGGAAGGGGGTGGCTATAGTTTTTGGAAATTCGTCAATCCATCCGCCGCCAGAGGTGTCTACACCGGTTTTGGAAATCGAGCATGGCACGGAGGATGTGTTCCTATCACGATTCACCCTAGCTGAGGCCCAGGTTGTTCAAAATATCTTGGCTGTTGATGAGGGGTTATATGTCAGCGCACAGTCAGTGTACCTCATGAACAAGCTCCAGCATATCCTTGGGATGGGATTAGGAAAGAGTGGCCAGAAGGGCATTGCAGTATCGGCCGAAGTGCCGCACAACCCGTATACCTTTGGTTTAGGCTATCTGCCCACCAAAGAGGACTAGGTAAGGAAAGGCAAAGAAATGGCTCGGAGAGACAGATCCAAGCAGGCTGGAAGGCATTTTGAGTTGATGCATCGGCCTATCCAGGGCACCCTGAACGGACGCTTCGTCCGGGAGGGGGAAAACTTTCCATTCTACGGCTTCCCAGAGCCATGGTTGAATGCTGAGAAGAGACGCCTGCCGGCTTTTGAGATCTTCTTCGATTTACAATTGTCTGGGGATGATGTTGCCGAGGAGCAGACAGACCCATTAGCTGAGGTTGAGGAGTGTAAGGAAGTGGATTCCGAGAGCACCGAGATTGAAATGGGGGTAGCACTAGCTTGTCTACTATCAGATCCTCCGATCGTACATGAGTGCTTGGGGGATGATCCCTTAGTGTCTATGATTAGAAATGAAGTAGCTGCAAGCCCATCTGCAAACATTTTGGATGCATCCATCGTACCCTCCCTTGTAAACAAAAGGGAGAAAGAAGTGGGGGTTGGAAGACATGCACACACTCACACACACTTATTACACAATGGCCCTCGCTCGGAGGGTCCAAAAGAATAATACAAATTAAACAAATAATTAACTACTCTAGCTAATTAAATATTACAAAGCTTCTAATTAATTAACAAATTAAATACCGAAAAAAGTGGCTGCAGCCCCGCCTCGGAATGATGGGATGATGCATGCTCTGTTCGCTTCGCCTGGAAACCCGGTACCATGCCACTGTTGCCTCAGTTTACACTGCATGGCTCCTCTGAAATTTATGAAAGTTTCCAGAATCCTTCTGAGTCACTGCCTGAGTGTTGTGGAATATCACCGGCCACAATTCAAATCCACCGGCATTGGGAATAGGCTTATCGACCAAATATTAGACCACCGCCTGGACACTGATGGTCGGTCGGCACCAAAAGTGGTCGGCCGGCCATTTATTCTTGCAGAGCCCTATTTTGACAGCAGCAGAGGACAGACAGTGCATGGTATGAAATTTTCAAAGCAATGTGTGCATGGCCACTCTCTTTATCATGCTATGGGCTCAAGGGAGTTTGGTACTCGACCCTCGGACCACCAATCGCGCATTTCAATGCGTGATGGTCCAAGAAGTCAAGTATGTATTTCAATGTGAATGAATGCAACAAAACACGTGAGTGCTACACGCCCTATCATGTTGAGATCAAGGACATCGGCCACCGAGGATTGAGGCGCGTTACGTCACTTTGAGTACGAACGCCCCTCATTCCTCATGCTTGGTTTGACACCCCAAACCAAGCAAAATGCAATGCAAGTGTGACTCAAGTATGCAACATGTCTCAAGCATGCAATATGAGGCTAAGGTAACCAAACATGCCAAGTGCAATGTGCCAAACATGCAAGACACAATGCAATGCAACCTATCATGCAAGCTAGGATATGGAATGCAACAAGCTAAAAAACATGCAAGCGTGTAAATATGAGACAATGCAAGCATGAAACCAAAGTAATGCAACATGTCGAAACATGCAATGGTGGACTTAAACTGAAATGGGAGGCCTCAGCCATGCCCCAAAACAGTGGCCAAAGATGATGCAAATGATGGACAAATGCTCATGCAAACATGCACACCAATGGGCCTAAAGCTAAGGCACAAATGGTAACTTTCAAGAACACTCAAAATATGATAAACATGGACATTAGACCAACATGTTAAACTCTGAAAATGCATAGAGGATGATGCCAAATCAACCATGTTATGCAAGTAATGCATGCAATAATGACCAAAACTTGAAGCCAACAAAGGGGTCTAAACCATAGCTATGCCAACCAAACCCCAAAGGACCAAAATGGCTTAAAACAGTCCTAAGGCACTCCAAAACAAGACTAAAGCATGCATAGAAAATGATCAAAACGTGCCAAGAAATGGGCCCAAAACAAAGGGCATTCAAAGCCATGAAAGGGAGCATTCCTCTACACCCACCCCAACCAAACATGGCATGGATTATGTGATGAAAAACAGAGTTATAATATTCCAAAATAACCCCCAAAACCCACTGATATGGCAGCCCAAGGCCTCAAACACATAGGCATACACCAAGGCCCTAGCATAGAGCATAAGATCACATCTTTTCAAGGCATTGAAAGGGTAGCAAATGCAAGCATGTAAGCACAAAACATGGACTGAAATGACATAATAAGTGATTCCAAATCACTGAAATAGCCTTGGTAATGCAAGCTAATGACTCACACACTCAAGGCTCACAAGCCAAAATGCAAAGAAGCTATACCAAACATGGCAAACATGCTCAAATCAGCACCTAACAAGCCTTAAGCATGATGAAATATGACCAAAAGCTTCATGAAGTCAAGCTAGAACATGCAAGTATGGAGGTCTAAAGGCAAGATGCATTTCTAGGCAAAATGGAGGAATACAAGGCAAGTATATTATGCATGCAAGGGGTCAATAAACCAACATGGAACAGAGGTAAAACATGCTAAATAAACTCCAAATAACCTCTGAAACAAGACGAAACAAAACTAAGCATGCATGCTACCCTTATGAGCAAAAAACATGAACAAACGAGACACAAAGGGAGGGGTGTCCCTCCCCTGTACAAGACTTCAAAACCTCTTCTTCACCACTGAAAATCCTCTGGATTTCAGTGGTGAGAAGGCCAATGCACAAAAGTATTCAAAGCTCAACCAAAGAAGGCACAAAAGGGGCCAAACAAGGCCTAAGAGGAAGACGTCGACCCCAAACACAAAAGAGACCTTAATGAAACATCTTAAGCATAAAAAATCAGAGTTTTTATCAGTTATACACAAAGCTCAAAACAGCATGCAAAGTAGGTTTGAAAGCTAGTGCAAGATTGGGAAATATAAAGCAATAGTGTTTACCCTTGAAGAATACTCAAGAAAAGCAAGTCCAGCCCCCTTTTTCTGATCAAAACCAACTCAAAACTCCAAGAACAAACTCTCAACACCTCCAAAACCGAAGTATGGGGTAATACTAGGTGTTTTACTGCAAAACAAAGAACAAAACACCCTTTAGGCCCTCTAACACACACAAATGAAGAGAAAGAGGGAGATATAGAGAGAGAGTGGTATATATATGCTATACAACTCTGATTTGCTGAACCTCTTCAAAGGAGAAGAGAGGTCTCCTTTTATAGAGGAAGACAAAGGCCTAAGCTTCTTAAAGAAGCTAAGGCAAAAGGGTCAAAGAGGTCAAGCTTCTAAGAGAAGCTAAGGCAAAGGGTCTAAGCTTCTTGAGGAAGCTAAGGCAAAAGGTCAAGCTTCCCCAAGAAGCTTGAGCAAAGGGTGCAAGCTTCTCCAAGAAGCTTGAGCAAAAAAGGTACAAAGGGTGCAACTCCTCCATACACGTGTATGGAGGACAAGTCCGTGCATTCCAGCTGGCATAACTGGCATGCACAATGCCTGAAAAAGGCAAAAATGAGGTATCGGCCAAAAAAAGAGACAACCAGCCAAATAAATGGTCGACCGACCACACAAAAAAGCCGATACACCTAAGAGAATACTGACCGACCAAACATTTGGTCGGTAGAAAAAATACAAGGCCGGTGGCATCATGCCACGGCTGGTGGGTTTCATGGATGGCTAACAAGCCTCTTCCCACCCTCAGAAGCACAAAACACAAGTCCTTGGTGCAAAACCAAGCACAGAACATGCAAGTTAAGAGATCCTGAGACAAGGCGCGTGGCCGAGGCCTCCGAGAACTCAAAACGAACACGAACATGGATGATCACCGAGCATTCAAACGGTGACGTCCAAGTCTTGAGGACGGTCAAAAATGGGGTTACTACAGTTGCCCCTCTTTGACAGAACTCGAAAGTCATAACAATGACGGGAGTGAATGTCAAAGCCTAGAGACGACCCATTTTTGACAAGGCCGAAGACTTAGACAAAGCATACAAGCTACAAACAAAGATATACGCCCAAAGGCGGGGGCAAAATGAAAAACAATGCACAAAGCCGAGCATAACTTATGATCATGCAAAGAAAGCTGTGACGAAGTATGTACATGCCATAAATGCAACAGTTTAAGCAATCTGACATAAATTCAACTGCATTATAATGCAGAAAGGATGTAAGAGAATTACGTAATTCTCGCTACGTTTCACGCGGAGAATACAGTACCTGTGCGGTTCGTCTGGTCGCTCCAGCTTCAAATGAACCGTACATACAATATCGTGCCTGTAAGAGAAAGAAAACTTAATAGGTACAATATTGTTAGCAGTATGCATAACAATGCAATTGAAAGTGCGTGACAACGCAAACCGAGTGGGAAGCATTACAATGCGACTCGGGGCAAGCATAACAATGCTATGAAGGCACAAACACATGTAAGTAAAGAACATGTGACAACGTGCACAATGCGTGAAGATGTAGACACATGTAAGTAAAGCACACACGACAACGTGCACAATGTGTGAAGATGTAGACACATGTAAGTAAAGCACACGCGACAATGCATATAATGTGTATAAAAGGAACTTGAACACATGTAAGTAAAGCATAACGCGCCAACGCATGCAATGTGTACAAAAAGAACTTGAACACATGTAAGTAAAGCATAACGCGACAACGCATGCAATGTGTATAAAAGGGACTTGAACACATGTAAGTAAAGCATAACGCGACAACGCCTGCAATGTGTATGAAAGGACGCGTAATGTGCACGATAATTACAGTCAGAACAAAGCAATGCAATACAACATAATTGAAGTGATTTGTGGAATTCGCAAGATAGAAAAAGGATACGGGAAGGGATGATCCTCGCATGCACTGAGCATCGCTCATAGAAAACACGGCTTGAGGTCAACTCGAAGGTCTACTAATGTTCCAAAAAGTGCACTTCCTTGCACTGTCTTGAGTAATGAAGGTGCCAAACCACATAATTGACCCGAACCAGGGCGTGGGATGTGCATCGTCCGCAAGGGGAAGTTACAGGTATCAATCCCGATACTCTGCTGCCCTGCTCTCCTTTTCCTTTACTTTCCTTTTCTTTACTGTTAGTTTTAAGCACATTGCACTACCTCAGGCAGGTTTTCAAAACTGTATATTTTTGCAAAAGACATGATGGAAATGAAACAGCTATTTTGTTCAAAAAGGTGTTACATTTGTACTTTCTACGCATCGCATCATGTGGTATCACATAACAATGTGAATGAAATTAAACTTTGTTTGAAAATCAAGCATTTGCCTCATAATAATTAGGTAGCGAACTGACTAACAACTCGATAAGAAAAACAAAGAAACTCGATAACCTAACCAAGCGCGAGTACAACTCGATAAGCAAAACAAAAAACTTAAAGAAATGTGACATACAACTCGATAAGCAAATGGGTGCGACTCCATATAAATCAAACATCGGAGGGCATTGGAAGTGGTGCCAGTCCCAAATTCCCAGCGTGTTCAACACAAAAACAGCTCAGGGAACAAGAAGAAGACCACCGGCCACAGGGGAAAGCCATCGGCCTCAAGAAATGGCCATCGGCCAACAGATTTGACAAATTGACAAAAAATTGTGGTCGGTCGGCACTACTTTTGGCCGGCCGGCCATGAATGGCAAGAACGACCAGAATGCTGACACTTGTCCTCCACTCACATCTTATCCCCTACAAAAAGGCTCAGCTTCGTAGTTTTTCTTAATCCAACACTAATTTGCTCCAAATGCAAGAGTTTCTTGCCCAGAATCTCACAGCTTGGATTATCAACTTAGAGGGCTCAAAAAAGCTGAATTTCTGGGGCTTTGATGTAGACGCACTATTCACTCTGAGTCGTACTTCGCTGCACTTTCCGTTTCTCCATGCCGCGGCAAGGTTTTGGAATCCGGTAACACATATCTTTAGCTTTGGCGGGCAAGAGGTGTGTCCTACCTTCGAAGATTTCCAAGCTTTGATGGAATCTAAGCGCAATGAAGAAGTCTTGCCTCAACTTCGCTTTGGCCACGCCCAAGCCTTAGGGCGAATGTGTGGGCTCGCAATGCACGATGCTCGCCTCTTGATTTGTGACAGAATGCTGGATGTTCTGAGTTTGATTTGCCGATTTTCTGATGCCAGTGACCGCGGTGACCATCATTGGCAATGTTTTCGATGACATGCCCTTTGTTTGTGCATGCTATCTCATTTTTTGTTTGTCTCGGGCTCTGGAGGATCTAGTGTCCTGTTGATAGAGGTTGCCCAAGGTTTGAAGGAGGGCAAGAGCTGCATTGCCATGATATTGGCTGAAACATTGATGGGCTTGGACGCTTTCCATCGCTGAGAAACGACCAGATTAGTGGGGAGTCCACTACTGCTGCAGGTAATGTTTCCCACCCAATCTCACATATGTATTGCTCACATCACTCGGCCCTCAGGCTCGATTTTTCTCACAAAACATTTTTCTCATTTTTCTCTCATCGTACATCTCTCTATTCTTTATTCTCTCATTTTTCATCCCTTCCCAGGTGTGGTTGATGGATAAGTTGCACGTTATGGACTTTTGCCCAACATACTCAACTCGCAGCTACTTCTTTCGGCAACGCCTAGTCGATGCCCTTGATGAGGGATGGTGGCTCGATTGGATGTGCAGCTTGTCTGCGGACCGCATTACTTGGCGGTGCCCTTGGCTCAACCTACCGGCAATGAGTTACAACATGTCCCGGCAGACCGGGATTCAATTGATTGGCTTGACGCACTGCGTGTTCTACTTTCCTTTTCGGTTCCAGCGCCAGTTCAGCCATGATCAGATTTGCCCGCCAGAGGGAATAGAGTACCCAGCTGCATTCCCAGTCCAAGGTGCATAGCTTGCTCGGTACGCCGCAGCGTGGAGGACTAGAGAACTCCTGGCCCCCACTCCTACTTTCAGTTGCACTTTGTCTGATGAGTGCATAGATTGGCTCAATTAAGAGGCACAGATTGGGCCCAGCTTGGCATAAGAGGCTTCGACCAGCTCTGGGAGGGGGCGCAGGAACACCTGACTTATCTGTGCCCCAGATTTATTGCTTTATTAGTACTTTCAAGTTTTCTTTATGAATGTAATAAACAAAGCAACTTCAATTTGTATGCAAGAGCAGGAGAACTCTGTATTGAAATCAACGAAATTGAAGGTTGTGGGTACTAAAAATTTTCCGCTTTGGTCCAAAAATGGTCTAAGTTGTAAAAAGATTAATTTGAACAAAGTCAACTTTTATTAAAACGTTTCAAAACCATTTTCGATATGGATCAGAACTGGACACACCTGAGATCTGTCACTGAGATGCACAACCCCGGATCTCAGCAATTGGAAAGTTGCCCCTAGTCTGAATAGCACTGTACTGGAGATCACTACCGAAGCTCTTGAATGCTAAATAGACAAAGATGACCGAGGTGATCAAATGGACAAAGTTGATTGGGGAAAAAGTTTATGGCTGAACTTCAGGTTGAAGTTGCCTACGTATCCCAAAGATGGGAATCAAGCCTTACGTAGTTCAGGCTTGGGTTCACTCGAGTATTTTCACTCTCCTTTTGCGCTCTAACTTTTGCCAAGGCCGCCCTTTGTGGGTTTTCAACCTTGCGAGCTCAGTTTTTATAATTTCAAATTTTCTATGCTCTAACTTTTGCCTAGGTCGCCCTTTTGGGTTTTCTGCATAGCAAGCCTCTTAGGGGTAATATTTCTTCAACTTGTCCATATTGATCGGTTGTGAGAACTCCAAGCCATCTAGGTCCATTAGAACCACAGCTCCACCTGACCAGATAGCTTTGATGACGTAAGGACCAGTCCAATTGGGTCTGAACTTGCCCCTTGGGTCGTGGATGGGAGCTCGGTTGTTAAGCACCAAATCTCCTTCTTTCAAAATTCCGGGAACTTAACTTTCTTATGAAAGCTCGGTGATAACCTTGAACATGGTACAGTGCTTTCAGCCTGTGCTCATCAAAGAGCATGTGTTCCTTAAATCTGCTCTGCTGCCAATCTGCTTCGGCTATCTGACACTCAGCCAGTACTCGCAAAGACGGAACCTCACTTTCAATAGGTAGAACAGCCTCCATCCCATAAACTAATGAATATGGAGTCGCCCCAGTAGAAGTTCTGATTGAAGTCCGGTAACCCCACAGAGCGAATGGTAGCTTATTTGGCCAATCCCGGTAGGTTTCTACCATCTTCTGCAGTATGTGTTTGATATTCTTGTTCGCGGCCTCAACTGCTCCATTGGTCTGCGGCCGATATGTGGATGACTTATGAAAAGCCACATTGTATTTCTCCAACAAGTCAATCACTTCCTTCTTGAAGTGGGAATCATTATCTGAAATAATCTCGTTTGGGACCCTGTAGCGACAGATGATGTTGTTTCGGATGAACTTCACAACATGTGAAGCTTTCAACACCG
Organism: Camellia sinensis; assembly: GCF_004153795.1. Lineage (NCBI taxonomy): Eukaryota > Viridiplantae > Streptophyta > Magnoliopsida > Ericales > Theaceae > Camellia > Camellia sinensis. The sequence goes on along the minus strand of NW_021026640.1, from coordinate 132,987 downwards.
CATAGGAGTGGGCCTCAACCCACTTTGTAAAGTAGTCTATCGCGACCAGGATGAACTCATGCCCATTTGACCCCTTCGGAGTAACAGCTCCGATCACATCAATTCCCCAAACTGAAAATGGCCATGGCAAAGTCATGTTGTACAGCTTCGACGGTGGGATGTTCATGCGGTTTGCATGGATCTGACATTTGTGGCATCGCCAAACAAAGCCGATACGATCCTCCTCTATGGTGGACTAGTAGTAACCCTGTCTGAGGATCTTTCAGGCCAGCATTACCCCATTCATATACGCTTTGCATTCTCTCCCATGGATGGCCTCCATTAGGCGTTTTGACTCTTCAGCCTTAACGCACAACTTATGCATTTCCAGATGACCTCCCTTATACAGTTTTCCTTCGCAGATGATGAATTGGGCAGCCATCCTTCTGATTGCCCTTTTATCCTTGGCATTTGCCTCTGGTGGATACGTCTCTTTCTCCAAGAAGTTTCAAAGGTCGTAATACCAGGGGTTGTCGTCCTGAACCTCATCTATGGCAGCAATTGATTCATATGCTGGCACAAACTTCTGGTCAATGATGACTGGACGCATCCGGACTCAAAAAGGGATGTCTATCATGGAAGATAGAGTTGCTAGTGAATCTGCGAACCTGTTGTTCTCTCTTAACAGATGAACAAAGTTTAGCTTCTCAAACCGAGGAATTAACAAGTCCAAGGTCTGATGATACATTATCATCTTTTCTTCTTTGACTTTCAAGTCTCCTTTTGCTTGAGACACAACAAGGTTCAAGTCCCCGATGACGTCCAACCTTTTTGCCCCTAGTTCCAGGGCTACTTCTAGACCGGCAATGCACGCCTCATATTTTGTTTCGCTGTTTGAGACTTTGAATCGGAGTTTGAATGCTAGAGGGATACGGGAATTGTCGGGTGCTATCAGCAACACTCCTATCCCATACCCGTACTGGTTTGACGCTCTGTCAAAGTACATCATCCAAGTTTCATCGTTGATATGCAAAATGGCCTCATCTGGGAATAAATACTCAACTGCTTCACCCCCCTCCACCAGATGATCGGCTAAGAATTCTGCTATTGCTCTTCCTTTAACCGACTTACGCGTCACATATTTCAGATCGAATTCGGAAAGCAACAGCAACCAACGAGCCAGCATACCCGTAAGTGCTGGTTTCTCGAAAAGATATTTGATGGGATCCAATCGTGAAACCAACATTACGGAGTGAGCTAACAGGTAGTGTCGTAGCTTCCTGGTAGCCCATACCAAGCCTAAGCAAGCCTTCTCCAACGGTATGTAACGGGTCTCATACTCTAATATCTTCTTGCTCAGGTAATAGATGGCTCTCTCCACCTTGTCCTCAGACTCTGGCGCGAGCATACAGCCCATTGTAGTCTCAGTTACTGACAGATACAAAATCAACGGTTTTCCCAGCTTAGGCGGTGACAACACGGGTGGGTTCTGTAAGTATTCCTTGAAGTGTTCAAAAGCAGCTTGGCATCGGCCGTTCCACTGGAACTTCGTTCCTTTCTTTAGGAGACCAAAAGTGGTTCACAAGTCAAGGTTAATTTTGAGATAAACCGTCTTATGAATTGCACTTTACCCAGAAAGCCTCGCACCTCCTTTTCAGTCTTAGGTGGTGGCATTTCTAAGATGGCCATGATTTTAGAAGGGTCGACTTCGATACCTCTCTGTGTAATCAGAAACCCCAGCATTTTCCCTGTTGTAACACCAAACGTACCCTTCTGAGGATTCAGCCGCAACCGAAATTCTCTGATCCTTTAGAAGAACTTGTGCAAGGCGGTGTAGTGGCCCTCTCTTTCTTTGGACTTGACAATCATGTCGTCCACATACACCTCAACCTCCTTGTGGATCATGTCATGTAATATCGTGGTCGCGGCCCGTTGATATGTAGCTCCAGTGTTCTTCAACCCAAATGGCATCACTTTGTAGCAATATGTCCCCCACGGGGTGGTGAAAGCAGTTTTCTCCTGGTCCTCGGGTGCCATCACTATCTGATTGTAGCCTGAGAAGCCATCCATGAACGAAAGCAAAGCATGCCCCGCTGTGAAGTCCACTAACTCATCAATATGCGGCAAGGGAAAGTCGTCCTTCGGACTAGCTTTGTTCAAATCCCTGAAATCCACGCATACCCGGATCTTGCCATCCTTCTTCAGCACTGGAACTATGTTAGCCAACCAAGTCGGGTATTCGGATACCAGCAGGAACCCTGCGTCGATTTGTTTGGTGACCTCCTCCCAAGTCCGGGCAGATTCTTCTGAGTTTTTGCTTGATGGGTCGGGCCTCGGGGTCAAGAGGGATCCGGTGCTGTACAATCTCAGGATCGATTCCAGGCATGTCTTCGTAGGACCACGCGAAAACATCTTTGAAATATTTTAATAACGCGACTAAGCGCTCGCGTTCCTCCGAAGACAACGTGGACCCGATCTGGACCAGCCGCGGGTCCTTCTCAGTACCAATATTCACAGTAGTGATTTCATCCACTAAGGGTTTAACAAATCTCTCTTGCTCTTGTTCAATTAAGCATTGCAAAACCAGAAGAATTTCTTTCTCGTCGTTTTTATAAAAATTTTGAAAGTCCTGATTTAAGCAATAAATCAAGGGCACAGAAAAGTACTCAGAAACCACATCCACATCATTCTCATTAAGCACATCCAAACCGTCCGATTCTTCTGTTACAACAGACTCAAAAGAGAAAGAAAAAGACGACCTGGACAGGACTGTGGCATTTGGGTCATCACTCCCAGGAATACCGGACTCAGACTCAGTCGAGCTGGAACCTGATTCCAACTTACATGACTTGGTGGAATCAGATTTCGACTCACTACCTGACCCGGTGCTGCTTGACAAAAATCCCTCCTCGTACTGCCAAATGAGGGAGGGCGCGATGGGTGTATCCAAAATAGTTGACGGTAGGCCCGCAGCCGTTTTATTCCCGACCATGGACACCGAGAAGTTATCCCCCAAGCACTTCTGTTTGATCGGAGGATCAGAAAGTAGACAAGCCAGCGCTACCCCCATTTCAATTTCAGCGTCCTCACACTTCACTTTCTTGCCCTGCTCAACCTCAGCCAATGGGTTTCTCTGCTCTTCGGCAACATCATCCCCGGATAGTTGTAGGTCAAAGAAGATCTCAAAACCTGGCACGCGCTTCCTCTCCGCGTTCAGCCATGGCTCTGGGAAGCCGCAGAACGGAAAATCTTTCCCCTCCCGGATGAAGCGTTCGTTTAGGGTACCCTGAATGGGTCGGTGCATTAGCTCATAAGGCTTCCCAGCCTTCTTTGTTTTGGCTCTTCGAGCCATTTCCTTACCTTTTCTTACCCAATCCTCTTTGGTGGGCAGATAACCCAAGCCAAAGGTATGTGGGTTGTGTGGCACTTCGACCAATGCTGCAATGCCCTTCCGGCCACTCTTTCGCAATCCCATCCTGGAGATGTGTTGGAGCTTGTTCATGAGGTATACTGATTGAGCACTGACGTACAACCCCTCATTAACAGCCATGATGCTTTGAACAACCCGGGCCTCAGCCAAGGTAAAACCTGACATGAACACAACCTCCATACCATGCTCAATTTCTAAAACAGGCGTGGATACTTCTGGCGGTGGATGGATTGACGCGTTTCCAAAGATAATGGCTACTCCCTTCCCATGGGGGTATTTCACCATCTGATGCAAGGTGGACGAAACTGCCTTTACCTGGTGCAGCCACGGCCGCCCCAAAAGCATATTGAAAGTTGCGGGAACCTCTAAGATGTGGAAGTCTATCTCATGTTGTCCCGACCCAACCTTGGTTTGAATTTTTACCATCCCCATTACTACTCTGCTCGTGTTGTCATATGCCCGAATCACTTGGGTTGTCGGCACAAAGTTCGCGGTCTTTAAACCGATTGCATATGCAGTTCTTGCCAGGCACACATTGATGGCGGATCCTGTGTCGACAAGCACCACGGGTATCCATTTGTTTCTACACTCCACAGAGACGTAGAGTGGCTTGTTATGGCTCGTACCCTCAGGTGGCAGTTCTTTGTCGGAGAAAGTCAACATCGGGGTAGCTCCTCTCGAAAAAACTAAGCCCACCAGCTGTTCGGGCGTGGTGTCTATTGCGAGCTTGGCCTTGTCCATAGCCGATAAGACAGCTAGTCTATGAACACGTGAAGCCATAAGTAGTCCCCAGATGGAGATGTCTGCTTATATCTTTTTTAGCTACTTCAGTACAGCCTCTTCTTCGAGTTGCTTCTCTTTTTGTTTCTCTGCCTCCTTGTCTTTCCCAGACGCCTTTAGCTGATCTAGGTGAGGAGGCTTGAAATACCGTCCACTCCTAGTCATATGATCAACTTCGCCGATGTACTAGGTATGGTCTGGTTGATTACTCCCCTAATCCTCATTCGTGTGGGCAAGACATAAATCATCGTCCTCCCACCACATTCTGTCAGTAGCCGACAGACACCTGTCCGGCTCCGGTATGACTGTTCTCGTATTCGCAGTACCTCTCGTCCACATGCTTGCAGCACTCCCTGTTCTCGTGTACACGGCACTTTCAATCCCTTCGTGGGCTTTAGCTTTCCTGATTCTCTCAGAATCCTCAAACCTTTCCTGTTCTAACTACGTCAGTACAGCTGCCTGTTCAATAATGCCCAAATCCCGAGCGAAATTCTTAGCGCCGGCGCTCTCCGGCGATGCATTCTGATCTTTGACCCTTCCGGTCACAATTGATATTCTTGCCCCTACCGGGCCCCGTTCCAACTGAGATTCTTCAACGACGTCTGGTAAGTCATCGAGCCATCCGGTAACCTCTGCTGACTCTTCAAAATCAGACCAGTTGACTGCCATGCCCTCTAGATCTTGTTCATTAAAGAACTGGAGGTCAGCAAAATCCCCCTCCATAGCTGCCAAGTCATCTATCCTCTGACCAAATCCATCCCCTTGCACCACACAAAGCTCTGTCCTTTCTGGTAATTCCACACTTGGCTCAACCTGGCCTACTGACAAAATGTAGTCACTCGGACTGTATACCTCCTTAGCAAAACTCCCAGATTCCTCAGATTCTGACTCAACAATCCCACTCTCCTCTGAAATCTCCCCTGTTCTGTCTTCGACAGTCACCACTGTTGGCTCGGGTCGGGTTCTAGAGATGTCCAACATACACAGGTTAGTGTAGTTAGGAAAGATCACCTCCGGCTTGGGTAGGTGAGACGGGGTGATATAGATGCTGGGGTCGTATGACGTGACCCCGGTTTGGATAAAGTTGATTCGTTTGGGAGGTGGAGCTTGGTTGTGTGGTGGGAGAGGGTTGGTTGTGACGTTGGGCTTTTCTGGAGGCACGATCACCCCATTATCAATGAGATCTTGAATCTCATGGCGTAATCGGAAGCATTGGTCGGTGTCATGACCGTGCTGCTGGTGAAATGCGCAATATTTGGTTGGGTTGTGGATAGGGGGAAGTTTTTCCGGTAATGGTCGCGGCTCTAGGTGCTTCAAGTGCCCTTTTTTAATTAAAACCCCCAGAGCTTTGGACAAGGGCATATATAGTTGGGCGAAGGTTTTTTGGTTTTTGGGTTGGTATTTGGTTGTTTGTGTGTTACTTTTGGACGCACCGGAGAATGGCGTAGCTGCCATGGTTCTCGGAGGGGGGTTGGTGGTGACCACGCTCACTTCTAAGGCTCTCATGGTTGCAGCACCACTCGGGCCTGCATTGGTGTTTTGGTTGAAGGTCCTCCTGGGTTGCTCCCTATCATTGTCAATCAAGCCCTGCTTCAAGGCATCCTCAATCTGTACTCCCATCTCATGCAGATCTGAAAAGGTAGAGAAGGGGAGCACGATCATTTTTTGCATCAACTTAGGCTGGAGATTGCGCACAATCATCCGAATTTGATCTTTATCGGTGGGCCTTAGGGTCATCATTGAGGCCTTGGCCCTCCATCTGGTTACGAACTTAGAAAAGCTCTCCTTGGGCTCCTGCCTTGTAGTCTCGAGATCACGGGTTGTAATCTCGATTTGTGTGTTATATGAGTACTGTGCAATGAACGCCTCGACCATCTCATTACAGTTCCTCTTAACGTCATCTTCCAATTTTGCGTACCAGATGGCCGCCACACCCGACAGGGTTCGGCCAAACAGAGACAGCTTTTGCAATCTGGTGAGGCCCATTGGCCTTAAGATATTCGAAAATAATCGTAGATGCACCATGGGATCCTCAGATCCATCGAAGCGGTCAATATGTGGCATCTTGAATCGGTCCGGCAGCGTCACAGCTGTGTCAGTATACCCATTTTCAGTATCAGTGATGGTCTTGACTCCTTGGGATTTCTTGAACAACTTTTCAAGCTTGCTCAACTTCAACACGGTAGGGTCCACCTCGCACTCAAAAGGCGAATTCGGCAAGTTGATTGGCGTTTTAGATAACTGGGTAGGATCTGGGGTAGGATCGGGAGCGGAGGTGGCCCTGTAGGAATGTCAGTATCTTCCCGGACATTAGCCGTCTCCTCGAGTATTGGGACCCTGGGTGGAGGAGGAGCTTGATATGAGGCTGATGCTCCGGCTTGCTGCTGTAGTCGGGTGATTAGCTCTGCCTGCTGGGCCATGATCACGGCCTGCTATTTGGCAAATTTCTTCTGGCTAGCAGCGTCTTGCTGCATGAGTTTCATACTTTCTTGGAGTTGACGCATCATTACCTCCATCCCTGACGTGTTCTGCTGATCCATTTGAACTACTAGTAAATGTTCCCTTTCTGTGGTGAAAATTGAGGCCTCGGCCTGACTGTCCACTGGTAGGGTTGACCACTGCTCTGGTAATCTCTGCTCGGATACACTGCGTCTTCTCGACCTTCGTCTGATAACCGGGGGTAGAGAATAAAACATTGGTTGTCCGTTGACCGGATCCTCAGATTGATTAAGTCGGCGACTTCTAGTCCAGAATGCTTGGGGAATGTCTGTTGGGTCGAAAGCAATCGTGCTGAACTACCTAGCAAAAAGATAATTAAAGCAATAATAAGGAAATAAACAACCAGACAAATGGACAGCATAACGGCTTAAATAAACACAACACACAGTTGGACATCACAACACACGGTTGACAAGCTGAATACACTGTTCCTCCAAAACTGATTATTTATCCCCGAATCACTGCCCCCAAAAACTGAATCTGATACCCGCAGATAACTGATTCCCAAAACACTGAACTGGTGCCCGTAGTCCTGATACCCAAATTTATAAGCTGATACATGCATTCTTGTAGGGGCCAACTCTAAAGCACATAGCAGATAAGTGAGAGCCAAAACACCCTTATGTTGGGGTAGGGTTTCCCTGTCCTATTTTGTCAGGAACTAGGGTTTCACTACGCACACAGCGGTTTCAAACAACCTAACATCGGGTAAGCAACCTGTTCTAGTTTGGAATGGTCACTAAGGATTCCGAATATGCATTAGGTCGAATGGTCAAAAAGGGTGCCCCGGTAAAACCGGGGTTTTTGTTCCCATCGTGGCAGAGCCCATAACCGATCAACCTTATGGCACGCAGCCTCAGGCCAACTGCTTAGGAATAGCAGATGGCAAACATGGTGTCCTAGGCGCACCAATGCAAATGCAATGCAAAGAAACACATAAGTGTAGTCAAAACAAGATATCACGAGTCCGAGTCAAGTTCTCTAACTCCCCAACAGAGTTGCCAGAAACTGTAGACGTCCCCCGAACGCCCCGGGAGGGAATCTCGTTCCGTTCGTTTTGGGCTCACTACAGTTTAGGACTCAAATTGTCACAGTTCTAAATCTGAACCAAAGAGTCTAAATTTAGCAAATCGTTTTTGAAAACAGATTTTTTGTAAAGAAGTGCCAAACATGGACTGCTTTTCCAGATACAGAGTCGCCACCTAAATGTTTTATTTTAGGGAATTTAGGAAACCCTGACTCGTTGCCTAAGGCCATGTGTCTGTCATCGCCAAAGTTGCCTCAGCTCAGAAACTTGGGTACGATTGGGGAAGGTCATTTCGTGAGCACCCCCGCTCGCCCGATCAAAGATCGGCCTTTACTAACCATGATATCGAGTTTTGAAAACAATATGAGCTCTTATTCCGGTTATTAGCCTAGAATTACAATGTGATGCGCACAACATACAAGTATAGACTGGATCGCCTGAATTGGAACAAGACATTTCATGTTTGTTTTTTAAAGCGGTTTGCTACTCGCAAGTAGGCTAAAAATGCAGATTTTGCCACCCTCGGGTGGGCTTAGAAAACATGATTTTGCCACTATCTAGTGGGCTTAAAACTTATGGTCAATGCATTATTCCAATTCAGATAATCCGACCTTCACCCACAGGCATTCAGGCAGATATATCACATAAGCACGTAGCCTCATGGTAAGCATACTATCATGGTAACATTCACACACATGCAAGGATGCTAAAGCGTAAATGCTTACCTAGTACTCCAAGCCAAAACAGAAACTAGTTAATAATCAAATGCATGATCCTAGTTCATGTTAAGATGGCTAATGCAACACATGCAAGATGCAACTACAATAGGCTCGGCTATTCTAAGATGGCATATGATGATGCTACAGCTAACACGTATTCAACTTAGAATTGAAATACAAATGCAGTTAGTATGATGAGCCGAGCCCGGTGCATACAATACAGATGAATGATGCACGCATGCCTAGCATAAGGTATGCTAATTTAAATATGTCCTAATACTAACCATTGAAAGCAGGTAAATAAAAGGGAGAAAGAAGTGGGGGTTGGAATACATGCACACACTCACACACACTTATTACACAATTGCCCTCGCTTGGAGGGTCCAAAAGAATAATACAAATTAAACAAATAATTAACTACTCTAGCTAATTAAATATTACAAAGCTTCTAATTAATTAACAAATTAAATACAGAAAAAAAGTGGCCGCAGCCCTGCCTCGGAATGATGGGAAGATGCATGCTCTGCTCGCCTCGCCTGGAAACCCAGTACCATGCCACTGTTGCTTCTGTTTACACTGTCTGGCTCCTCTGAAATTTATGAAAGTTTCCAGAATCCTTCTGAGTCACTGCCTGAGTGTTGTGGAATATCACCGGCCATAATTCAAATCCACTGGCCATGGGAATAGGCTTATCGACCAAATATTGGACCACCGGCTAGACACTGATGGTCGGTCGGCACCAAAAGTGGCCGGCTGGCCATTTATTCCTGCAGAGCCTTGTTTTGACAGCAGCAAAGGATAGACAGTGCATGGTATGGAATTTTCAAAGCAATGTGTGCATGGCCACTCTCCCTATCATGCTATGGGCTCAAAGGAGTTTGGTACTCGACCCTCGGACCACCAATCGCGTATTTCAATGCGTGATGGTCCAAGAAGTCAAGTATGCATTTCAATGTGAATGAATGCAACAAAACACATGAGTGCTACACGCCCTATCATGTTGAGATCAAGGACATCGACGACCGAGGATTGAGGCGTGTTATGTCACTTTGAGTACGAACGCCTCTCATTCCTCATGCTTGGTTTGACACCCCAAACCAAGCAAAATGCAATGCAAGTATGCAATATGAGGCTAAGGTAACCAAACATGCCAGGTGCAATGTGCCAAACATGCAAGGCACAATGTAATACAACCTATCATGCAAGCTAGGATATGGAATGCAACTAGCTAAACAGCATGCAAACGTGTAAAGATGAGACAATGCAAGCATGAAACCAAAGTAATGCAACATGTCAAAACATGCAATGGTGGACTTAAACTGAAATGGGAGGCCTCAGCCATGCCCCAAAACAGTGGCCAAAGATGATGCAAATGATGGACAAATGCTCATGCAAACATGCACACCAATGGGCCTAAAGCTAAGGCACAAAAGGTAACTTTCAAGAACACTCAAAATATGATAAACATGGACATCAGACCAACATGTTAAACTCTGAAAATGCATAGAGGATGATGCCAAATCAACCATGTTATGCAAGTAAGGCATGTAATAATGACCAAAATTTGAAGCCAACAAAGGGGTCCAAACCATAGCTATGTCAACCAAACCCCAAAGGACCAAAATGGCTTAAAACAGTCCTAAGGCACTCCAAAACAAGACTAAAGCATGCATAGAACATGATCAAAACGTGCCAAGAAATGGGCCCAAAACAAAGGGCATTCAGAGCCACGAAAGGGAGCATTCCTCTACACCCACCCCAACCAAACATGGCATGGATTATGTGATGAAAAATAGAGTTATAATATGCCAAAATAACCCCCAAAACCCACTGATATGGCAGCCCAAAGCCTCAAACACATAGGCATACACCAAGGCCCTAACATGGAGCATAAGATCACATCTCTTCAAGGCATTGAAAGGGTAGCAAATGCAAGCATGTAAGCACAAAACATGGACTGAAATGACATAATAAGTGATTCCAAATCACTGAAATAGCCTAGGTAATGCAAGCTAATGACTCATACACTCAAGGCTCACAAGCCAAAACACAAAGAAGCTATACCAAACATGGCAAACATGATCAAATCAGCACCCAACAGACCTTAAGCATGATGAAATATGACCAAAAGCTTCATGAAGTCAAGCTAGAACATGCAAGCATGGAGGTTTAAAGGCAAGATGCATTTCTAGGCAAAATGGAGGAATATAAGGCAAGTATATTATGCATGCAAGGGGTCAATAAACCAACATAGAACAGAGGTAAAACATGCTAAATAAACTCCAAATAACCTCTGAAACAAGACTAAACAAAACTAAGCATGCATGCTACCCTTATGAGCCAAAAACATGAACAAATGAGACACAAAGGGAGAGGGGTGTCCCTCCCTTATGCAAGACTTCAAAATCTCTTCTTCACCACTGAAAATCCTTTGGATTTCAGTGGTGAGAAGGCCAATGCACAAAAGTATTCAAAGCACAACCAAAGAAGGCACAAAAGGGGCCAAACAAGGCCTAAGAGGAGGAGGTCAACCCCAAACACAAAAGAGACCTTAATGAAACATCTTAAGAATAAAAAATTAGAGTTTTTATCAGTTATACACAAAGCTCAAAACAGCATGCAAAGTAGGTTAAAAGCTAGTACAAGATTGGGGAATATAAAGCAATAGTGTTTACCCTTGAAGAACACTTCAAGAACAGCAAGTCTAGCCCCCTTTTTCTGATCAAAACCAACTCAAAACTCCAAGAACAAACTCTCAACACCTCCAAAACCGAAGTATGGTGTAATACTAGGTGTTTTAGTGCAAAACTAAGAACAAAACACCCTTTTAGGCCCTCTAACACACACAAATGAAGAGAGAGAGGGAGATATAGAGAGAGAGTGGTGTATATATGCTATATAACTCTGATTTGCTGAACCTCTTCAAAGGAGAAGAGAGGTCTCCTTTTATAGAGGAAGACAGAGGCCGAAGCTTCTTAAAGGAGCTACGGCAAAAGGGTCAAAGAGGTCAAGCTTCTAAGAGAAGCTAAGGCAAAGGGTCTAAGCTTCTTGAGGAAGCTAAGGCCAAGGATGCAAGCTTCTCCAAGAAGCTTGAGCAAACAAGGTGCAAAGGGTGCAACTCCTCCATACACGTGTATGGAGGACAAGTCCGTGCATTCCAGCTGGCACAGCTAGCATGCACAATGCCTGAAAAAGGAAAAAATGAGGTATCGGCCAAAAAAAGAGACAACCGGTCAAATAAATGGTCGGCCGACCACACAAAAAAGCCGATACACCTAAGAGAATACCGACCGACCAAACATTTGGTCGGTAGAAAAAAAACAAGGTCAGTGGCATCATGCCACGACCGGTGGGTTTCAGAGATGGCTAACAAGCCTCTTTCCACCTTCAGAAGCACAAAACACAAGTCCTTGGTGCAAAACCAAGTACAAAACAGGCAAGTTAAGAGATCCTGAGACAAGTCGAGCAGCCGAGGCCTCCGGAAACTCAAAACGAACACGAACATGGATGATCACCGAGCGTTCAAACGGTGACGTCCAAGTCTTGAGGACGGTCAAAAATGGGGTGTCTACAATTGCTCTCATTTACGGATGGCTTTTCAGGCTACAACCAGATTGTAATGGCACCCGAAGACCAGGAGAAAACTGTTTTTACCACCCCGTGGGGGACCTACTGTTATAGAGTGATGCCGTTTGGGCTGAAGAATGCTGGAGCTACATATCAACGGGCTGCGACCACAATATTGCACGACATGATCCACAAGGAGGTTAAGGTGTACGTGGATGACATGATTGTCAAGTCCAAAGAAAGAGAGGGCCACTACACCGCCTTGCAAACGTTTTTCCAAAGGATCAAGGAATTTCGGTTGTGGCTGAATCCTAAAAAATGTACGTTTGGTGTTACAGTAAGGAAAATGCTGGGTTCTTGATTACACAGAGAGGTATCGAAGTCGACCCTTCCAAAATCAAGGCCATCTTAGAAATGCCACCACCGAGGACTGAAAAGGAGGTGCGAGGCTTTCTGGGTAAAGTGCAATTCCTAAGACGGTTTATTTCTAAATTAACCTTGACTTGTGAACCACTCTTTGGCCTCCTGAAGAAAGGAAAAAAATTCTAATGGGACGGCCGATGCCAAGCTGCTTTTGAATAGATCAAGCAATATTTACAGAACCCACTCGTGTTGTCACCGCCTGAGCTGAGGAAATCGTTGATTTTGTACATTTCAGTAACTGAAACTACAATGGGCTGCATTCTTGCACAGGAGTCTGAGGACAAGGTGGAGAGAGCTATCTACTACCTGAGCAAGAAGATGCTGGAATACGAGACCCGCTACACTCCGCTGGAGAAGGCTTGTTTGGCCTTGATATGGGCTACCAGGAAGCTGCGGGACTACTTGTTAGCTCACTCTGTAACGTTGGTTTCAAGATTAGATCCCATCAAATATCTCTTCGAGAAACTGGCACTTACGAGTAGGCTAGCTCGTTGGTTGCTTCTGCTTTCCAAATTCAATCTGAAGTATGTAACACGCAAGTTAGTGAAAGGGATAGCGGTAGCAGAATTCCTAGCCGATCACCCAGTTGAAGGGGATGAAGCAGTTGAGTAACTATTCCCATACGAGGCCATCCTGCATGTCGAAGAAGAGTTTTGGACGATGTACTTTGACAGAGCATCAAACCAATACGGGTATGGGATAGGGGTGTTGTTGATAGCACCCGACAATTCCCGTATACCTTTAGCATTCAAACTCCGGTTCAAAGTCTCGAACAATGAGGCAGAGTATGAGGGGTGTATTGCTGGACTAGAAGCAGCTCTGGAACTAGGGAAAAAAACGGTTGGACGTCATCGGGGACGCGAACCTTGTTGTATCTCAAGCTAAAGGAGATTGGAAAGTCAAAGCAGAAAAGATGAGAATATACCACCAGACCTTGGACTTGTTGATTCCTCGGTTTGAGAAGCTGAACTTCACTCATCTGTCAAGAGAGAACAACAGGTTTACAGATTCACTAGCAACTCTATCTTCTATGATAGACATCCCTTTTGGAGTCCAGATGCGTCCGATCATCATTGACTAGAAATTTGCACCGGCCTACGAGCTGATTGCTGCCATAGATGAGGTTTAAGATGAGAACCCCTGGTATTACGATGTCTGGAACTTCTTAGAGAAAGAGGCATACCCACCAGGGGCAAATTCCAAAGTCAAGAGGGCAATCCAAAGAATGGCTGCTCAGTTCATCGTCTGTGGAGGGAAGCTATACAAGAGAGGTCATCTCAGGATGCATAAGTTGTGTGTTGATGCCGAAGAGTCCAAGCGCCTAATGGAGGCCATCCATGGAGGAGAGTGCGGAGCACATATGAATGAGGTAATGCTGACCCGAAAGATCCTTAGACAAGGTTACTACTGGTCCACCATGGAGAAGGATTGTATTGGCTTTGTCCGGCGATGCACAAATATCAGATCCATGCAAACCGCATGAACATTCCGCCGTCAAAGCTATACAACATGACTTCACCATGGCCATTTTCCGTCTGGGGGATTGATGTGATCGGGGCTGTCACTCCAAAGGGATCCAATGGGCATGAGTTCATTCTAGTCACGATAAACTATTTCACAAAGTGGGTTGAGGCCCAATCTTATGCTGTATTGAAGGCTTCACATGTTGCGAAGTGCATCAGGAACAACATCATATGTCGTTATGGGGTCTCGAACGAGATCATTTTAGATAATGGTTCCCACTTCAAGAAGAAAGTGATCGACTTGTTGAAAAAATATAATGTGGCTTTTCACAAGTCATCTACGTATCGGCCACAGACCAACGGGGCAGTCGAGGCCACCAACAAGAATATCAAACACATTTTGCAGAAGATGGTGGAAACCTACCGGGACTGGCCAGATAAGCTGCCATTTGCTCTGTGGGGCTACCGGAATTCAATTAGAACTTCTACTGGAGCGACCCCGTATTCATTGGTTTATGGGATGGAGGCCATTCTACCTATCAAAATTGAAGTTCCATCATTACGAGTACTGGCTGAGTGTCAGTTAGCTGAGGCAGATTGGCAGCATAGCAGATTCGAGGAACTCATGCTCTTTGATGAGAGAAAGCTGGAAGCACTGTACCATGTTCAAGGTTATTAATGACGAATTGCCAGGGCTTTCAACAAGAAGGTTAAGTCCAGGAATTTGAAAGAAGGAGATTTGGTGCTCAAAGACAACCGAGCTCTGATCCACGACCCTAGGGGTAAGTTCAGACCCAATTGGACTAGCCCTTACATCATCAAGTCTATTTGGTCGGGTGGAGCTGTTGTTCTGATGGACCTAGATGGCCTAGAGTTCTCCCAACCGATCAACATGGACAAGTTGAAGAAATATTTTCCCTGAGAGGCTCGCTAGGCCGAAAATCCGAAAGGGCGACCTAGGCAAAAGTTAGAGCACAAAAAATTTGAAATTATAAAAACTGAGTTCGCAAGGTTGAAAACCCAGAAAGGGCGGCCTTGGCAAAAGTTAGAGCATAAAAGGTGAGGGTTAATACACGAGTGAACCTAAGCTGAACTATGTAAGGCTTGATTCCCATCTTTGGGATACGTAGGCAACTTCATCCTGAAGTCCAGCCATAAACACTTCCCCGACCAACTCTGTCCATATGATCATCTTGGTCATCTTTGTCTATTCAGCATTCAAGAGTTCGGTTGTGATCTCCAGTATGGTGCTATTCAGACTAGGGGTAACTTTCCAGTTGCTAGGATCCGGGATTATGCATCTTAGTGACAGATCTCAGGCGTGTCCAGTTCTGATCCATATTGAAAATAGTTTTGAAAAGTTTTAATAAAAGTTGATTTTGCTCAAATTAATCTTTTTACAACTTAGACCATTTTCGGACCAAAAGGAAAATTTTCAGTACCCACAACCTTCAATTTTATTGATTTCAATTCAGAGTCCTCCTGCTCTTGAATACAAAATTGAAGTTGCTTTTCATTACATTCATAAAGAAAAATTGAAAATTCTGATTAAAAGCAAATAAATCTGGGGCATAGTCAGGTGTTCCTACGTCCCCTCCCAAAGCCGGTCGAAGCCCCAGATGCCAAGCTAGGCCCGATCTGTGCCTCGTCATTGAGCCAATCCAAGCACTCATCAAAGAGGGTGCAATTGAAAGTGGGAGTGGGGGCCAGAAGCTCCCTCGTCCTCCATGCTGCGGCATACCGAGCTAGTTGCGCACCTCAGACCGAAAACGTAGCAGAGTACTATATCCCCTCCTCCAGGAAAATCTGATCATGTCCAAACTGGCGCCGGAATCGGAACAGAAAGTAGAAAACACAGTGTGTTATGCCAATCAACTAAATCTCGGGCTGACGGGTTATGCTGTAACTCATTGTCGGCAGGTTAAGCCAAGGGCAGTGCCAAGCAATGTGGTCCGCGGACAAATTACACATCCAGTTGTACCACCATCCTTCATCCGAAGCATCGAATAGACGTCGTCAGGAGAAATAGTTGTGAGCTGAATATGCCAGACACGGGTCCACAACTCTCAACTTGTCCATCAACCACACCTGGGGAGGGATTAAAAAATGAGAGAATAAAGAATAAAGAGATGTACATTGAGAGAAAAAGTGAGCAGAAGGTTTTGAGAGAAAAATCGAGCCTGAGGGTCGAGTGATGTGAGATACATATGTGAGATGGGGTGGGAAACATTACCTGCAATAGTAGTGGACTCCCCGCAAACCTAGCCGTCTCCCGGTGATGAAAAGCGTCTAGGCCCATCAATGTCTCGGCCAATGTCATGGCAATGCAGCTTTTGCCCTCTTTCAAGCCTTCGGCGACTTCGATCAAACGAGTGCTAAACCCACCAGAGCTTGGGACAAGTAAGAAATGGGATAGCATCCATAAACAGAGCGCATGTCATTGGTAACCCTGCCAATGATGGTCGCCGCGGTTACCAGCATCGGAAAACTGACAAACCAAGCTTGGACTGTCCAACTCTCTATCATGAATCAATGACCGAGCATCATGCACAGTAAGGCTGCACATCCATCCTAAGGCTTGGACGTGGCCGAACCGGAACTGAGTCAAGATTTCCTCATCGTGCTCGAATTCCATTAAAGCTTGGAAATCCTCGAAAGTGGGACACATCTCTTGACCGCCAAAACTAAAGACGTGTGTTACCGGATTCCAAAACCTTGCCGCGGCATGGAAGAACGGAAAACGCAGCAGGGTGCGGCCTAGCGTGAATAGTGCATTTATGTCGAAACCCCAGAAATTCAGCCTTTCCGAGCCATCCAAGTTGGTAATCCAATTTGTGATGTTTTGGGCAAGAAACTCTTCCATTTTGGTGCAAATCAGTGTTGAAATGAGGAAAACTACGAAGCTGAGGCTTTTGTAGAAGATAAGGTGGTGAGTGGAAGACATGTGTCAACATTCTGGAGGTGTTTGCCATTTTTGGCCGATCGGCCAAACATAGTGCCGACCGACCATCTCTTTTGGCCGATCGGCTAAAACTATTGGCCGATGGCTTTTCCCTTTGGTCGCACCTGTTATTGCAATTTGTTTATCGACTTGTTGTACTCTTGCTTATCGAGTTGTATTTTACATTCTTTAAGTCTCTGCTTTGCTTATCGAGTTGTATTTACACTTAGTTAGCTTATCTAGTTCTTTGTTTTGATTATTGAGTTGTTTTTGTCGTTAGTCGGTTCAATACCTGATTATTATGATGCAAGTGCTTAATTTTCAAAAAAAAGTTCAAATCTCATTTACATTGTTATGTAATGTGATGCGATGCACTGCGATGCATAAAATGTACAAATGTAACACTTTTTGAACAAAACTGTTGTTTCATTTCATCATGTCTTTTGCAAAAAGTACATAGTTTTGAGAAAGTAAAACCTTCCTGAGGCCGTATAATGCGCTCAAACTACCAGTAAAAAGAAAAAAATAAAGCAAAACAAAAAAGAGGAGAAAAACAACAAAGTGTCTGAACAGAGCAAAAAAGAAGAAAAGCAGCAGAAAGTCTGGATCAACATCAATGGTCTCAAGTGCGAGAGTCGATCCTGGTCCTCTTCCTGGACGAGGGTCCAGGATCACCACCGCCATCTCCATAATCAGAGTCTGAGCCGTCTCCAGCCTCGCCCTGGGACGACGCCGCCTCCTCGTCAGAATCATCGGGGGAAGGCTCTTGCGAACTGCTCTCAGCATGAGCGTGCCTATGTCTGCGCCGGCTATGGAATGTCATCCCTTGCCTGGCTCCCCCTCCTCTTCGAACAGGAACAGATGGTCCAGCTGGAGCAACTCCCGCAGCCGAAATCTAGAATGGGGCCTGAAAAGGACAAATAGCAAATGCATCAGTCATGTTACGCAAAGAAGAGTATGAATACCGAATACAGTGTATGAGTACAGCGTGTAAATGCTGTGAGCAATGTATCAGTACAGAATGCAGTGTATGGGTCCAGTGTATGAATGCCATGAGCAACACTGTGAGCAGTATGTGGGTTACAGGGTATCAGTGCCGTGAGTGTTATGTATCAAGTGTCGTGTTAATAGTGTGATGCATCAGATTATGTATGAAACAGATTAGGTAGAGTTTGAGACTGGGGTTGAAAGAACTTACCGGCATATTGTAGATGGTCAACAAGTCGATGCACCGTTGCAGCATCCCTACCACTGAGGCTGTCTACTCCAGGGACTGTCGACTGTACTCGACGGAAGCTTGCAAACGTGTTGAAGTCATTAGTATTCTGCGGGATATCAAATGAATTGAAATGACTGTACAGAATGCAAAGTCTAGTAGTACATACCGGGGTCGAGGAGGAGCGAAAGGGATCTGATAAGTCTCCCCACCTTTCCCTCGGCATGTGATCGTCGTGGGCAATACTGGCCACTCAGCACCCCATCCCCTCTGAGATCCACTTCTACCACGGGCCTGAGTCGCCCTCGGTGCTCCTATTTCTGTCGGCGCCGCAGGCTTCTCCCTCTCGACTCGGCGAGCACCGGTCAGAGCCGAATGAGATAAGCCTGAATAACCTCGGCATAATCGCCCTCGTCTCTAAAGCGCTCCGAGTCCCTGCCGATCATATAATCGATCATCTCCTCAAAGGTATACCTCTCAGTATGCCTCATATGGGTGGAAGGTGGCCTCGGGACTACCTGCTCCGGTAAGCCGAGGGTCTGCCGCAAGAAGTGCTCACCCAAGTACCACGCTCAGCAGACTGGGCCCTCTAGTAAGACCCTAAACCGGGCAGTCTCTCGTGCACCGGCATACTGCTCCCGAACTGCGTCAGGCAATGGGGCCCAAGGCTACCAGGTGATCTGCAAATAATACACAGTTTGTTATCTACTATTATTGAGAGTACGATATAATGCGAAGCTTAAATAAAATGTAATGTTTGACATACCTTGGCTGCGGTGATGGTGTTAAAATAGTGACGGAAGAACATAAAGGACTCCCGTGGCCTCCGCTCGCATCTCACATCGAAGCGGTGGGAAAACGGAACCATAGGGGGCATCTCCTCATCCGGCACTGGGGCAAGCCTAGGAAAGTAGGCATAAACCCACAGCTACAGAAAGCAACAGAGCAGATATGAGTATGCTTATCAGATAAAGGAGTATACAGATAAAGCAGAGTGCAGTATGTGTAGTGTATTGTGCAGTGTGTGCAGTGTACAACCAGTGTAAACCAGATTGCGTGCGCGCAGTGTGTGTGATGTACAGATGATGAAAAATAGAATTAAAAAGACAGAAAAGGGAACATGTACCTCCCAGGCTCGCCAGTAGCCTCCAAGCAACTGCCCGCTACGGCGGGAGGATGAGCTCATATATCCGTAAAGGGTGGCCAAGCCTGCGCCACCCCAGTCGTAGCCGCGGATCCGCGTCACGTCCACTAGTGCGCTCAGTAGGTAAAGGGTGACAGTGTTCGCTCGGTCGGCGAAGAGCGTGGTCCCTAGTAGGAACATGATGAAGCCACGGGCATACTGCTCCTCCTCCTCCCAAGTAGTAGGCTCCTGGATCCGAAAGTGATCCTCGAACCATGAGTACCTCACAAACCCTGACTGGGCAAGAGGTGGCTGAGTGCCGAGCAAGTATAGCTGAGCGGCGTCCCACTCGTCCATATCTGTATCAAAGGGGATCAGATCACCCCCTACTCCGATGCCTGTGAGCATGGAGAAGTCAAAGGGAGTCATCGTCATCTCCCCGGTGACAGAAAGGTAGAAGGAGTCGGTGGTGTCCCACCACCTCTCCACCAAAGCAGCAAGAAGAGGCCTGTTCGCAGTGAGGCGCGAGAGTCCCATGCAGAAAGTCCCAAAGCCAGCCTGATCGACAATACAATGAACCGCATCTGGTAGCTCCATATACCATCCTCGAGCGACGATATTCCCATACCCTCGGAAGGCATGGGAATCTCCCTGTGTTCAAAAACAAACAGATGCGAAGTAGTGTCACATGTACAGTGTTTGAATGCCTTCAGAATTGGGAAAAATGCAGTGTGGGTATATATATATTCGAATTTACACAGTTATTGGGTGGGCTAAGCATACGACGTAACAGTTTGTTTGGGTTATTTCAGTTGAAAATCCAGTGCGGATGCATATGTTCAGATTTAAACAGATATCGAATATGGGTGTCCTCACAGTGAACTACAGCATGTGATGTATCAGTGTGTCTGAGTTAAGCAGCTAAAGAACATAATCGACTATCGCAGTTATATGTTCTATATTGCAAAAAATGAAACAGAGAAAGAGTTTACCTCAGAAGTGCCATAGGACAGGTGTGACTCTGGCTCGCGCAGCAAAAGTTCCAGTGGCGCGCCCTGCACGTAGCTCCTGAAGTGGCGGATGTCGTCAGGAGGCAACACGTGTACCGCCGGCCTGTAAGTTGCCGGATTGAACGACCGGATGTAAAAAGGTAGGAGCTCGACCTCGGGGTCCATGTCCATCCCCAGGGGAGTCCCATCACGTGGAATGTCATTTGCCATCTCAAAAGGAGCGTGAAAATGACCGAGAATGTGAAAAACGGGCAAGAATACGAAAGGTCAACCCAAAAGTCAACCTCGAGAGGATGAAAAATGGGAGAAAAGGGTCGGAGTGTGGAAAAGGCACGAAAACCAAGTAAACTCGGGGGAAACAAACCCCAAGTAGTGGAAATCGAGAAGGAAACGCCGAAAACCGTGTTTTGTTCGGTTTAAAGTGTGCGAAACGAAAAGGGTTTTGCGAATCGAACGACGAAAAAGGCTCGAAAACAGGGCAAAAACTCAGATCGAAGGTTGGGAAATCGCCTAGAGGGAGAGATGAGTGTTTTTCGAGCTAGGGTGATGTGGAAATATAAGGTTTGGAACCTTATATTTAAAGACCAATGGCCAAAGGACAAAACTGCCCCGACATTGCCATTTTTGGCCGGTCGGCCAAATTGTTAGCCTATCAGCTAAATAGTTGGCCAATGAGCTCCTTTTGTGGCCGGTGGCCTCCCCTTGTGGTCGATGTACCTCCCACACCCTTGTTTGGGTCAGTTATGTGGTTTGGGACCTTCATTACTCAAGATAGTGCAAGAAAGTGCACTTTTGAACCTTAACCGGCCTTCGTGTTGACCTCGAACCGTGTCTTCTGTGTGCGATGCTCGGTGCGCGCAAGGAGTATCCTTTCTCGTATCCTTTGTATTTTGCGAGTTCCGCAAATCGCTTTAAATATGTTGTATTACATTGCTTTGTTTTGACTGTAATAAGCGTGCTCGTTATGCGCCTTGCATTGAACAATGCCTCGTCATGTTTTGAAGTTGCATCTCAACATCGCGAGTGACGTGCCTTC
Organism: Camellia sinensis; assembly: GCF_004153795.1. NCBI lineage: Eukaryota > Viridiplantae > Streptophyta > Magnoliopsida > Ericales > Theaceae > Camellia > Camellia sinensis. The sequence goes on along the minus strand of NW_021026640.1, from coordinate 111,774 downwards.
ACCATACTTATCCTGAACATGGGTCTTTCTTGCTATACACATTGCTATACGTTGTCGCGTATGCTTTACTAACATGTGTTCACGCTTTCCTTGCTTCACACATTGCTATACGTTGTCGCGTATGCTTTACTTACATCTGTTCATGCTTTCCATGCTTCACACATTGCTATACGTTGTCGCGTATGCTTTACTTACACGTGTTCATGCTTTCCTTGCTTCATACCTTACTATACGTTGTCACGTATGCTTTACTTACACGTGTTCATGCTTTCCTTGCTTCACACATTGCTATACGTTGTCGCGTATGCTTTACTTACAGGTGTTCATGCTTTCCTTGCTTCACACATTGCTATACGTTGTCGCGTATGCTTTACTTACACGTATTCATGCTTTCCTTGCTTCACACATTGCTATACGTTGTCGCGTATGCTTTACTTATATGTGTTCATGCTTTCCTTACTTCACATATTGCATGCGTTGTCGCGTATTGCTTTACTTAAATGTGTTTATGCCTCAACTACATTGTCATGCATCCTACCTGGCTTGCGTCGTTGCGCATGCCACCTCCTTGCATTGTTATGCACCACCATCGGCTTGCGTTGTCGCGCATGCCCTCCTTGCATTGTTATGCTTGTTTCAGATTGCATTACCATGCATCCTACCCGGCTTGCGTTGTTGCGCATGCCACCTCCTTGCATTGTTATGCACCCCCGGCTTGCGTTGTCACGCATGCCACCTCCTTGTATTCTTATGCACCACCATTGGCTTGTGTTGTCGCGCATGCCCTCCTTGCATTGTTATGCTTGTTTCAAATTACATTGTCATGCATCCTACCCGGCTTGCGTTGTCGCGCATGCCACCTCCTTGCATTGTTATGCACCCCTTGCTTGCGTTGTCACGCATGCCCTCCTTGCATTGTTATGCTTGTTTCAAATTGCATTGTTATGCACAACCATCGGCTTGCGTTGCCGCGCATGCCCTCCTTGCATTGTTATGCTTGTTTCAAATCGCATTGTTATGCGCACACTTAGGTTGCATTGTTATGCACCCCTTCCACCCGCATTGTCATGCACTCTTCACAAGCGTTGCCATGCACGTTCCTCCGCATTGTTATGCGTCACACTTAGGTTGCATTTTTATGCACCCCTTGCTTGCGTTGTCGCGCATGCCCTCTTTGCATTGTTATACTTGTTTCAAACTGCATTGTCATGCATCCTACCCGGCTTGCGTTGTCGCGCATGCCGCCTCCATGCATTGTTATGCACCACCATCGACTTGCGTTGTCTCCCATGCCCTCCATGCATTGTTATGCTTGTTTCAAATTGCATTGTCATGCAGCCTACCTGGCTTGCGTTGTCACGCATGCCACCTTCTTGCGTTGTTATGCACCACCATCGGCTTGCATTGCCGCACATGGCCTCCTTGCATTGTTATGCTTGCTTTAAATTGCATTGCCATGCATCATACCCGGCTTGCGTTGTCGCGTATGGCACCTCCTTGCATTGTTATGGACCCACGGCTAGCGTTGTCGCGCATGCCACCTCCTTGCATTCTTATGCACCACCATCGGCTTGTGTTGTCGCGCATGCCCTCCTTGTATTGTTATGCTTGTATCGAATTGCATTGTCATGCATCCTACCCGGCTTGTGTTGTCGCGCATGCCACCTCCTTGCATTGTTATGCCCTCGTTGCATTGTTATGCTTGTTTCAAATCGCATTGTAGTGCGCACACTTAGGTTGCATTGTTATGCACCTCGTCCACCCACATGGTCATGCACTATTCACATGCGTTGCCACGCATGTTTCTCCGCATTGTTATGCGTCACACTTAGCTTGCATTGTCATGCACCACCATCGGCTTGCATTGCCGCGCATGCCCTCCTTGCATTGTTATGCTTATTTCAAATTGCATTGTCATGCATCCTACCCGGCTTGCGTTGTCGCGCATGCCACCTTCTTGCATTGTTATGCACCACTATCGGCTTGCATTGTCGCGCATGCCCTCCTTGCTTTGTTATGCTTGTGTCAAATTGCATTGTCATGCATCCTACCCGGCTTGCGTTGTCGTGTGCGCCACCTCCTTGCATTGTTATGCACCCCCGGCTTGCGTTGTCGCGCATGCCGCCTCCTTGCATTGTTATGCACCACCATCGGCTTGTGTTGTCGCGCATGCCCTCTTTGCATTGTTATGCTTGTTTCGAATTGCATTGTCATGTATCCCACCGGACTTGCGTTGTCGCGCATGCCACCTCCTTGCATTGTTATGCACCCCTTGGTTGCGTTGTCGCGCAAGCCCTCCTTGCACTGTTATACTTGTTTCAAATTGCATTGTTATGCACCACCATCGGCTTGCGTTGCCACGCATGCCCTCCTTGCATTGTTATGCTTGTTTCAAATCGCATTGTTATGTGCACACTTAGGTTGCATTGTTATGCACCCCTTCCATCCGCATGGTCATGCACTCTTCACATGCGTTGCCACGCACGTTTCTCCGCATTGTTATGCGTCACACTTAGCTTGCATTGTTATGCACCACCATCGGTTTGCGTTGTCGCGCATGCCCTCCTTGCATTGTAATGCTTATTTCAAATTGCTTTGTCATGCATCCTACCCGGCTTGCGTTGTCGCGCATGCCACCTTCTTGCAGTGTTATGCACCACCATCGGCTTGCGTTGTAACGCATGCCCTCCTTGCATTGTTATGCTTGTTTCAAATTGCGTTGTCGCGCACGCCACCTCCTTGCATTGTTATGCACCCCCGGCTTGCATTGTCGAGCATGCCACCTCCTTGCATTGTTATGCACCACCATCAGCTTGTGTTGTCGCGCATGCCCTCCTTGCGTTGCTATGCTTGTTTCAAATTGCATTGTCATGCATCTTACCCGGCTTGCATTGTCGCGCATGCCCTCCTTGCATTTTTATGCTTGTTTCAAATTGCATTGTTATGCACCACCATCGGCTTGCGTTACCGCGCATGCCCTCCTTGCATTGTTGTGCTTGTTTCAAATCGCATTGTTATGCACACACTTAGGTTGCATTGTTATGCACCCCTTCCACCCGCATGGTCATGCACTCTTCACATGCGTTGCCACGCACGTTCCTCCGCATTATTATGCGTCACACTTAGCTTGCATTGTTATGCACCACCATCGGCTTGCGTTGTCGCGCATGCCCTCCTTGCATTGTTATGCTTATTTCAAATTGCATTGTCATGCATCCTACCCGGCTTGCGTTGTCGCGCATGCCACCTCCTTGCATTGTTATGCACCACCATCAGCTTGCGTTGTCACGCATGTCCTCATTGCATTGTTATGCTTGTTTCAAATTGCATTGTCATGCATCCTACCCGGCTTGTGTTGTCGCGTATGCCACCTCCTTGCATTGTTATGCACGCCCGGCTTGCGTTGTCGCGCATGCCACCTCCTTGCATTGTTATGCACCACCATCGGCTTGCATTGTCGCGCATGCCCTCTTTGCATCGTTATGCTTGTTTCGAATTTCATTGTCATGCATCCTACCCGGCTTGCGTTGTCGCGCATGCCACCTCCTTGCATTGTTATGCACCCCTTGGTTGCGTTGTCGCGCATGCCCTCCTTGCATTGTTATGCTTGTTTCAAATTGCATTGTTATGCACCACCATCGGCTTGTGTTGCTGTGCGTGCCCTCCTTGCATTGTTATGCTTGTTTCAAATCGCATTGTTATGTGTAGACTTAGGTTGCATTGTTATGCACCCCTTCCACCCGCATGGTCATGCACTCTCACATGCGTTGCCACGCACGTTCCTCCGCATTGTTATGCGTCACACTTAGCTTGCATTGTTATGCACCACCATCGGCTTGCATTGTCGCACATGTCCTCTTTGCATTGTTATGCTATTTCAAATTGCATTGTCATGCATCCTACCCGGCTTGCGTTGTTGCGCATGCCACCACCTTGCATTGTCATGCACCACCATCGGCTTGCATTGTCACATATGCCCTCCTTGCATTGTTATGCTTGTTTCAAATTGCATTGTCATGCATCCTACCTGGCCTGCGTTGTCGCGTATGCCACCTCCTTGCATTGTTATGCACCCCCGGCTTGCGTTGTCGCGCATGCCACCTCCTTGCATTGTTATGCACCACCATCGGCTTGTGTTGTCACGCATGCCCTCCTTGCATTGTTATGCTTGTTTTAAATTGCATTGTCATGCATCCTACCCGGCTTGCGTTGTCGCGCATGCCACCTCCTTGCATTGTTATGCACCCCTTGCTTGCGTTGTCGTGCATGCCCTCTTTGCATTTTTATGCTTGTTTCAAATTGCGTTGTTATGCACCACCATTGGCTTGCGTTGCCGCGCATGCCCTCCTTGCATTGTTATGCTTGTTTCAAATCGTATTGTTATGCGCACACTTAGGTTGCATTATTATGCACCCCTTCCACCCGCATGGTCATGCACTCTTCACTTGCGTTGCCACGCACGTTCCTCCGCATTGTTATGCGTCACACTTAGCTTGCATTGTTATGCACCACCATCGGCTTGCGTTGTCATGCATGCCCTCCTTGCATTGTTATGCTTATTTCAAATTGCATTGTCATGCATCCTACCTAGCTTGCGTTGTCGCACATGCCACCTCCTTGCATTATTATGCACAACCATCGGTTTGCGTTGTCGCGCATACCCTCCTTGTATTGTTATGCTTGTTTCAAATTGCATTGTCATGCATCCTACCCGGCTTGCGTTGTCGTGCATGCCACCTTGTTGCATTGTTATGCACCCCTTGCTTGCGTTGTCGCGCATGCCCTCCTTGCATTATTATGCTTGTTTCAAGTTACATTGCTATGCACCACTTTGTTTGTTTGTTTATTGCTTTCATTAAACATCATGCATTGTTTTGCATTGTACCTATCTTGTTTCTTTCTCATTCATGCACAGTATTGTGTGTACTGTTCATTCATAGAAGTTTCGGTTCAATTTTGACTGATACCTTTCTCCTCTCGCATTCGGCATACGTTTGGATCTACCCTTCCCTTCTCGCGCTTGATACGCGTTTGGATGACCGTGCTTTCTGGCACAGTCGCTTCCCTCTCTCGCGTTTTGATACGCTAAGAGGTTTTCCTTCTTCTTTCCAAAACACAGGAATGTCTCCCTATGTTTCTTCTTTTCTGGTTTAGAGTATTTGGAATACGTTCCAATGCTCATACCATTCCGAAACACGGGGATATGTCCCTATGTTTCTCTTTCCTTTGGGGAACATGGGGATACATCCCCATGTTTCTCTTTCCTTCGGGGAACACGGAGATACGTCCCTATGTTTCTCTTTCTTTCAGGAAACATGGGATACGTCCCTATGTTTCTTCTTCTTGTTCCTTCCTCACGCGATTTCAGCGTGTTTGGAATTGTTTACCTCTTCTCATGAATTCAGCGTGGTTAGAGTTGTTCCTTCCTCACATGATTTCAGCGTGTTTGGAATTTGTCTCAGGTTGCGTTGTGTACGCACCTGATTGTTTGTTTTTCCTCCCCTTATGATTCCAGCATGGTTGGAGTTTGTCACCCTTTGCATCTACTGTATCATTTTGCATCATTGCATCGCATTGTGCTATTTTGCGCACATCTGTAGACACCCCATTTTTGATCGTCCTTAAGACTTGGACGTCATCGTTTGAACACTCGATGATCATCTATGCTCGTGTTCATTTTGAGTTCCCGGAGGTCTCGGCCACGCGCCTTGCCTCAAGATCTCTCAACTTGACTGTTTTGTGCTTAGTTGTGGACCAAGCACTTGTGTTTTTGCTTTTGAGGGAAGAGGGTGGCTTGTTAGCCATCCCCTCAACCCATCGGCCAAGGCTTGAAGCCGTCGGCCCCTTTTTCTTGCCATCGGCCAAGAGTGTTGGCCGATCGGCACTATATTTGGTCGGTCGGCCACCTTTGTTGGTCAATCGATCATATTTTCCGACCTACCCCTTTCCATCTGCTTTTGGCAGATATTTTGTGCCAACTGGCACAGCTGGCACGCACAAGTCCCCCCTCCATACACATGTATGGAGGGATTTGTGCCTTGCTTAGCTTCTCCAAGAAGCTTTGCAAAATTGGTTTTCTACAAAAGGAGAGCCTTCTCTTCCTCTCCAGGGGTTCTAGAAATCTGATATACAAGTTAGATATATATCTCTCTATATATATCTCCCTCTCTCTAGATTTGTGTGTGTGTTTGAGTTCAAAAGTGTGTTTTGTTCTTACTATTGCACACAAACACCTAGCACTATACCATCCTTGTGTGCTGAGGTACTAGGAGGTTGGTTTTAAGGTTCTTGAGCTGGTTTTGATCAGAGAGAGTTGCTGGTCTTGTGTTCTTGAAGTTGTTCTTCAAAGGTGAGATTCTAAACTTTAGATACTCCATTCTTGCTTAAGTTTTTACACATACTTCTATATTGTTTCAAGCTTGACTCTAAACTACAAAAAGTTCTGATTTTGTATGCTTGTTATGGTTGCTTAAGGTCACTTTTTGGTTGGGGGTTGTCTACCCCATCTTAGGCCTTGTTTAGCCTTGTTTTGAGCCACCTCTTTTGGCCTTTGTTCTTGCCTTTGCATGACCTTTCTACCACTGAAATCCAAAGGATTTTCAGTGGTGGAAATGTAGTTTTAGAGTCTTGTATAAGAGAGGGACACCCCTCTCTCCTTGTGTCTCATTTGCTTGTTTATTTGGCTCATAATGGTAGCATGTTTGCTTAGTATGTTTTGGCTTCATTTTAGCAAGTATTTGGTGTTATTTGGCCATGATATACCTCTGTTTTAAGTTGGTTTGATAGCCTCTTGCATGCATCATACACTTGTTTTGCAATCCTCTTATTTGCCTTAACATGCACCATGCATTTGGACCATCATGCTTGCATATTTTGGCTCAACTCAAAGGAACTTTTAGTCATATTTTTCCATGTTTAAGCTCTGTTTGGTGTTGTTTTGATCATATATGCAATGCTTTGTATAGCTACCATACAGTCTAGCTTGTTAGCTTTGAGGGTCCAAGTCATTAGCATGCGCTACTTGGACCTTTTTCATGATTTGGCATCATCTCATATGTGATTTCAGTCCACGTAGTGTAGCCATACACTTACATTTATCATTTTTTCCATGCATTGGGAGGTTGATGTCTTGTTTTGGGCTCATTCTAACATGCCATAACTCTGATTTTATTGTCCTATGTCATGCCATGTTTGGTTGTAATAGGTGTAGCGCAATTGCCCCTTTTGGCCTTGTATGCGTCTTGTTTTGTGCACACCTTTCTAGCATGATTTCGTCTCATCCCATGCATGTTCTAGCCTTGTTTTGGACTGCCTTGGGACTGTTTAGTCACCTTGGTCCTTTGGGGCTTAGTTGATATGGCCATGGTTCAAGTACCTTGGCTAGCTTTGAACTTTAAGTCCATTTGCATGCCTTGCTTGTGTTATGTGTTTGATTTGGCATCACTCTTAACATAATTTCAGAGCTTATGGTGTCACCATACTACCATGATTGTCACCCCTGGCTCATGTTTGGGTGTTATGACCTTATGCCTTAACTCTTGGACCATTCCATGTGCATGCTCATTGTGCATTTCATTCTATCACTTCATCATTTTGGCCACTATTTTTGGCGTGGCTGAGGCCTATCTATTTTCAATGTAAGTCCATGGATCCTACGGTTTGTGTATCGTTGCATGCTTATCGCATTGCATGTTGTCACATCCTTGTTATTGGTATTGTTGTTGCATGCCTATTACATTGCATGTTTGTACGTTTAGGTTGCATTTTGCATGCTTGCTAGTTTGCATTTTGTCACATGCTTGATTAGGTTGCATTGCATTTGGCATGCTTGTTACCTTAGCCTTGTGCATGCTTAGGTTACATAGCATTACATTTCCATGTTGCATTGTATTTGGCATACTCGCTTGCATTACATTGCGTTTGGTTTGGGGTGTCAAACCAAACATGAGGAGCGAGGAACGTTCGTACTTGAAGTGACAAAACATGCCTCAATCCTTAGTCACCGACGCTCTTGATCCAACATGATAGAGTGTGAGGCCTTCATATGTTTTGTGCATTCGTTCCATATTCATTTTCACACTTGGCTCCTTTGGCCATCATGCGTTGAAATGCGTGATTGATGGCCTGAGGGTCTAGAACCATACTCCCTTGAGTCCGTGATATGATAGGAAGGGTGGTCGTGCATACATTGTCTTGTAAATGCATTGCCATGCTCTGTTTGTCCTCTGCTGCAGCAAAACAGCATTCTGCAAGAAAAGATGGCCGATCGGCTATCTGCAGTGCCGATCGGCTAAGTATTGTTGGCCGAGAGCTTCATTTTTGGTCGATGACCAATTACCCTTGGCCGATAGGCTTTCCACTTGGCCGATGGCCTCTCACAGCACCTAAAAGGTGATTCAGATGCATCCTTGAGACTTGTGCAGTTTTCAGAGGTGCAGAGCAGTGTAAACAGAGGCAGCATAAGCATGGTAATAGATTTTCGAGCGGAGCCGAGCATGCGTGCATTTGTCTTTCTTCCTGAGACCTCTTTACTGCTTTAGTAGCTTAATTAATTTGTTTAATTAGTTAAGTGGTTTTGTAATTAATTAATTAGCTTGTTAGTTAGTTGATTTGTATTATTTATTCGGACCTTCCGTCGAGAGGGCGAACTTTGTAATAAGTGTTCGTGCATGTGTGAATGTCTTCCAACCCCACGTCTTTCTCCCTTTTACTTAACCGCTTACGATGGTTAGTTCTAGGGCATGTTTCAATTAGCATCCTTATGCTCGCATGTTTGCATCCATTCATTTGTATTGCATGCACCGGGTTCGGCGCATCTTACTAACCGCATAGTATTTCAATTCCAACTTGAATACGTGTATCGAGTTGCCACATTTCACATGTCATTCTTAGAATAGCCGAGCCTATTTTAGTTGCATTTTGCATGTGTTGCATTAGCCATCTTAACATAGCTAGGATCATGCATTAATTTCTAACTAGCTATTATTTTGGCTCGGAGTACTAGGTAAGTGTTTATGCTTTAGCATCTTGCATGAGTGTAAGTGTTGCCATGATAACATGCTTGCCATGAGGCTAACTGCTCATGTGTATAACTGCCTGAATGCCTGTGGGTGAAGGTTAGATTACTTGAATTGGAACAATTCATTGAAATGCGAGTTTTTTAAGCCCACTTGATTGTAGCAAAATCATATTTTCTTAAGCCCACTTGAGGGTGGCAAATCCACGTCTTAGCCTACTTGTGAGTAGCACCTTCAAACCATTTTCAAACAAACATGACATATTTTGTTCCAACTTAGGCAATCTAGTCTATACTTGTGTGTTGTACACATCACATAGTAATTCTAGACTAATAACTGAAATAAGAACACATGTGTTTTCAAAAACAAGGTATCATGTTTAGTAGTGGCCGATCTTTGAGCGGGTGAGCGGGGGTGCTCATAGATGACCTTCCCCAATCGTACCTAAGTTCCCGAGCCGAGGCAACTTTGGTGATGACGGACACATGGCCTTAGGCAACGAGTCAGGGTTTCTTAAATTCCCCCAAAATAAAATATTTAGGTGGTGACTCTGTATCTGGCAAAGCAGCCCATGTTTGGCACTTCTTTCTTAAAAATCAGTTTTCCAAAACGATTTGCTGGATTTGAACTATTTGGTGATTTATCGATCTCACATTGCACTTTGCAGGATTAGATTCAGAACCGTGACATATGAGTCCGAACTGTAGTAGCAAGGCCCTCGAGGGCACGTCTACAACATCATATGCACCTGTTGGTGCATTGCATTGCATTTCGCGCTATTTTGCGCATCGCCCTATCTTGCGCACCCCATTTGCACCTATTAGTGCATCGCATTGCATTTCGCGCTATTTTACGCACATCATATGCACCTGTTAATGCATTGCATTTCATTTCGCACTATTTTGCGCATCGCGCTATCTTGCGCACCCCATATGCACCTATTAGTGCATCGCATTGCATTTCGCGCTATTTTGCGCATCGCGCTACCTTGCGCACCCCATTTGCACCTGTTAGTGCATCACATTACATTTCGCGTTATTTTGCGCATCGCGCTATTTTGCACACATCATATGCACCTGTTAGTGCATTGCATTTCATTTCGCGCCATTTTTCGCATCGCGCTATTTTGCGCACATCATATGCACCTGTTAGTGCATTGCATTTCATTTCGCGCTATTTTGTGCATCGCGCTATCTTGAGCACCCCATTTGCACCTGTTAGTGCATCGCATTGCATTTCGCGCTATTTTGCGCACATCGTATGCACCTATTAGTGCAATGCATTTCATTTTGCACTATTTTGCGTATCACGCTATCTTGCGCACCCCGTATGCACCTGTTAGTGCATTGCATTTAATTTCACGCTATCTTGCGCATCACGCTATCTTGCGCACCCTATTTGCACCTGTTAGTGCATCGCATTGCATTTCGCGCTATTTTGAGCATCGCGCTATTTTGCGCACGTCATATGCACCTGTTAGTGTATTACATTTCATTTCGTGCTATTTTACGCGTCGCGCTATCTTGCGCACCCCATTTGCACCTGTTAGTGCATCGCATTGCATTTCGCGCTATTTTGCGCATGGCACTTTTTTGCGCACATCATATGCACCTGTTAGTGCATTGCATTTCATTTCTCGCTATTTTGCTCATCGCGTTATTTTTACGCACCCCACCTGCACCTGTTAGTGCATTGCTCGCGCTATTTTGCGCACCTTACCTACACTTCTTAGTGCATTGCATCGTTATGTATACTTCACTAGCATTATTTTGCAAACTTATATAACCGGCATTGTCTTGCTCTTTATTTGCGTAGTCCTACATTCCCTATAACCGGCATTGTCTTGCTCGTTATTTGCGTAGTCTTGCATTCCCTATAACCGGCATTGTCTTGCTCGTTATTTACGTAGTCTTGCATTCCCTATAACCGGCATTGTCTTGCTCGTTATTTGCGTAGTCCTGCATTCCCTATAATCTGCATTGTCTTGCTCGTTATTTGCGACATTCCCTATAACTGGCATTGTCTTGCTTGTTGTGTGCATTGTCTTGCACCCCTCTAACTTGCATTGTCTTGCAAACTTATCTAACCTGCATTGTTTTGCAAACTTATCTAACTTGCATTGTTTTGCAAACTCATCTAACTTGCATTGTTTTGAAACCTTCTCTAACTTGTGTTGTTTCGCATACCCTTAACTTGCGTTGTTACGTTCGTTATTTACATTGTTATGTGCGTCTTTAACTCGCGTTGTTTCGCATGTTCTACCTGCATTGTTATGCACACTTTCCTCGCGTTGTCACGCAGTTTTAAATTGCATTGTTATGCATGTTTCTAACAATATTATACCTGTTAAGTTTCTTTCTTTTGCAGGCACGATATTGTATGTATGGTTCATTTGAAGCTGGCACAACCAGACGAACCAGACAGACACGATATTGTATGTACAGTTCATTTGAAGCTGGCGTGGCCAGACGAACCAGACAGGTATCGCGTACTCCGTGTGAGATGTAGCGAGAATTGTATAATTCTCTTACATCCTTTCTGCATGTAATGTAGTTAGATTGGTATTTGCCTGCTTAAAACTATTGTATGTTTTGCTTCGTTATAGCTTTCTTTGCATGATCATAAGTTATGTTCGGCACCCTGCATGTCACTTGCATCTTGCCCCGGCCTTCGGGCACATATCTTGCTATCTTGCATGCTTGTCTAAGTCTTTGGCCTTGTAAAAAATGGGTCATCTCTGGGCTTTGACATTCACTCCCGTTATCTTTATGACTTTCGAGTTTTGTCAAAGAGGGGCAACTGTAGACACCCCATTTTTGACCGTCCTCAAGACTTGGACGTCATCGTTTGAACATTCGATGATCATCCATGCTCGTGTTCGTTTTGAGTTCTCAGAGGTCTCGGCTACGCGCCTTGCCTCAAGATCTCTCAACTTGTTTGTTTTGTGCTTGGTTGTAGACCAAACACTTGTGTTTTTGCATCTAAGGGTGGCTTGTTTGCCATACCCTCAACCCACTGGTCAAGGCTTGAAGCTATCGGCCCTGTTTTCTTTCCATCGGCCAAAAATATTGGCCGATCGACACTATATTTGGTCGGCCGGCACTTATGTTAGTCGATTGGCCTTTTTTGGTGGCCGAACCCTGTTCATCTGCTTTATGCAGATATTTTGTGCCAGCTGGCACAGCTGGCATCCACAATTAACCCCCTCCATACACGTGTATGGAGGGATTTTCCCTTTGCTTAGCTTCTCCAAGAAGCTTTGCAAATTGGATTTCTATAAGAGGGGAGGCCCTCCTCCCTTCTAAGAGGTTCTGAAATTAGGGTTAGAAAAAGTTGTATCTCTCTCTATCTCTATATCTCCCTATCTCTATCATTTGTGTGTGTATTTGTGACCTAAAGTGGTTTTTGTTCACACTATTGCACACAAACACCTAGCATTACACCATCCTTGGTTGTTGAGGTTCTAAGGAGTTGTTGTTAGGGTTCTTGGAGTGGTTTTGATGAGAAAAAGGTGCTGGTGTTGTGTTCTTGAAGGTGTTCTTCAAGGGTGAGCATTCTTGCTTTAGATACCCCTTTCTTGCTTAGGCTTTTAGCCCTTCTTGCTTATTGTTTTAAGCTTAGCTATTAACTGATAAAAGTTCTAATTTTGTGTGCTTTAGAACAATGTTTAAGGTCACTTTGAGGTTTGGGGTTGTCTCCTCCCTCCAAGGCCTTGTTGGGCCTTGTTTTAGGCCATACCTTTTGGCCATTGTTTTGGTCTTTGCATGACCTCTCTACCACTGAAATCAAAAGGATTTTCAATGGTGAAAAGGTGGTTTTGAGGTCCTAAATAGGAGGGGGTCACCCCCTCTCTATGTTGTCTTTAATGCTTGCATAAATGGCTTATGCGGTAGCATGCATGTTTAGTTTATTTTAGCTCCATTTCAGTATGTATTAGGCTTTGTTTTGCCATGATAGACCTCTGTTTTCAGTTGGTTTGGACATGCCATGCATACTTTGTATGCTTACCTTGTAATTCCATGAAATAGCCTAACATGCGTCATGTTGTAACATGTCTTTCTAGCATGATTTTGGCTTGACTCCGAGAAGCTTTTAGTCATGTTTTGGTATGCTTGAGGTCTGATTTTGGTTGCTTGGGTCGTCCATGGCTTGCTTTGTATAGCTACCACGCAATCTCGCTTGTAGGCTTTGAGTGTTGAATCCTCTAGCATGCTCTACTTGCATCATTTCAGTGGTTTGGCATCGCTTATAATGATATTTCAGTCCATGTAGTATGCTCCTATACTTGCACTTATTGCTCCTTTGATGCTTTAAAGAGTTGATGTTTTATGCCTCTTGAATGTGTCATCGTGTATGCCATCATGTGTAAGCCTTTGGGTTGCCATCTAAGCGGGTTTTTGGGCTCATTTTGACATGCCATAACTCTGTTTTTGGTTTCTTAGACCATGCTATGTTTGGTTGTGCTAGGTGTAGTGTAACACCTCTTTGATGGCCTTGCATGCCTCATGATTTTCCCCCTTTGTTTTAGCTTGTTTTGGCTTTGGTCATTGCATGTTTTAGGCTCACTTTAGCATGATTTAGGAGCTTTAAGCTTTCTTGCATGCTTTGCTTGTGTACTTTGGTCGGTTTGGCACCTCTCCTAACATGATTTCAGAGCTTAACATGTTTGCCTAATATCCATGTTTGTCTCCCTTTAAGCGTTCTTAAAAGTTGCTCTACAATGCTTAAGGTAATGGACCATTAGCATGCATGTTTATATGTGTATTTCATGCCTTTGTTTCATCACTTTGGCCACTGATTTGGACCTATTTGAGAGCTGTCCATTTTGGTTTAAGACCCTTATCGTATGTTGTTGCATGCTTGCCTTGCATGTTATTGCATACTTGGCCTATTGCATGTTATTGCATGCTTGAGTTATATCGCATTTGGCATGCCCCTTTTGTTAAGTTGCTTTGCATGTTTGCATGTATTGTCCCTTGCATGTTGTTGCATGCTTGCCCCACATGTTGTTACATGCTTGCCTATCCTTGAATGTTGTCACATGCCTTGCATGTTTGCATGCTTGTTTAGGTTGCATTGCATTTGGCATGCTTATTACCATTAGCCTTGTATGGCATTGTCCTTGACATGCTTCATGTTGCATTAGTTTTGCTTGCATGTTTGCATCCCTTGCCTCTGGATCAAGCATGATAGAGGTTGGGGTCCCTTATGTGTTTTTTTGTGCATTTCATTCCATATTGAATTGTAAATTCGGCTCCTTTGGCCATCATGTATCGAAATGCGTGATTGGTGGTCTGAGGGTCGAGGACTACACTCCTTTGAGTCTCAAACATGATAAGGAGGGTGGCCATGCAAACATTGCCTTGTAAATGTATTGCCATGCTCTGTTTGTCCTCTGTTGTAGCAACACAGCATTCTGCAGGAAGATATGGCCGGTCGGCCATCTTCAGTGCCGGTCGGCTAAACATTGTTGGCCGAGAGCTTTACATTTGGTCAATGACCAATTTCCCATGGCCGATGGCCCTATCTCTTGGCCGATGGACTCTCAGAAAGTCCCCAAGCTGGTTCAGAAGTGTCACAGAAGTTGGCACAGTTTTCAGAGGTACAGAGCAGTGTAAACAGAGGCAATATGTGACATGGCAATGGATTTTCGAGCGAAGCCGTCCGAGCACGCATGCATCCCTCTTCCCGAGGCTGTTTTTACTGTTTTCATAGCTTAATTGATTTGCTTAATTAGTTAAGTGTTGTGTAATAATTAATTAGCTTGTTAGTCAGTTAATTATGTAATTTGTATTATTCTTTTGGTCCCTCCGTCGAGAAGGCGCAATTGTGTAATAAGCGTGCGTGTGTGTGATGCATGTCTTCCAACCTCCACTTCTTTCTCCCTTTTACTTAACCGCTTACGATGGTTAGTTCTAGGGCACATTTCAATTAGCATCCTTATGCTATGCATGTTTGCATCATTCATCGGTATCGCATGCACCGGGGTCGAGGCATCATACTAGTTGCATTGTATTTCAATTCTAAGTTGAATACATGTATCGAATTGTCGCATCTCACATGCCATTTTAGACTAGCCGAGCCTATTCTAGTTGCATTTTGTATGTGATGCATTAGCCATCTTAACATGGACTTGGATCATACATTGATTACTAACATGTTCTTTGTTTTGGCTCGGACACTGTGAGTGTTCATGCTTTAGCATCTCGTATGTATGTGAGTGTCAACATGACAGCATGCTTGCCATGAGGCTAATTGTTTATGTGAATTGTAGACACCCCATTTTTGACCATCCTCAAGACTTGAACGTCACCGTTTGAACACTCGGTGATCATCCATGTTGGTGTTCGTCTTGAGTTCTCGAAGGTCTCGGCCACGCGCCTTGCCTCTAGACCTCTCGACTTGCCTGTTTTGTGTTTGGTTTAGCACCAGACACCTATGTTTTGCTTTTGAGGAGCAGGGAATGGCTTGTTGGCCATCCCCACATCTCACCGGCCATGGCTTGAGGCCGCCGGCCATTGTTTTGTTGCCATCGGCCAAATGTTTGGTCGGTCGGCACTCTGTTTGGTCAGTCGACCATTTATTTGGTCAATTTGGCATTTTTGGCTAGCCGACCACTGTGCATCTGCTTTTCGCAGATCTTTTGTGCCAGCAGTGCTAGCTGGCACCCATTTTGCACCCCCTCCATACACGTGTATAGAGGAATTTCACTCTTGCTTAGCTTGTTTTGTAAGCTTTGCAAGAGTGATCCTCTATAAAGGGAGGCCTTCTCCTCCCTCCTCAAGGGTTAGAGGTTTGAGCTCCAGAGGTCTGGATTAGGGTTAGAAATAGTGTATCTATCTATCTTTATATCTCCCTCTCTTTTTGCCTTTGTGTGTGTTTAAGTGTGTTTTGTTCTTACTTTGTGCATAAACACCTAGTATCACACCTTACCTTGGTTACTGAAGTGCCAAAGGGTTGTTATTAAAGGTTTTTGAGTGGATTTAAGCTTGGAAAGGCTGTTGCAGCTCCATTCTTGAAGAGGTCTACAAGGGTAAGAATCTTACCCCTTTATTCTCCATTCTTGCACTAGCTTTTAACCTATCTTGCATCTGTTTTTGAGCTCAGTGTATAACATATAAAAGTTTTGATTTTGTTAGTTTTAGAACTTTTTTTAAAGTTGCTTTGGTGTTTGGGATTGTTTGACCCCTCTTAGGCCTTGTTTGGTCCCCATTTTGTGCTATTTTGGTGAGCTCTGAGACCACCTTGTTTGGGCCTCCTCACCACTGAAATCCAGAGGGATTTCAATGGTGGGGATGGTGCTTTGAGGTCCTAAGAAGGAGAGGGCCATCCCCTCTCCTTGTTGTCTTCAAAAGTTGTCATTTTAGCCTCATGTGTGAGCACCATTGTTAAGTTCATGTTGGCCATGTCTTAGCTAGTATTTGTGCTTATTTTGCCATGATATAGCACTGTTTTAAGTTGGTTTAGACACACCATGCTTGCTTTGCATACTTGTCTTGTAATGCCATGAATTGCCTTAACATGCTTTGTGCTTTGAGTCTTGTTTCTAGCATGTTTTTGGCCTAGCTTTGTGAAGCTTTTATGCATGTCTTAGTATGCTTAAGGTCTTTTTTGGTTGTTTGGGCCATCCATGGCTCGCTTTGTATAGCTACCATGCAATCTCCCTTGTAGGCCTTGAGTGTTGACCCCTCTAGCATGCTTTACTTGCTTTGTTTCAGTGGTTTGGAACCACTTGTCATGTCATTTCAGTCCTTATAGCATGCTTGTATGCTTGCATTTGATGCTCTTTTAATAGTTTAAAAGGTTGGTGTTTCATGCTCCATGTTTGTGCCATTGTGTATGCTTCTAGGATTAGATCATTTAGATGCCATCTAAGTGGTTTTTGGGGCTTACTTTGGCATAATTTAGGACTGTTTTGATTCACTTTAGTCATTTGCTTCATGTGTCACATGACCATAGTTTAAGTCCTTGGGCTTGGTTGCATGCTTTGTTTGCATTGGTAGGTTGATTTGGCATCATTTCCTACATGTTTTCAAAGCTTATCATGCATGCTATTTGTCCATGTTAAGTGTGCTTAAAAGTTCCCTCTTTGTGCCTAAGTGTTGGACCATGTTTGCATGCATGTTTGTATGTGCATTTGCCCTTCATTTCCTTGGCATTTGGCCACTGTTTTGGGCTTATTTGAGAGCTGCCCAAACTTGTTTAAGACCACCCTTTGCGTGTTGTTGCATGCTCACCTTGTGTGTTATTGTATGCTTGTCCAATCGCATGTTGTTGCATGCTTGAA
Source organism: Camellia sinensis (assembly GCF_004153795.1). Lineage (NCBI taxonomy): Eukaryota > Viridiplantae > Streptophyta > Magnoliopsida > Ericales > Theaceae > Camellia > Camellia sinensis. Next base: position 94,470 of record NW_021026640.1, on the reverse strand, counting down.
ACACTTTGCATTTGGTAGCATTCTGTTGGTTAAGTTGCTTAACATGTTGTCACATGTCTTGCATACTTACATGTCCACATTGTATCTTGTATGCTTGTCATTAGCATAGTTGTTCCATGCCTTGCATGCTTGTTTGGTTAGGTTGTGTGCCTATTGCATGTTTATCCACGTGTTCATGTTGCATACTTCGGTAACATGCCTAGGTTGCATTTTGCATGCATGCCTTGCCTCTTGAATCACCATGATAGAGGTTGGGTCCCTTGTTTGTTTTGTGTGCATTACATTTGACATTAAAATGCATATCTTGGCCTTTTTGGCCATCACGCATTGAAATGCGCGATTGGTGGCCCGAGGGTCGAGTCCCAAACTCCTTTGAGTCATAAACATGATAAGGAGTGTGTTGGTGCACACATTTGCTTGAAATGCATTGCCATGCCATGTTTGCCCTCTGCTGCTGTCAAAACAGGATTCTGCAGGCATACATGGTCGGTCGACCATCTCTATTGCCGACCTACCAAACATTTGAGGCCGAGAGCCATATCAATGGTCGATGACCCTTCCACCATGGTCGGTGATGTCACCCCTTGGTCAGTGATGCTCCACAGTGTTCAGAGAGTGTTCCTTTGGACTTGTGCAATTTTCAGAAGAGCAGCGTAGGGTAAACAGAGGCAGCTTGTGCATGGTGAAGGATTTTCGAGCATACCCAAGCACGCATGCATTAGACCCTCTTCCCGAGGCTATTTTATTGCTTTCTTAGCTTAGTTAATTTGCTTAACTAGTTAAGTGGTTTGTAATAATTAATTAGCTTATAGGTTAATTAATTTGTATTATTCTTTTGGTCCCTCCGAGCGAGGGCGAATGTGTAATAAGTGTGGGTGTGGGTGTGTATATCTTCCAACCCCCATTTCTTTCTCCCTTTTACTTACCTGCTTTTAATGGTTAGTATTAGGGCATATTTAATTTAGCATACCTTGTGTTGTGTATGCGTGCATTCATTCATCAGTATTGCATGCACCGGGCTCGGCACATCATGCTAACTGTATAGTATTTCAAATCTAACTTGAATACATGTTTCTTGTTGCATTTCACATGCCATCCTAGGAATAGCCGAGCCTACTCTGGGTTGCATTTTTGCCTGTGATGCATTAGCCATTTAATATGGACTTGGATCATACGTTTGATTGCTAACATTTTTTTTTTGTTTTGGCTCGGAGTACGTTGTAAGCATTTATGCTTTAGCATCTCGCATGAGTGTGAGTGTTAACATGACAGCATGCTTACCATGTGGCTATGTGCTTATGTGATATTACTGCCAGAATGCCTGTGGGTGAAGGTTAGATTGCTTGAGTTGGAACAACTCATAGAAATCCGTATTTTAGCCTACTTGCGAGTAGCAAATTCCAAACCATTTTCCGAACAAACGGATATGTAATGCTTTGTTCCAAATTAGGCGATCTAGTCTATACTTTTGTGTTGTGCGCATCACATAGTAAGATTAGCTAATTAATCGGAATAAGAACGCATAATGTTTTCAAAATTAGATATCATGGTTAGTAGAGGCCGATCTTTGACCGGGCGAGTGGGGGTGCTCATAGCTGACCTTCCCCAATCGTACCCAAGTTCCCGAGCCGAGGCAACTTTGGTGATAACGGACATGTGACCTTAGGCAACGAGTCAGGGTTTCCTAAATTTCCCAAAAATGAAACATTTAGGTGGCAACTCTGTATCTGGCAAAGCAGTCCATGTTTGGCACTTCTTTACAAAAAAATCTGTTTTCGAAAATGATTTGTCGGATTTGGACTCTTTGGTTCAGATTTAGAACCGTGACAAATTTGAGTCCTGAACTGTAGTAAGCCTAAAACGAACAGAACGGCGGGGATACATTCCTCCCGGGGCGTTCGCGGGGACGTCTACAGTTTCTGGCGACTCCGCTGGGAAATTTAGAGAGCTTAACTCGAACTCGTGATATCTTGTTTTAACTACACTTATGTGTTTCTTTGCATTGCATGTGCATTGGTGTACCTAGGACACCGTGTTTGCCATCTGCTATTCCTGAGCGGTTAGCCTGAGGCTGCGTGCCATAAGGTTGACCGGTTACGGGCTCTGCTAGTATGGGAACACAAACCCCGGTTTTACCGGGGCACCCTTTTGACTATTCGACCTAGTGCATATTCGGAATCCATAGTGACCATTCCAAAATAGGACAGGTGGCTACCCGATTATAGGTTGTTTGAAACCGCTGTGTGCGTAGTGAAACCCTAGCTCCTGACAAAATAAGACAGGGAAACCCTACCCCAATATAGGGGTGTTTTGGATCTACTTTACTTGTTATGTGCTTCTAAAGTGTATTTCTACAGGAACGCACATATCAGTTTACAAGTTTAGTACCAGGCCTGACGGCATCAGTATCAGTGTTTTGGGAAATCGGTTATATCTGCAGGTATCAGATTCAGTTTTTTTTTGCAGTAATTTTTGGGGAACAGTGATTAGTAGTAGAGTACAATTATTCAGTTACACCTGTGTCTGTTTCGTTTGGGCTGAAATGCTGCCTATTTTTCCTTTCAGTTCAGAGATTTGGGGTCAGAGATTTGGTGTTCTTCTTTGCTGAGGCAAGACAGACGTTTGATCCATCAGTCACCGTTCAGTTCAGCGGACTTATGATGATGCAAAGTTCAGAGGAAATTGTGGTTATGGCAGCCGCGTTAAACCAAGGAATCATCTTGCAGGATAAGACCAATGTTGATGTACCGCATCCACCTAGGTCGCCTGTCGCACACCCGATCTGGACGCCCCAGTTGTTTCAAGCTCGTGAGCCCACAACGTTTGAATTGATGGGAATGATTGGTGACCGTCAGAGGTCTATGGCTGATCTCACTTACGGAATGTCAGCTCTGCCACCAACCATATCGCATGCTGGGAATTTTGTACCGCAGGAGCCCCCGCTACTCAGGCAAATTGTGATCGAGCTCAGCCAACCTGAGGTTGTCACCAGCTATGGCAATGACATGTCAACAACAACCAGGCTCCGCTTTGATATAGCAACCCAAACCCTCGATCAGGCTGAGGCTAGAGGTAAGAATAAAGTGGGAACAGATGCTGATCCCGTTGAACAACTGCTATGGGCAGTCGAGGCTTTGAAAGCCGGGGTGATGAATAAGCAACATGTACTCGCAGTCACGGCTAAGACTGTAGATGATGCTTTCCCCACTCCAACCGAAGGTAGTTCAAGCCAGGCGAAAAATCGGGATAGGCCCCGTCATGCCAGAACAGTTCCTTCCACTCCCAACCCTGCACCGGGAAAAGATCAGAAAGCCAAGGCAGTGCTGATCTCGTTGAACAACTGCTATGGGCAGTCGAGGCTTTGAAAGCCGGGGTGATGAATAAGCAACAAGTACTCGCAGTCACGGCTAAGACTGTAGATGATGCTTTCCCCACTCCAACCGAAGGTAGTTCAAGCCAGGCGAAAAATCGGGATAGGCCCCGTCATGCCAGAACAGTTCCTTCCACTCCCAACCCTGCACCGGGAAAAGATCAGAAAGTTAAGGCAGTGCCTGCTGACCCTTTCGCTAGTGCGTCTAGCAAGAACCCTCAGACTTCGAAGTATCTGCCTCGAGTGTACAGAGTCTTTCATGCCCTCTACATGCCTTTGTCTAGGGCATTTCAAATTTTGGCTAAAAAGGGGCATCTTAAACCCCTCGAGCCTCGACCTCTCCCGAAGAATCTCCCTCTTACACATGATGTTGCCTTGTATTGCGCGTACCACCAGCTAACCGGTCACAGCACCGACGGTTGTTTCCGCCTTCGCCACGAAGTGCAAGATTTGATCGACAATGAGGTCATCCTCCCACCTACCTCAACAAAGTTTGTCATCGCTAAGTTGTTGGACTTCAAGGATACTGCAAGTATGTGATCAGGGGTTGGGCCACCTGCGGGCGGTACTCAGTGTATTTCAGATGTGGCATTTGGCACGCACTGTTAGGAGCATTTGCGAATGCAATTTTGTAATTTCTAGCTAGGGTGTCGAATCAGTTCCTTGTTTTGTTTTGGGTCCGTCTCATTGTCTTGAGTCAGTCTTTTTGCTTAAGGGACTGTCTTGTTGTGTCGAGTCGGTCCCATTGTATAGAATGTCAGGTGATTCTGGGGTTGTTGCCTCGAACACCGTTTTGTTTTGTAACTACCCTTTTGTTTTCTTTTGAGTTTGTCTCTGCTGTGGAGCCAGTTACAACCAGGAAATCTGAATGAAAGAGCTGCGGCTATCATGTTTTCCGTGCTTATTGCTACTTTGAGCTAGTTGTACCAGAGCATTTGAATGAAACGACGGAGTATCTCACTTACTCTTTTGCACCTCGAATTCATTGCATTGACCTAAGTTTTTCAAAACTTTTTAACATTGTGGTGTTGAAAACGAAGAGGAAGGAATTCCTCGGGATTTGCAAAACTTTGATCAAATTGAGAGAAAGAGAGGGATGCTAAGCCCTTAATGATTGAAATTTTGTTTGTCAACATGAGTACTGAGAAGGACCCTGGCTTGATCCAGATTGGTTCCGCACTATCTTTAGCACAAGTGATTTGTCACTTTCTTCAAAAAAAAAAATTCAAAAACGAAATGTTTTGTGCAGTCCTGCGAAGACCTGTGTGGAATCACTCTTGAGATTGTGCAGCTTAGGATCGCTCTCAGCCTCAAGACTTGAGCCCTTGGTTTCAAATCTTGGACCTTAGTTCAGAATGTTCAAACGGTCGACTACAACATGAGGCTTGCGTGGCCAAATTTGAAGCAGCCCTCAAACAAAATGTCAAGAAAGTCAGATCAAGAAGATCAGACCTCATCAGAAGAAGCTTGCGAAGCTAGAACAGAAGCACCCCTCGAACTAGGGGAAAAAATGTCCGATGTGCTCGAAGAGCCGAAGATGGATCTTTCTGCAAGTCAATACAACAACCACTCTCCTGGATACGAATGGCTTCAAAATCTTAAAACCATTTGGCATGGACTTGTTACACTTTTACCCTTTGAGAGGCTCGCTGGGCCGAAAACTCGGAAGGACGACCCAGGCAAAAGTTAGAGCAAGAAAAAGAAAAGAAAAGAATACAAAAAAATGCAAAAAAGAATAAAAAGATTTGAAAAAGAAAAGACAAAAAAATGAAAAAAAAAACGGAATTGAAAAGAAAAGAAGAATAAAGCTTGCAAGGTTAAAAACCCGCAAAGGGCGACCTTGGCAAAAGTTAGAGCCTAAAAAGTGAGGGTTAATACACGAGTGCACCATAACGGGAACTACGTAAGGCTTGATTCTCATGTTTGGGATACGTAGGCAACTTTATCCTGAAGTCTAGCCCCACGCACTTTCAAAGTGACTGTGTCCATATATTGGTTTTGACCATCTTCGTCTTCTCTGTATCCGGGAGTTTGGTTGCGATCATCACTAATGAGGACTGACTACAGTATGCTGCGGCGTTATCCAGACAAGGGGCAACTTTCTGTTGCCATGAGTCGCCATCCAAACCAGGGGAACTTTCCGTTGCTGTGCTGTGCCCTTTAGAACAAGGGGCAATTTTCCATTACCTCTGATCCGAGGTTGTGCATCTCGAGAGTAAGTTCCGTGCTCGTTGAGCAGTGACCGTTTGCAAAAATAGTTTTTGAGAATTTTTTTACTAAGGTTGACTATTTTCTCGAAAATTATTCCATCTTTTCCAAAACTGGACCATTTTCTTGGATCCAAAAAAGGAAAATTTTCTGTGCTCATAGCCTGACTTGCATGATTTTAAATCAAAAATCGAACAAGTATGTTAATCTAACTCTCATTTTGGTTAAAATTGTTTTAGTAGAAAACCAAAACAAAAAAAAAATGGTCAAAATGATGGACTAGGGGCACAGTTGAGTCAGGCTTCCTGTCTTTCTCCCATCGCCAGCATACTTGCCGAAAAGGGCACAGCTGAAGCTGTCATTGAAGGGCTGAAAGCTCTCTCGACCTCCGAGCAACGAGGTATCGAGCCAAGTGCGAAGCACGAACCGGAATAAATCAAGATACTCCACTCCCTTATTAAGAACACCGACTAAACGTTGCCGAAAGAAGTAGCTGCGGGCTAACAGTGTTGGGCATGAACCCACAACCTCTTGTTTATTCACCGACCATATCTGGGGAGGGATGAAAACAAATGAGAGAGTAAAGAATAGAGAGGTGTAAGTCAAGAGAAAAGTGAGCAAAAAAGGGTTTTGAGAGAAAAACCGAGCCTGAGGGCCAAGTGATGTGAGAATCACAAATGAGAAGAGGGTGGGGAACAATACCTGGAGAAACTGGCTCCTCGTGATCTGAGAAGCCTCTCATTTTTATAACGCATCTGTGTGTTGTGTCTTTTGTTTTGTTGACCTTAACTCTTGTTTTGGGTCTATTCCGAGCGTGTCTCGTTGTGTTGAGGTTGTATACCTTTGGTTGAGTCGTAGTATGCTGTGTTCAGTCGTAGGCTCAATACCCGGTTAAAAACCCTCTCCTCAAATCATTTTGTGCTCACAGTGCTGTGCCGTTCCCCACATTTGTGCAAAACATGATTTGGTTCTTTCATAAAACTGCAGGGTCCACCCCCAATAAGTGTGAACAGAAAAACCTTGACCTATCTGAAGCTTTTGGGTTCTGGATTGCGAAGCAAGAAATTTTGGAGCATCTGAGTGTGTTTCAACTTCTGCAGAGTCTAGAATGAACCGGGTATCCAAAATGGGTAATATGCTGCTGTGGGCTATGAGTTCAAAATGAGCAGTGTTCAGAATGGGCTGTGTGTTCAGAATAAGCAACGCGCTGTACGAACTATGTGTATAGTAAACCAAGCACTGTGTTATGGGCTGTGTGTTCAGAATGAGCAGTAGGTTGTATGAGTTGTTTTGTCATTAGCTGGTTCACTACCTGGTTATTACAGTACAAGTGTTTGATTTTCAGACAAAAGATCAATCCCATTTACGTTGTTGTGTAATATGATGCAATGCGATGTGTGAAATACACAAATGTAATGCTTTTTCAGGCAAAAAGTTTGTTCATTTCATCATCTTTTCAAGTACAAAGTTTCGAGGAAAATAAAACCTGCCGCGGCAGTACAAGGTACTCAAGCTACCAGCAAAAACAAAAAGAAGAAAAGCAGAAAAAATCTGGATCAGCATCGATCATCTCAGGCCTGAGAGTCTGTCCTCGTCCTCTTCCTGGACGAAGGTCCAGGAGCGTCATTGCCACCACCATTGTCTGAGCCCAAGTCCGAGTCATCTCCGGTCTCCTCCTCAGATGCCTCCGCTTCCGTCTCTGCCTCGGACTCGTCATCATCTGGGATTGGTGCTCGAGAGCCACTCCCAACATAAGTGCGCCCCACTTTGGTGTGGGGGAATACTGTGCCACCTCACCCTCCTCCTCGAGCAGGAACAGAAGGCCCAGCTGGAGCACCTCCTGCAGTAGGAATCTGGAATGGAGGCTGAAAAGCACAAATGGCAAATGCATTAGTATGCTACGCAAAAGTAGAGTATGAATGCTGTCAGTAGTGTATCGGTACAGAATACAGTGTATGAGTACAGTGTATGAATACAGAATGCAGTGACTGAGTGCAGTGTATGAATACCATAACGGTCGTGTATCAAGTGCTGTGTTGATAAGTGCGATACATCAGATTGTGTAAAGTTTTAGTCGGTGGTCAGAAAGACTTACCGGGATACTGTAAAGGGCCAGTAAGTCTAAGCTCCGCTGGAGCATCCCCATCGTGGAGGCATTCAACTCCAGGGACTGGCGAGTGTACTCGGAGGAAGCCTGCAAAAATGTTAGAAGTATCAGTATTCTGCGGAATATCAAGAGAAATGAAATTAAAGGACTATACAAAATGCAGTAGTACATACCGGGGCAAGTCATAGAAACCGACCAGCTCGTGATCAACTGAAGGGGGAGCGATGGGGATCTGATAAGTCTCCCCACTCTGCCCTCTATATGTCATCATCATGGGCAACGCCAGCCATCCAGCTCCCCGCCCTCTCCGAGGCCCACTCCTGCCACGGGCCCAAGCCATCCTAGGTGCTCCTGCCCCTACTCCCGCTCCCGCTCCCGCTCCAGCCGCTGGCGCTGCAGGCCTCCCTCTCTTAGCTCGACGGCCACTGCTCAAAGGCCGCATGATGTAGGTCTGGACGTACTCTGAATAGTCGCCCTCACCTCTAAAGCCCTTCACCTCCCATCCGATCGTGTAATCGGCCATCTCATATGGGGGGTATCTTTGTTTGCCTCATGTCGATAGGAGGTGGACCCAGGGCTATCTGCTCTAGTAAACGTAAGGTCTGACGCAGAAAGCACTCGCCCAAGTACCAAGCCCGACAAAACAAGCCCTCCAGTAGAATCCTGAACCGGGTAGTCTCCTCAGCAACAGCATACCGCTCTCGAACTGCGGCTGGCAACGGAGCCCAAGGCTGCCAGATGATCTGCAAATGATACACAGTTGGTTATCTACCGTTATCGAAAGAACAATGCAAAGCGAAGCTTGAAATAAACTCTAAAGTTGAACACACCTCTGCGGCGGTGATGGTATCGAAGTAGCGATGGAAGAATATGAATGACTCCCGTGGTCTCTACACGCATCTCACATCGAAGCGCTGAGAGAATGGAACGACGAGGGGGGTCTCCTCATCCGGCACTAGGGCAAGCCTCGAGAAGTAGGCATAGACCCACAACTGCAGAGAAAATATCAGTATGCTTATCAGATAAAGCAAAATGCAGGATAAAGTAGAAATTACAGAATCGTGTATTGTGCAGTGTATTGTGCAGAGTGTACAGTGTGTGCAGTATACAGTCAGTGTGTACAGTGTGCAGTCAGTTGGCAGCAGATTGTGCAGTATGTGAAGTATTGTGTAGTATATAGTCAGCGTAAAGCAGATTTTATATGTGCCGTGTGTGCAGTATACAGTCAGCGTGAGGCAGACCGCAGTGTGTGCAGTGTATAGAGTACAGAAAATCTAAAGCAAAAATGTAAAACAGAGAAAGAAAATGTACCTCCCAAGCTCGCCAGTAGCCTCCGAGCAACTGTCCGTTGAGGCGAGAGGATGAACTCATGTAGTCATACAGGGTGGCCAAGTCAACACCACCCCTGTCGTAAAGGTGGATCCATGTGACGTCCACTAAAGCGCTCAACAGACAGAGGGGCACAGTGTTCGCCCGGTTAGCGAAGAGGGTCGTCCCCAGCAAGAACATAAGGAAGCCACGTGCACACTGCTCCACCTCCTCCTGAGCCATCGGCACCTCCTCAGCTAAGGCTGGCTGAATCCTGAAGTGATCCTCGAACCACGAATATCTGACAAATCCTGGACGGGTAAGAGGCGGTAGGTCGCCAAGCAAGTACATCTGAGCGGCCTCCCACTCGTCCATGTCTGTGTCGAAGGGGATCGGATCACCCCCTACCCCAATGCCGGTGAGCATCGAGAAGTCGAAGGGAGTCATCGTCATGTCTCCCGTGGCGGAAAAGTGGAAGGAATCGGTGGTGTCCCACCACCTCTCCACCAAAGCGGTAAGCAAAGGCTTGCTCGCAGTAAGGCGCGACAGTCTCCTGCAGAAAGTGCTGAAACCAACCTGAACAACAATATGGCAGACCGTGTCCGGCAGCTCCATATACCATCCCCTGGCAGCAACATTCCCATACCCTCGGAAGGCATGGGAATCCCCCTGTATTCAAAAGCAAACAGTTGCGAAGCAATATTAAATGTACAGTTTTGAAGAACAGTCAAAATAGATGCAGATACAACGTGTGTGCACGTTTTCAGATTCAAATAGATATCGAGTGCCGGTGTGCTCGAAGTGAACTACAACATATGATGTATCAGTGTGTTCGAGTGGTTCAACATAAATACAGTGTATGTGCACATTTTTAGATTCAAACAGATATCAAGTACCGGTGTGCTCGAAGTGAACTACGGCGTATGATGTATCAGTGTGTTTGAGTGGTTCAGCACAGATACAGCGTGCGTGCACGTTTTCAGATTCAAACAGATATCGAGTACCGGTGTGCTCGAAGTGAACTACAGCATATGATGTGTCAGTGTGTTCAAGTGGTTCAGTGAAAATGCAGCGTGTGTGCACGTTTTCAGGTTCAAACAGATATCGGGTACCAGTGTGCTCACAGATGAATTATAGTGTGTAATATATCGGTGTATCCGGGCTAAGCAGTTAAAGAATAGAATCAACTATTGCAGTTATGTTCTACATTGTGGAAAACAAAACAGAGGGAAGACTGTAGCTCAGAAGCGCCACAAGACAGATGTGACTCTGGCTCACGCAGAAGAAGCTCTCGTGGCATGCCCCTATCAAAAGTCCTAAACTGGCGAAGACCATCAGGAGGTAGCACGTGAATCATCGGCCTATAGGCCGCCGGATCGAACAGTCGGATGTGAAGAGGCAAGAGCTTGGCCTCTGGGTCCACATCCATCTCCGGGGGAGCCCCACTGCCTGGAATATCATCTGCCATCTCAAGGGTAGTGTGAAAATGGCCGAAAATGTGGAAACCGGGCGAGAATATGAAAAGTCAACTAAAAAAGTCAACCCCAAGAGGGTGAAAAATGGCGAGAAAGGTCGGGGTGCAAAAAAGGCACAGAGATCAAGGAAAACTCGAGGGAAACAAACCCCGAGTGGTGGAAATCGAGAAAAAGACACCGAAACAAAGATTTGTTCGGTTCAAAATGTTCAAAATGATGAGGGTTTGGCGAATCGAACGTCGAAACAGGCCCGAAAACCGAGGAAAATGGGGAAATGAAGGTTGGGAAATAACCTAGAGAGAAAGGAAAGGATTTTTCGAGCAAGAGGAAGTGAGAAATATAGGGCTAGAAGCCCTATATTTAAAGACCCATGCCGAATTGACCAAACTGCCCTGATTTAGGCATATTTGGCCGGTCGGCCACATTGTTGGCTGGTCGGCCAAATATTTGGCCGATGGCATTGTTTTGTGGCCGGTGTATGGCCGGTGACCTCCCCCGATGGCCGGTGAACCTCCTACACCTTTGTTTGGGTCTTTGATGTGGTTTGGGGCCTCCATTGCTCAACACAGTGCAAGAAAATGCATTTCCGAAGCTTAACCGGTCTCTGCGCCGTGTCTCTTGTGCGTAGCACTCGAATACGTGCGAGGTGTATCCTTTTCGTATCCTTTGATATCTTACTAGATTCTGTAACTTCTTTGAATGTGTCACATTACAATGTTTTACCTTGTTAACGGTTAGCATACATAGGTTGCATCATTATGCATGCATACACGCATTGTGACGAGCACGACTTGCATTGTTATGCATTTTAATTTCGGTCTAGGAGACCTTAAATCCTCTGAAGGTACAAGTCCTTTGGTGTTTATCGTACCCGAACGACTTTTGGTAGGTTTCATCTTAGGCCGCATCGTCATGCGCACCTTACATGCATTGTCATGCATGGTCCTTGTCACGCATCATCATGCGTACCTCACATGCATTTGTCATGCATTTCAAAGAAAACATGCGTTGTAGCGCATTTGAGTCCCCTTGCATCGTCAAGCATATTCCAGTTGCATTGTCATGCATTTTCTCTATCATGCATTGTCAAGCTTATCATACTTGCATTGTTATGCATTTTAATTTCGGTCTAGGAGACCTTAAATCCTCTGAAGGTGCAAGTCCTTTGGTGTTTGTCGTGCCCGAACGACTCTTGGCGGGTTTTATCCTAGGTTGCATTGTCATGCATCCCTCACTCGCATTGTTATGCGCTACTCGTGTGCATTGTCATGCATTTCAGAAGACATGCGTTGTCACGCGTTCAATTTCATCTGCATTATCATGTATTTTCGAAAAAAGAAAAACAAACATGCATATGTCATGCATTTCATTGTAAATAGTGCATATGTCATGCATTACACTGTATATAGTGCATATGTCATGCATCTCACTGTAAATATTGCATTTACATAAATTCCATTGCATATTGTATATATTGCATTGTAGCTTGCATGCATTTATCGCATCACCTCCATTTACGGCTCGCACCTTTCCATGTTGAACCTGGTCTGGTATGCGCCCGTACTCTTCGCGTTGACGCACGGTTATGATATTATGTGTACACACCTAGTGTTGTGGGTGACAGCACCGTTTCCGTGTTAAACGCGATTTGTATGTGTCCATGCCTTTCCTAGGCAAGATACGTTTTGGCCGCAGGCCTTATCCATTCAATCCATTGCATTCATTGTATTGCATTATAGTTGCATGAATTAACTGCATCACCTCATGGACACAAACAAACCATGAATTAATTGCCTTTCCTAGGATCGCGCGCCATATCCATTTCATTCATTGCATTGTAGTGTAGTGATTTGCATCCAGCATTTAGGATCATAGTCTTTCCTCAGCGGGTCATTCCCCACTTATATCATCCCACCCACTTACTTGTATCTTGTGTTCCGTCTACACACTCATAGTTCTGCATGTGTACGCATCTATTCCACTGCTGGTATTGTGGTTTGAAGGTGTCGGCACCTTTTCTATGGTAGACGGACTTTGCATCTCCATCATCTCTATGATATTTGTGTGGTTTTGAACTTCTTATGGTTTGATCATGTTTCAATTACATTGCACATCATTTGCATTATTTATACATAATTTTGTATATATAGCATTATCATTTTGCATCCATTCCGCATTGTTATGTGTTGTCACACGAGTTGCATTGTCGTGCAATCCTACGCTTGCGTTGTCACGCACTTTCAATTGCATTGTCATGCATGTTGCTAACGATATCGTACCTATTAAGTTTTCTTTCTCTTTCAGGCACGATATTGTATGTACCGTTCATTTGAAGCTGGTGTAACTAGATGAGCCGCACAGGTATTGTATTCTCCGTGTGAGACATATCGAGAATTGAATAATTCTCTTACATCCTTTCTGCATTGTAACGTAGCTTGGTTCTTGCTTAAAACTGTTGCATGTTATGCTTCGTTACGGCTTTCTTTGCATGATCATGAGTTATGTTCGGCTTCTTGCATTGTTAGTTGCATTTTGCCCCCGCCTTCGGGCGCACATCTTTATTGTCTTGCATGTTTGTCTAAGTCTTTGGCCTTGTCAAAAATGGGTCGTCTCTGGGTTTTGACACTCACTCCCGTCATTGTTATGACTTTCAAGTGCTGTCGAAGAGGGGCAGCTGTAGACACCCCATTTTTGACCTTCCTCAAGACTTAAACGTCACCGTTTGAACACTCGGTGATCATCCATGTTCGTGTTCGTCTTGAGTTCTCAAAGGTCTTGGCCTTGCCTCAAGACCTCTCGACTTGCCTATTTTGTATTTGGTTTTGCACCAGACACTTGTGTTTTGCTTTTGAGGAGCAGGGAATGGCTTGTTGGCCATCCCCACATCTCACCGGCCATGGCTTGAGGCCGCCGACCATTGTTTTGTTGCCATCAGCCAAATGTTTGGTCGGTTGGCACTCTGTTTGGTCAGTCGACCATTTATTTGGTCAATTTGGCATTTTTTGCTGGCCGACCACTGTGTATCTGCTTTTGGCAGATATTTTGTGCCAGCTGTGCTAGCTGGCACCCACTTTGCACCCCCTCCATACACATCCATACATGTGTATGGAGGGATTTCATTCTTGCTTAGCTTGTTTTGTAAGCTTTGCAAGAGTGATCCTCTATAAAGGGAGGCCTTCTCCTCCCTCCTCAAGGGTTAGAGGTTTGAGCTCCAGAGGTTTGGATTAAGGTTAGAAATATTGTATCTATCTATCTCTATATCTCCCTCTCTTTTTCCCTTTATGTGTGTTTAAGTGTGTTTTGTTCTTACTTTTGTGCATAAACACCTAGTATCACACCTTAGCTTGGTTGCTGAAGTGCCAAAGGGTTGTTGTTAAGGTTTTTGAGTGGATTTAAGCTTGGAAAGGCTGCTGGAGCTCCATTCTTGAAGAGGTCTACAAGGGTAAGAATCTTACCCCTTTATTTCCCATTCTTGCACTAGCTTTAAACCTATCTTGCATCTGTTTTTGAGCTTATTGTATAACATATAAAAGTTCTGATTTTGTTAGTTTTAGAACTTTGTTTAAGGTTGTTTTGGTGTTTGGGGTTGTTTGACCCCTCTTAGGCCTTGTTTGGCCCCCATTTTGTGCTATTTTGGTGAGCTCCGGGACCACCTTGCTTGGGCCTCCTCACCACTGAAATCCAAAGAGATTTCAGTGGTGGGGATGGTGCTTTGAGGTCCTAAGAAGAAGAGGGCCATCCCCTCTCCTTGTTATCTTCAAAAGTTGTCATTTTAGCCTCATGTGTGAGTACCACTGTTGAGTTCATGTTGGCCATGTCTTAGCTAGTATTTGTGCTTATTTTGCCATGATATAACACTGTTTTAAGTTGGTTTAGACACAGCATGCTTGCTTTGCATACTTGTCTTGTAATGCCATGAATTGCCTTAACATGCTTTGTGCTTTGAGCCTTGTTTCTAGCATGTTTTTGGCCTAGCTTTGTGAAGCTTTTATGCATGTCTTAGTATGCTTAAGGCCTATTTTTGGTTGTTTGGGCCATCCATGGCTCGCTTTGTTTAGCTACCATGCAATCTCCCTTGTAGGCCTTGAGTGTTAACCCCTCTAGCATGCTTTACTTGCTTTGTTTCTGTGGTTTGGAACCACTTGTCATGTCATTTCAGTCCTTATAGCATGCTTGTATGCTTGCATTTGATGCTCTTTTAATAGTTTAAAAGGTTGGTGTTTCATGCTCCATGTTTGTGCCATTGTGTATGCTTCTAGGATTAGATCATTTAGATGCCATCTAAGTGGTTTTTGGGGCTTACTTTGGCATAATTTAGGACTGTTTTGATTCACTTTAGTCATTTGCTTCATGTGTCACATGACCATAGTTTAAGTCCTTGGGCTTGGTTGCATGCCTTGTTTGCATTGGTAGGTTGATTTGGCATCATTTCCTACGTTTTTTCAAAGCTTATCATGCATGCTATTTGTCTATGTTAAGTGTGCTTAAAAGTCCCCTCTTTGTGCCTAAGTGTTGGACCATGTTTGCATGCATGTTTGTATGTGCATTTGCCCTTCATTTCCTTGGCATTTGGCCACTGTTTTGGGCTTATTTGAGAGCTGCCCAAAATAGTTTAAGACCACCCTTTGCGTGTTGTTGCATGCTCGCCTTGTGTGTTGTTGTATGCTTAGCCAATCGCATGTTGTTGCATGCTTGAAACACTTTGCATTTGGTAGCATTCTGTTGGTTAAGTTGCTTAACATGTTGTCACATGTCTTGCATACTTACATGTCCACATTGTATCTTGTATGCTTGTCATTAGCATAGTCGTTCCATGCCTTGCATGCTTGTTTGGTTAGGTTGTGTGCCTATTGCATGTTTGTCCACATGTTCATGTTGCATACTTAGGTCACATGCCTAGGTTGCATTTTGCATGCATGCCTTGCCTCTTGAATCACTATGATAGAGGTTGGGCCCCGTGTTTGTTTTGTGTGCATTACATTTGACATTAAAATGCACACCTTGGCCTCTTTGGCCATCACGCATTGAAATGCGCGATTGGTGGCCCGAGGGTCGAGTCCGAAACTCCTTTGAGTCATAAACATGATAAGGAGTGTGTTGGTGCACACATTTGCTTGAAATGAATTGCCATGCCATGTTTGCCCTCTGCTGCTGTCAAAATAGGATTCTGCAGGCATACATGGTCGGCTGACCATCTCTATTGTTGACCGACCAAACATTTGAGGCCGAGAGCCATATCAATGGTCGATGACCCTTCTACCATGGTCGGTGATGTCACCCCTTGGTCGGTGATGCTCCACAATGTTCAGAGAGTGTTCCTTGGGACTTGTGCAATTTTCAGAAGAGCAGAGTAGGGTAAACAGAGGCAGCTTGTGCATGGTGACGGATTTCCGAGCAAACCCAAACACGCATGCATTGGACCCTCTTCCCGAGGCTATTTATTGCTTTCTTAGCTTAGTTAATTTGCTTAACTAGTTAAGTGGTCTGTAATAATTAATTAGCTTATAGGTTAATTAATTTGTATTATTCTTTTGCTCCCTCCGAGCGAGGGCGAATGTGTAATAAGTGTGGGTGTGTGTGTGCATGTCTTCCAACCCCCATTTCTTTCTCCCTTTTACTTACTTGCTTTTGATGGTTAGTATTAGGGCATATTTAATTTAGCATAGCTTATGCTGTGCATGCGTGCATATATTCATCAGTATTGCATGCACCCGGCTCGGCGCATCATGCTAACTGCATAGTATTTCAAATCTAACTTGAATACATGTTACTTGTTGAATTTCACATGCTATCCTAGGATTAGCCGAGCCTACTCTGGATTGCATTTTTGCCTGTGATGCATTAGCCATTTAACATGGACCTGATCATACGTTTGATTGCTAACATTTTTTTTTTGTTTTGGTTCGGAGTACACTGTAAGTATTTATGCTTTAGCATCTCGCATGAGTGTGAGTGTTAACATGACAGCATGCTTACCATGTGGCTATGTGCTTATGTGATATTACTGCCAGAATGCCTGTGGGTGAAGGTTAGATTGCTTGAGTTGGAAAAACTCATTGAAATCTGTATTTTAGCCTACTTGTGAGTAGCAAATTCCAAACCATTTTCCGAACAAACGGATATGCAATGCTTTGTTTCAAATTAGGCGATCTAGTTTATACTTTTGTGTTGTGCGCATCACATAGTAAGATTAGCTAATTAATCAGAATAAGAACGCGTAATGTTTTCAAAACTAGATATCATGGTTAGTAGAGGCCGATCTTTGATCGGACAAGTAGGGGTGCTCATAGCTGACCTTCCCCAATCGTACCCAAGTTCCCGAGCTGAGGCAACTTTGGTGATGACGGACATGTGGCCTTAGGCAACGAGTCAGGGTTTCTTAAATTTCTCAAAAATAAAACATTTAGGTGGCGACTTTATATCTGGAAAAGCAGTCCATGTTTGGCCCTTCTTTACAAAAAAATCTGTTTTCGAAAACGATTTGCCGGATTTGGACTCTTTGATTCAGATTTAGAACCGTGACAAATTTGAGTCCTGAACTGTAGTGAGCCCAAAACGAACAGAACGGCGGGGATTCATTCCTCCCGGGGCGTTTGCGGGGACGTTTACAGTGATATAACTACCTGAATGCCTGTGGATGAAGGTTGGATTGCTTGAATTGGGACAATTCATTGAAATTCGCATTTTTAGCCTACTTGCGAGTAGCAAACTTCAAACCATTTCCAAACAAACATGAGATGTTTTGTTCCAACTTAGGCGATCTAGTCTATACTTGTATGTTGTGCGCATCACGTAGTAAGCTAGCTAATAACTGGAATAAGAACACGTGTTTTCAAAAACAACATATCATGCTTAGTACAGGCCGATCTTCGGATCGGGTGAGCGAGGGTGATCATTGATGACCTTCCCCAATCGTACCAAAGTTCCTGAGCCGAGGCAACTTTGGTGATGACGGACACGTGGCCTTAGGCAACGAGTCAGGGTTTCCTAAATTCCCCCAAAACGAAATATTTAGGTAGCGACTCTGTATCTGGCAAAGCAGTCCATGTTTGGCACTTCTTTCTTAAAAATCAGTTTTCCAAAACGATTTTTCAGATTTGGACTCTTTGGTGATTTATCAGTCTCGCATTGCACTTTGCGGGATTAGATTCAGAACCGTGACATTTGAGTCCGAACTGTAGAAGCATGAGGCCCTCGAGGCGCGTCTACACTTATCAACTATTAATTCTCTGCATATTATCTCAGCTTCAGTAACTTATTCGGCAAGTATTCAGAAACATTACACCATGACACTTGCTTATTCGGCTAACATTTCTTACTCGGCAAGATTGCTCAATTCATTTCTTTTTCGGCAACACATCTTGAAAGTACTCACATGCAAATCATTCGGCTGCCACCTGAATTCGCACAATTTGCTTTCCAAAATCTTGGCACTACTATCTCGGCATGAAACTATCATCTTGACTTGCCGAAATCCACATCTGAACCTACCATAGGATTCACATCGGCTCAAAGAATCCAAACCCACCAACCCGAGGAACCAAAAGTAACCAAAGCCCGCCGAAAGTTGGGAAACGGATCACATGTGCCGAAAACCAAAATTCACAAAGCTATCAAAATCAATTTTTGGCTATACCAGGGTGAAGTACTCATTGAGACGAGTCCAACGCAACAAACTGCATCGCAATCGGAGTTAAAACAAAGCCGTACGAGCTAGTAGAAGTTTGCCCAGAAAATCACCTATCGTTGCTGGAGAAGTCTATCAGGAGTTGGCCAACATAGCAAATTATCCGGTGGATTGCGGCTAAGTTACATCTCATAATAGCCAAAAACATTAAGTTTAAATATATAATGTGCAAAATACAAGCACAAGTCTTTGTCTTGGTGCAGTGGTTCAGTGTTCTTTCTTTCCTTACAAAAGCAGGGGTACAAGTCTTGTTGACCCCATTTATCCTTATTTTTTATTTTTGCCAAGCCATGAGGGAAATTATCCAGGGATTCGCGGAGCAAAAGTCTTAATCGATCTGAGTCGTTAGATCTATTTTGGCTACAATTACGCCATCAAGAGTCTGATCGCAGCGATCCAATAGTCCTTTCCATCTATTTGACTCATTCTGGGTCCATCCGTACAGTCAGAATTTGCAAATTCAACTCAAAAAAAATTGCAAATTTTATTCAACAATTGAGCGCACTGGTTCACTTCGCATATCACCAAGCACCCTACTTTGTCTCAGCTTCATTCCGACTTCGCCACAGCACCGAACAGGGGCACAGAATCCGTTTCAAATTGTTATCAGCCTACTCAGCAATTTTGGCCCAGGTCAATTTTATTCCTTCCGAAGAACCAATCTTATTCAAAAGCAATGGGACAAATATACATTGGACAAGAAACTCAACTTCAATAAATTGGCAACCATTGCCAACCAAGTTCGAAACTCAACTTCAATAAATTGGCAACCATTGCCAACCAAGTTCTTAGCAAATCCAACTCCGAAGGGATGCCGACACACCGCGAAGCTAAGAAAAATCGCCGACCAAAAGATCAACACAATCACTGACCCAAGTGTAGCTGACCAACTTTTCGACAAAATCACATTATATATGAAACGGACACCGATGTTTTGACACTAGTTACTTAGCAATGCATCAAATTTACTCGGCAAGATTATTCGGCACTATTATTAAATCAACATTATGCATGATCATTATTCGGCTGCGCATCAACTTTATTCGGCTAAATAACATTATTTGTCAACTTTATGCAGCAACATTGGCCACAGTATTCAACAACTTTATTCGCCTAACAACATTATTTGGCAAAACAATTGCCCACTGGGACCTCGTAGTCAATTTTCCGCTTTCCAATTGGGGCACATCAGCCGATCATCATTTTAGCACCTTTGATATGCATGCATACTCGGCCAACTTGGTACAAACATCACAATGACATTTGAGCTACACACTCCCACTCTTTTTCACACCGCTCCAAGCAAGCGCCAGTTTTGGGGCAATACATTACACACTTGGCAGTCGGCAATTCACATTTGGTAGTCAGCAGTTCTCACATTGTTGTACGCCGTCATTTTACCAAAGCCGAATCTTCCCTATAACATAGGGCAATGGGAATCTACATTCCTTCAACTAACACCTGTCATTCGAAAGCAATAAGGCAAGTCTACCTTGGACTAAACGCAAACGGAGCAACTCAGCAATTAAATAGTTGGCCTAATATCTACTTAGCAATTCCATACAAGCGGAGCAATATTATTGGTGATTAACACGTCCACCTTATTCGGTACAGGATGCATTATTCAAAGTCCTTGCCATATTGGCACTTGGTTGCCACTTAAAATCAACAAAAGTCTCCGAGTACAGCGCAATCTTCGCATTCGGCACAAAGCGCCGTTAGCAAAGGCCTACACCCATGCCCGGGGGTTAGAATACTGCGACCTACACCCATGCCCAGGGGTTAGAATACCGCGGCCGACACCCATGCCCGGGGGTTAGAATACCGCGGCCGACACCCATGCCCGGGGGTTAGAATACTGCGGTCTACACCCATGCCCGGGGGTTAGAATACCGCGGCCTATCGTTATGATTTGTTTGTATTCCTTTCTAGGTTTTAGCTCACCCCTCCTATCCTATGACCGACTAATATACATTTATACATACATTAAAGACATATATACATTTATACATACATTCAAGACATACGTACATTTATACATACATTCAAGCATACGCAGTCATTCATTCATACATTTTATTCATTTATCCAAAGTGTTCTTTATCGAAAAACCTAACAGCTATTTGAACAGAGTAACTTGGCAAGAAAAAACTCTCATTCCTTCTACCGCAAACAATGAAAGTTTTGGGGCAATTGTGGGAGCCAGAAAATAATATATATCAGCTTATTGGGGCTTACCAAAACAAGGCCTACAATGGGTCCAGCCCAAACAAATATCACATCCCCCATCTATATAAAGGGGGGCATCCCAGAAGAGGAGGTATGTTCTTTCTTTCCACACAGCACACAAATACTCTTTATGTTTATACATTCATTCTTTCAATAAAACGACTAACTTAACCATCGGAGTGTGTCCGGCCGGCAATCCCGGTTGGGTGGCGCCGATCATGCTCATCCTTACAAATCTACAGGAGCCAAGCTCATCTCTTCGTTGGATCTCTTCAACAATCAATGTGAGATGATTTTCTGGGTCTCACTCTCATGCATGCGCGGACTTTCCACCCGAAAAAGCCACTGTTTTTGTTGTCAAATGCCTCTGTTGCACAGGAGAACACTTGCACTGATTTCTAGCTCAGAACCAACTCGGTTTTGCTCCAAAAGTACACTTCTAGATTTTGCACAGGTGGCCGGTAGGCTAGAAGTGATGGCCTGCCGTCCACCAATGATCGCCTGCCGGCCACTGATGATCGGATTCTCTTCCTGTAACAAAGAACAAACAGAGCAGGAACAGGGTATTCTCAAGTGTTTGTTTGCACAACTTACCTCTCCTTATCGTTAAATAGCTCAAAGGAGTGGCAAAATTTGATTCACAATCCATCAACCGATGCAATTTCATTGCATGATGGCTTATGAATTAAAAGGTGCAAGTTCAATGAATGCAACAAAACAAGACTCTCAAAACCACCTCCGTATCATGAATGATCAAGGGAAGTAGTTGATAATAAATCTTGAACCGTTTACATCACTCATGAGTATGAAACGACTCAAGATTCAAGAATTCAATTAACGTCTGATTGAACCCAAACCAAATTATTATCTTGCCCTTTTTAGTCACCAATTTCATTACTCCATTTTAGTTACCTTTCAATTCTTTAATCAATTAAGTCCAAAATTGAGTTTAAGTTCTCTAAAGGAGAGAAGTGTCAAATCAAGAGTTGGCTTAAGGTATGAGAGAGATGTCATGCTGTTGATAATGAACCCCTAAAAGGGATTAAACCATTAAGCATGACAACCTCAATCTCAAGCTTAAAAGAATAATAGGTTTTAAACAACTCTCAAAGTAAAGCAAAAGCCATGAAATGTGGGAGGTTGCAGAGGTGATTAAAGGTAATCATAAGTATATAAAGCTATAAATAAACACTATCAACTCAAATAGGATGGTGGCTAAGGCCTAAACCACCAAACCTATGAGGATAATTGCACTACAAGCATGCAATACAAAGCTCAAATGCAATGAACACTTAAAAATAGTCCTAAAATTGTGCTAAATAAGTCCTAAAACATGTTGGAATTAAGCTAACAAAAACTAGAATAATAAGCTAAAATATGGAGCATGCTAGGCCAGTGAACAAACACAAGGAGGGGAGGCTATCCCCTCCAATTTTGGGACTTCAAAACAACATTTTAGCCACGGAAATAACTCTGAAAATCAGTTTTTAAAAGCTCAAAAAGAGATGTTGTAAAGATGGGAAACACAAGGGTAAAGCCTTGAAAGTAAGGTGTAAAGAAAAGTGAACCACCCCTCAACCTTTATTGGCCTTAAATCACAAGTTTCAGCCCAAAAATATAGAGTTTATACAGCCCAAAAAAGTGGGAAAATAGTAGGAAAAAGAGTAAATAAAGCAAGAAGAGAAGCAAAGATTTATACCACCTGAAGAGAAGATCCAATTCTAGGCAACAAATCAAGACAAACACACCCTCAAGAGCTCAAACTAGGCTCAAAGCTACCTCAGCTCAAAGATGGAGAGGTTTGGTTAAGAGTGTATAGGTAAAAGCTTGCAAAAAGCTAAGAAATTTCAAGAGAGAGAGAGAATTGTAGAGAGAGAGAGAGACAGAGAGAATTTTTGCTCTAAAAATTATAACCTTGAAAATGGAAGGAGAGGCCTCCTATATATAGAAAACCATGCAACTCTCTCAGAAATATCAATACATACACGTGTAAGAAGGTGCATGCATCTGTGCTAACAACTAGCACAGCTGGTAGAAAAATATCTCCAAGACACACTTGTGGTTGGCAGGCCACCAATTCTGGCCAGCAAGGCACAAGGGTGGCCGGCAAGCAAAAAGGGTGGCCGGCAGCCCACAAAAATGGACCTGCAGGTCCCAAGTTTCTCAGGTTTGAAAGGCTAAGGTTTTGGTGCAAAAACAAGACACAAGGTTTGCAGGGTTTCGAGGTTCAGAGCTGTGGCATTCCACCGAAGACTTTCGAGCACTTGGCAAGCATATACATTCATCATTGGGTGTGCAAATGATGGTGCCCAAGTCGTAATGGCGATAAAAAAATGGGGTGTCTATAGTTGCCCCTCTTTGACAGAGCTCAAAGTCATGAAATGACGTGAGTGAATATGAAACCCCGAAGACGACCCATTTTGACAAGGCTGTAAGACTTGGGCAATCAAACAAAATGTAGATGTAGTTGGTTGAACCCAAGGGTTGCCTACGTATCCCTTTGTAAGGAATCAAACCAATGTAGTTCAGGGACAGAATGCAAAATGATGCACAGTGTATCGAAATACTACAAATGATATGGAATGTAACGAAATCATACAAATGATATACAATGTAACAAAATCATCAAACCACAAGTAGTGCAAAACACATAAATACCATAAAGGAATGGAGATGCAAAGTAAACTACGTTTTACATAGAAAAGAAGTGGGCATTGCCAAATGATGCCTAACACAGGCTAAGTGCCTAAATCCTCAATACTGGCCGTAGCGCAGCATGGATGCTTACATATAATAGAACCATGTTTTAACGTAAAAAGGATGCGAGCACATGCAAAACTATGTTTTTCGTAGAAAGAGAAAGAGTACAAGTAATTGGGTGGGATAATATAAGTGAGGAGTCTGAGGAAAGATCCTGATTCTAAATGTTGAATGCAACAAAACAAAGTACGATGTAGTGGATGCAATGGAAGAAGTGAATAAAAAGGCACAGGCCGAACTACGTCTTGTCTAGAAAAGGCATGGACATAAAACAAACCACCTCTAACACATAAAAGGTGTTGACACCCATAATATTGACCTCAACGCAGCATGGGTACTTATACATGACAGAACCATGTTTCAACGAGGGAAATGTATGGACACATGCCGAACTAAGCTTAACATGGAAAGGATGCAGTTAATAAAATAGTATGATGTAATGAATGTAATGGATAGGATGACATACTCCAACCACACTGGAATCGTGAGAGGAAGGAAACACTCAAACCACGCTGAAATCGTGAGAAGAGGTCTTGAGAAAACCGCCCAGGGTTGCATTCCACGCGTCTTGAGATAAATGCCAAACACGCTGAAATCGTGTAAGGAAAGGAACACTCAAACCAAGCTAAAATCGTCAGAAGAGGTCCTAAGAAAACCACTCAGGGGCGCATTCCACACGTCTTGAGAAAAATTCCAAACACGTTGAAATCATGTGAGGAAAATGGAACGCTCTAACCATGCTGAAATCGTGAGAAGAGGTCCTAAGAATACCGCTCAAGGTCGCGTTCCACGCGTTCTAAGAAAAATTCCAAACATGTTGAAATCGTATGAGAAAGGAAGCACTTAAACCACGTTAAAATCGTGAGAAGAGGTCTTGAGAAAACCGCTCAGGGTAACGTTCTACGCATCTTGAGAAAAATTCCAAACACGCTGAAATCATGTGAGGAAGGGAGCAATCTAACCAGGCTGAAATTGTGAGAAGAGGTCCTGAGAAAACCGCTCAGGGTCGCGTTCCACACATCTTGAGAAAAATTCCAAACACGTTGAAATCGTGTGAGGAAGGGAGCACTCTAACCACGCTAAAATCGTGAGAAGAGGTCCCGAGAAAACCGCTCAGGGTTGCATTCCATGTGTCCTGAGAAACATTTCAAACACGCTGACATCGTGTGAGGGATGGAGCACTCTAACCACGCTGAAATCTTGAGAAGAGGTCCTGAGAAAACCGCTCAAGGTCGTGTTCCACGCATCTTGAGAAAAATTCCAAAAACGCTGAAATCGTGTGAGGAATGGAGCACTTTAACCACACTGAAATCATGAGAAGAGGTCCTCAAAAAACCACTCAGGGTCGCATTCCACGCGTCCTGAGAAAAATTCCAAACACGCTGAAATCATGTGAGGAAGAGAACACTCAAACCATGCTGAAATCGTGAGAAGAGGTCCCGAGAAAACTGCTCAGGGTCGCGTTCCACGTGTCCTGAGATAAATTCCAAACATGCTGAAATCGTGTGAGGAATGGAGCACTCTAACCACGCTGAAATCGTGAGAAGAGGTCCTGAGAAAACTGCTCAGGGTCACATTCCACGTGTCTGTAGACTGCCCGAACTTCCTCCGCGATCCCCCATTTCGAAGAGGACACGAATTGGGTTCTAGTTACTACAGTTCGGACTCTTGTCACGGTTCTATATCTAGTCTCACAAAGTGCAATGTAAGACTGATAAATCACCAAAGAGTCCAAATCCGGCAAATCGTTTTGGAAAATCGATTTTAATCAAAAAGCGCCAAACATGGACTGCTTTGTCAGATTACAGAGTCGCCACCTAAATATTTTATTTTTGGAAAATTTAGGAAACCCTGACTTGTGTCAAATGCCACGTGCCTGTCATCACCAAAGTTGCCTCGGCTCAGGAACTTGGGTACGAGAGGGGAAGGTCCTGAAATGAGCACCCCCATTCGCCCGATCAAAGGATCCGCCTCTACTAAACATGATATATTGTTTTTGAAAACACATGTGTTCTTTTTCCGGTTATTAGTTATATTACTATGTGATGTGCACAGCATACAAGTATAGACTAGATTGCCTGAATTGGAACAAAACATTTCATGTTTGTTTTCGAAAATGGTTTGCAAGTGCTACTCGCAAGTAGGCTAAAGCGTGGATTTGCCACCCTCAAGTGGGCTTAAAACTCACATTTCGATGAATTGTTCAAATTCAAGCAATGAAGCCTTCATCCACAGACATTCATACAGTTAAGCACTTAAGCAGATAGCCTCATGGAAAGCATGCTAACATGGCAATCACTTACACACATGCAAGGATGCTAAAGCGTAAACACTTACAGTGTACTTCGAGCCAAAATAGGGAACTAGTTAGAAATCATGCACGATCCTAACTATGTTAAGTGCCTAATGCAACACATGCAAAATGCAACTAAATAGGCTCAGCTATCTAAGATGGCATATGAGTTGCAACACTTGATAACATGCTTTGAAACACGTATTCAAGAAAGTGTATTGAAATACAATGCAGTTTGTATGATGCACCGAGCGCCGTGCATGCAAGATAAATGAATGATGCACGCATGTAAAGCATAAGTATGCTAGTTGAAACATGCCCTAATCTAACTACTGAAAGCGGGTAAATAAAAGGGAGAAAGAAACGGGGTTGGAAGACATGCACACACGCACGCACCCTTATTACAACATTTGCCCTCTCGACGGAGGGTCCGAATGAAAGAGAGCTAACTAGCTACACTAACTAAGCAAACTATTACAGATAAACTAATTAACTAATCTAGTTAACTAATTAGTTATTACAAACCAAATCGATTAGCTAATCACGTTAACTAATTAAGTACAGAACCAATGAATTAACTAGCTAAGCAAAGCAATTAAAAGGAGCCTCGAGGCGAGAAATGCATGCATGCTTGGTTGCTTCCTTCCGAAAATCCTTCACCTTGCCACCAGTTGCTTCTGTTTGCATTTGCCTTGATTCCTGAACACTGAACCAATTCCCAGACTGCTTCTGCTCCAGAACCAAAACCACTTTGAACCACCTTCAAGCTGGTGGGCTGTCGGCCACCAAGGGAGGCTATAGGCCACTTGTTGGCCACTTAAGGAGGCTCTAGGCCACTTAAAGTGGCCATTCGGCCACTTCCTCTGGCCGGTCGGCCGGTTGCTTCTACATACTCCAGTTTTGCTGCAAACAGAGTACAAAAGGGGCAATGCAAGACATTTGCAGGGTATGTGCGTACAACCACCCTCCTTATCATTTCTCAAGCTCAAAGGAGTGCAGTTCTCAAATCTCGGGCCACCAACCGAGCATCGCAATGCACGATGGCCAAGAAGCCAAGTTTGGTACAAGTCAATGAATGCACAAATAACACACAAGACTCAAGGGGCCTCCACCCTATCAAGCACAATCAAGGGGGACGACGACCGAGAAATGAGGGACATTTCATCACTTTAAGTATGAAATGTCTCTCATTTCTTGTGTTTGGATTAACGCCCGATCCAAACACAATGTAATGCAAACAACTGTAGACACCCCATTTTTGACCGTCCTCAAGACTTGGACGTCACCATTTGAACACCCGGTGATCATCCATGTTTGTGTTTGTTTGGAGTTCCCGGAGGTCTCGGCTACGCGCTTTGCCTCAGGATCTCCGAACTCGACTGTTTAGTGTCTGGTTTTGTACCAAACACTTGTGTTTTCCCTTGGAGGGGCAGGGAATGCCCTGTGAGGCATCCCCACACATCACCGGCCATGGCCAGAGGCCACCGGCTGGTGTTTTGATGCCATCGGCAATGTATATTACCGGTCGGCATTCTTTGTTGCCGGTCGGCAATCCATTTTGACAAAATGACAATTTTGAGCAGCCGACTATTGTTCATCTGCTTTTGCAGATATTTTAATACAGCTGTATGGCATTTTGTTCCCCTCCATACACGTGTATGGAGGGATGGACTTCTTATTTGCTTACCTTGTAAGCTTTACAAGATTGGCTCCTCTATAAGAGGAGCCCTCCCCTCTTGGCTCTAGGCTAGACATTTTAGAGACAAAAAATAGAGAGGAGAGCTCTGGTTCTAGGGTTAGTATAGTTGTAGCTATTCTATCTCTCTTTTTCTCTCTTGAGTGTTCTAGGTGCATTTGTTCTTAGTATTGCACACAAACACCTATCATTACACCTTCTCTTGACTATTGAGGTTCTAAGGGATTCTTTTCAAAGTTTTGGAGCTGGTTTGGAGCTTAAGGAACTGCTGGAGCTTCATTTTTGAAGAAAGTCTACAAGGGTAATAATCTTGCCCTTTTATTCCCCATTCTTGCATACTATTTTTGCCTATCTTAGAACTATTTTTGAGCATGGTGTATAATATAAAAAAGTTCTGTTTTTAGGCCCTCTAAATAGTTTCTTATGGCTGTTTAAAGTTAGGCATCAATCCGATTAAAACAAAACTGAGCAACCTTCACTAAAATAGGCATATCCCTTTGTACACTTAGAATTTAGATGTGAGGCCACCACCATTGATGCATGCTATACATTCACACACTTAAGGCAACAAACCAAAAATGCAAAGGGGCTATACTAAGCATGCCAAGGTCGACCCAAACAACCTAGGACAGACCTCAAACATGGCAAAATAAGCACAAAAGCTTCACAAAGCTAGGCCTAAAACATGCTAGAACAATGGCTTACAACCTAAGGCATGTTAACGCCTAAACATGGCATTACAAGGTAGGTATGCTAAGCATGCATGGTGTACCAAAACCAACAAAAAAAGAGGCATTTGACATAATAAGCACAAAAAATAGCCAAGGCATGGTCAACAAGAAGCTTAGCTAGGTGCTCCCTCAAGAGGCCAAAAATGGTCCATTTCAAGGACAACAAGGAGAGGGGTGGCCGTCTCCTCCCTAGGACCTCAAGCACCATCCTCACCTCTGAAATCCCTCAAGATTTCAGTGGCGAGGAGGCCCAAACACCAAGGTCCCGGAGCTCACTCAAAATAGCACAAAATGGGGCCTCTCAAGGCCTAAGAGGGGTCAAACACCTCCAAACCACAAAACACTCTAAACAAACTATTTAGAGGGCCTAAAAACAAACTTTTTTATATTATGCACTAAGCTCAAAAACAGTTCTAAGATAGGCAAAAATAGTATGCAAAAATGGGGAATAAAGGAGTAAGATTGTTACCCTTAAAGACCCTCTTCACAAATGAAGCTCCAGCAGTTCCTTAAGCTCCAAACCAGCTCCAAAACTTTGAAAAGAATCCCTTAGAACCTCAATAGTCAAGAGAAGGTGTAATGATAGGTGTTTGTGTGCAATACTAAGAACAAATGCACCTAGAACACTCAAGAGAGAAAAAGAGAGATAGAATAGCTACAACTATACTAACCCTAGAACCAGAGCTCTCCTTTATTTTTTGTCTCTAAAATGTCTAGCCTAGAGCCAGA
Organism: Camellia sinensis; assembly: GCF_004153795.1. Lineage (NCBI taxonomy): Eukaryota > Viridiplantae > Streptophyta > Magnoliopsida > Ericales > Theaceae > Camellia > Camellia sinensis. The sequence continues at coordinate 65,877 of NW_021026640.1, read as the reverse complement.
GGGGAGGGCTCCTCTTATAGAGGAGCCAATCTTGTAAAGCTTACAAGGTAAGCAAATAAGAAGTCCATCCTCCATACACGTGTATGGAGGGGAACAAAATGCCATACAGCTGTATTAAAATATCTGCAAAAGCAGATGAACAATAGTCGGCTGCTCAAAATTGTCATTTTGTCAAAATGGATTGCCGACCGGCAACAAAGAATGCCGACCGGTAATATACATTGCCGATGGCATCAAAACACCAGCCGTGGGCCTCTGGCCATGGCCGGTGATGTGTGGGGATGCCTCACAGGGCATTCCCTGCCCTCCAAGGAACACAAGTGTTTGGTACAAAACCAGACACTAAACAGTCGAGTTCGAGATCCTGAGGCAAAGCGCGTAGCCGAGACCTCCGGGAACTCAAACAAACACAAACATGGATGATCACCGGGTGTTCAAATGGTGACGTCCAAGTCTTGAGGACGGTCAAAAATGGGGTGTCTACAGTTGTTTGCATTACATTGTGTTTGGATCGGGCGTTAATCCAAACACAAGAAATGAGAGACTTTCATACTTAAAGTGATGAAATGTCCCTCATTCTCGGTCGTCGTCCCCTTGATTGTGCTTGATAGGGTGGAGGCCCCTTGAGTCTTGTGTGTTATTTGTGCATTCATTGACTTGTACCAAACTTGGCTTCTTGGCCATCGTGCCTTGCGATGCTCGGTTGGTGGCCCGAGATTTGAGACTACACTCCTTTGAGCTTGAGAAATGATAAGGAGGGTGGTTGTACGCACATACCCTGCAAATGTCTTCCTTGCCCCTTTTGTACTCTGTTTGCAGCAAAACTGGAGTATAGAAGCAACCGGCCGACCGGCCAGAGGAAGTGGCCGAATGGCCACTTTAAGTGGCCTACAGCCTCCTTAAGTGGCCAACAAGTGGCCTATAGCCTCCCTTGGTGGGCCGACAGCCCACCAGCTTGAAGGTGGTTCAAAGTGGTTTTGGTTCTGGAGCAGAAGCAGTCTGGGAATTGGTTCAGTGTTCAGGAATCAAGGCAAATGCAAACAGAAGCAACTGGTGGCAAGGTGAAGGATTTTCGGAAGGAAGCAACCAAGCATGCATGCATTTCTCGCCTCGAGGCTCCTTTTAATTGCTTTGCTTAGCTAGTTAATTCATTGGTTCTGTACTTAATTAGTTAACGTGATTAGCTAATCGATTTGGTTTGTAATAACTAATTAGTTAACTAGATTAGTTAATTAGTTTATCTGTAATAGTTTGCTTAGTTAGTGTAGCTAGTTAGCTCTCTTTCATTCGGACCCTCCGTCGAGAGGGCAAATGTTGTAATAAGGGTGCGTGCGTGTGTGCATGTCTTCCAACCCGTTTCTTTCTCCCTTTTATTTACCCGCTTTCAGTAGTTAGATTAGGGCATGTTTTCAACTAGCATACTTATGCTTTACATGCGTGCATCATTCATTTATCTTGCATGCACGGCGCTCGGTGCATCATACAAACTGCATTGTATTTCAATACACTTTCTTGAATACGTGTTTTCAAAGCATGTTATCAAGTGTTGCAACTCATATGCCATCTAGATAGCTGAGCCTATTTAGTTGCATTTTTCATGTGTTGCATTAGGCACTTAACATAGTTAGGATCGTGCATGATTTCTAACTAGTTCCCTATTTTGGCTCGAAGTACACTGTAAGTGTTTACGCTTTAGCATCCTTGCATGTGTGTAAGTGATTGCCATGTTAGCATGCTTTCCATGAGGCTATCTGCTTAAGTGCTTAACTGTATGAATGTCTGTGGATGAAGGCTTCATTGCTTGAATTTGAACAATTCATCGAAATGTGAGTTTTAAGCCACTTGAGGGTGGCAAATCCACGCTTTAGCCTACTTGCGAGTAGCACTTGCAAACCATTTTCGAAAACAAACATGAAATGTTTTGTTCCAATTCAGGCAATCTAGTCTATACTTGTATGCTGTGCACATCACATAGTAATATAACTAATAACCGGAAAAAGAACACATGTGTTTTCAAAAACAATATATCATGTTTAGTAGAGGCCGATCCTTTGATCGGGCGAATGGGGGTGCTCATTTCAGGACCTTCCCCTCTCGTACCCAAGTTCCTGAGCCGAGGCAACTTTGGTGATGACAGGCACGTGGCATTTGACACAAGTCAGGGTTTCCTAAATTTTCCAAAAATAAAATATTTAGGTGGCGACTCTGTAATCTGACAAAGCAGTCCATGTTTGGCGCTTTTGTATTAAAATCGATTTTCCAAAACGATTTGCCGGATTTGGACTCTTTGGTGATTTATCAGTCTTACATTGCACTTTGTGAGACTAGATATAGAACCGTGACAAGAGTCCGAACTGTAGTAACTAGAACCCAATTCGTGTCCTCTTCGAAATGGGGATCGCGGAGGAAGTTCGGGCATC
>NW_021026640.1:6822-51398 GCF_004153795.1 Camellia sinensis | reverse complement strand
CAGTGGGGACTTGATATCGTAGGACCGTTGCCCAGGGCCCCAGGGAACAAGCGATTCTTAATCGTCACGACAGACTACTTCACAAAATGGGTCGAAACGGAAGCTTTAACACATATACAAGATGCCAACATTAAACGCTTTGTATGTAGAAACATCATAACACGATTTGGCATTCCGAGAGCTCTTATCTCAGACAATGGCACCCAGTTCGATTGTGGCGTATATCGAGAGTTATGCAGCAAATATGGCATTTGGCCTTACTTCTCGACACCGGGGTACCCCCAAAGCATTGGTCAAGCCGAAGCCTCTAACAAATCCATCTTGGACGGCATCAAAAAGAGACTGGAAAAGGATAAAGGCAAATGGGTCGAAGAATTGCCGAGTGTATTGTGGGCTCATCATACTACACCGAGGAGATCTACTGGAGAAATGTCGTTTGCTCTATGCTTTGGAACCCAGGCAATCTTACCCCTGGAAATCGGCCTCCCAACTCTGAAATTGCAAGTTTTTGATATGGGCTGAAACGACATGATGCTTGCCCTGGATCTGATTCTGATTGAAGAGCGAAGAGACCGCGCCCTGGCATCCATGGCATGGCATCAGCAGCAGCTCGCCAAATCGTATAATCAGCGAGTTCAGTTGCGCCGATACACGCCAGGGGAACTTGTCCTGAAGAAGGTACTTCCAGCCGACCGGAGACCAGCCGATGGAAAATTGGGTCCAAACTGGGACGGCCCCTATCAGATAGAATCCATCGCAGGAACAGGGGCATATCGGCTCTCAGACATGTCAGGAAGAAGCCTGCCACGGCCTTAGAATTCAACATATTTACGTAAATTCTATCATTGACCCGACTTGTGGGCTTAATACTTGTACATATTCCACCGTTGCAATACAAAGCTTCTCGTTTTCTCAAGCTCGCCCCCAAGCCTATAAGGGCTGATTAAGCCTTCTAAGGCCAAAATAAGCCTCCAGATTCGGAGCCCCTTTGGTGCAGGTCACCTCAGGGCCGATTAAGTCTCCAGATTTGGAGCCCCCTTTGGTGCAGGTCATCTCAGGGCCGATTAAGTCTCCGGATTCGGAGCCCCCTTTGGTACAGGTCACCTCAGGGCCAATTAAGTCTCCGGATTCGGAGCCCCCTTTGGTGCATGTCACCTCAGGGCCGATTAAGCCTCCGGATTCGGAGCGCCCTTCGTAGATATCACGATTGGCCAAAATAAAGTCTCCGGATTCGGAGCCCCCTTTGGTGCATATGACCTCAGGGCCGATTAAGTGTTCAGATTCGGAGCGCCCTTCGTAGATATCACGATTGGCCACACTAAGTCTCCGGATTCGGAGCCCCCTTTGGTGCATGTCACCTCAGGGCCGATTAAGCTTCCGGATTCGAAGCGCCCTTCGCAGATATCACGATTGGCCAAAATAAAGTCTCCGGATTCGGAGCCCCCTTTGGTGTATGTCACCTCAGGGCCGATTAAGTCTCCGGATTCGGAGCGCCCTTCGTAGATATCACGATTGGCCACACTAAGTCTCCGGATTTGGAGCCCCTTTTGGTGCACGACACTTTAGTGTCGATTAAGACTCCGAATTCGGAGTGCCCTTCGTGGATATCACAATTGGCCAAAATAAAGCCCCCGAATTCGGAGCCCCCTTTGGTGCATGTCACCTTAGGGTCGATTAAGTCTCCGGATTCAGAGCCCCTTTTGGTGCACGTCACCTCAGGGCCGATTAAGCCTCCGGATTCGGAGCGCCCTTCGTAGATATCACGATTGGTCACACTAAGTCTCCAGATTCGGAGGCCCTTTTGGTGCACGACACCTTAGTGCCGATTAAGACTCCGAATTCGGAGCGCCCTTCGTGGATATCACGATTGGCCAAAATAAAGCCTCCGGATTCGGAGCCCCTTTTGGTGAACGACACCTTAGAGCCAATTAAGGCTCCAAATCCGGATTGGCCTTTTTGAGAGATGCATTCGGACCACTTCATTGGCCGAATGAATATTCACTGAATCGTTCTTAATTCAAGCCGGTCAATGCATGTTTAAACATTTATGCCACACAACACAAAACTTGCCAGTAATTTGAAATAATACGATTAATTAAACACATGACATTTCAAGACCAAATACAAACGTTGAAAATAAAAGAAATTCTACGGATATTCGACGCGAAGTCTATTCATTCGGCACCCTCATCGTCGCTCTTCTCAATGTCAAAATCGGAATAAGGAAAGTAGTGACGATGATACAGGGGCGAGGCCGAATCAATGCCCACTGCTTCGAGAGCTTCCTCGATTTGAAGGGCCTTGATCCAATCGTGCTTGAGTCCACGATTTTCACATCGGCAGACCTCCTCGGCAAGGTCCTGTTTGGTTTTCTCTATCCCGACCTTCAGGCCGTCCTGAAACCCCTTTTCATAACCCGAGGTCCGTTTGGTCACTCCCTCCGCAACAAGCAATTTAGATTGACCGGCTGCCACCGACGTGCTCATTTGAGCATTCTTCAGCTCCCGAAGCTCACGCTCAGCCTTTTCCGCGCGAATCTCCAAACTGCAATTCCTTTCGTCCTTTTTCTCACTCTCACGACGCACTTCCCGCAGACACATGCCGACTTCGTAAGCAGTATATAGTCCTTTTACGGCCCCATGTATGCCGTCTCGAAATACTTCAAAATCTCGACGTCCGACCATCGATTGTTGGACTTCCGGCGGGAATATCTGTCGAACGAACTCGACTGCCACATCTGGGTCTTTAATGATAGAATTCGCCTCCGTCATTGGTCTATTCCTAACAAAAACCGCAAAACTCAACGGTCATGGCGTCGCATCAAGCTCAATTTTTGATCGCGGGCACGGAGAATTTCCCCGTTGTTCCCTGTCCTTTCGGGGCGATCTGCTTCGATGACTAAGGGGCTGCTGTGTTTCCCGATCCTTGGACGTTCTTCTTACCGTGCGCGCAGGCTCGCTACTATGACTCATTGCGGCGTCTGATTCAGTCAATCTTCGTCCCTCCCAAGTTGCCAGAACGGAAATAAGTAGGGCCGCTGGCGTGCACCCGCCCCATTTATCCTTCAAATATTTGCAGCTCTCTCGAGGCAACGTCAGTAATCCCAAACGTCAACAGTCGGATGACAATTGTCCAGCCTACGAGCTGGGCCAGCTCGCGCCCTGGCTAAGTCAAGGGCAGATTTACTAATCTGGTCGGCCATGTTTTCAAGCGCAAGCGCCAATCCATGTGTGCTTACGCGCATTTGACTTTCCAAGCTCGCGCCCTGACTAAGGTAAGGGCAGATTTACTAATCTGGTCGGCCTTGTTTTCATGTGCAAGCGCCGATCCATGTGTGCCTCTGCCAGCGCACGAGTTACGCCCATTCGGCTTCCCGAGCTCGCGCCCTGGCTAAGGCAAGGGCAGATTTACTAATCTGGTTGGCCATGTTTTCAAGTGCTAGCGTCGATCCATGTGTGCCTCAGCCAGCCCACGAGTTATGCCCATTCGGCTTCCCAAGCTCGCGCCCTGGCTAAGGCAAGGGCAGATTTACTAATCTGGTCAGCCATGTTTTCAAACGCTAGCGCCGATCCATCTGTGCCTCAGCCAGCCCACGAGTTATGCCCATTCGGCTTCCCAAGCTCGTGCCCTGGCTAAGGCAAGGGCAGATTTACTAATCTGATGGGCCAAATACCTAAGCTAAGCAGCCGATCTAACCATAACCGAAAGCAATATCATTCATCAACATTTTCCTTAGCCGGTTGAGCACAACTCATAAAATTTTATATACTCAAGTTACCAAACAAAAAGCTACAAGCCCACATAAAAATGCCTAGCAAAAAACTATGACTGTAGCAACAGATGAAAAATACTAAATTAAAAACTGTAAAAGTACATTCGACATCCTAAAAACTATGTCAGTCGGCCGGATCAGCCATCGGAATTAGACTCCAATGGCTCAACATCCACTTGCTCATATGGTATTGGCATAATCAATGAAGCGTTAGCAGCAGTAAGGGCTTTGTGCCAGCCATGTTTGAATCCCCGATTTTCAAACTTGGGGACTTGGTCCACGTACTCGGCGAATCCAGCATTTTTCCCAACCTCGAATACTTTGGAAGACTCTGAGTCGGCTACTTCCTTCGCCGCCTTCATTTCAGCCAACTCAGCCTCTAGTTTGGAGATCGCCTTCTGGGCCAATTTGAGCGCATCTTCTCTCACGTCCGCCTTCTTCTCGGCATCCGATCTGAATTGATCCGTGCAACGAGCCCTCTCCATCTCGGCGTCGGCCCTTAAGGCTTCCTTGTTCATCCTCAAAGCTTCAACCTCGGCCCTTCTCCTCTGGCCTTCAACTTCCTCACGTAAATGACCAATCTATTTGACGGTGTCGCCATGGCGACGGCCCATATCGGCTATCTATCCGACGGTCTACAAAATAAGAATTCAAAACCATAACTTCAACAGTATTTGGATTAAATGAAGCTAAGTTCGAATATGTACCAAAATTGCCGATTGGGCGGCTAGTGTTATCACATTCAGATCCGTTTCCACCCGAAAAGCCTCCTTGTCAGACGGCAACAACACGGACATAGCCAAGCTGAATGAGACTTTTGGATCTTTAAGCGCTGAATCGTCAGAAGAAACTGGCATGTTTTTTTATCATCGACTTAATGACAAAAGGAACGATCACGTCCGATCCCTCTAATCAAGGACGTTTGCCGCCGTGTTCTTCTGAGCCGACCTCAAACTCGACAGGGCGTTTCTCTGCCTCAACTTCTTGGCCGGCCTGCATGATCAACGTAGATTTAGCATCCCGATTTTCTGTCGTCTCCACCTCAACGCGCAAGAACTCTGATTCGCTAACAGGCAAGGAGAATTGAGATTCGGTGGCGGGTGGTACTTCAGACGGAAGGGCCTCCGCTCTTCGCCGCACGGCCAACCTTTCCGCATTCGCCTTCCTGGCAAGTTTTGTCAGGCTTAACCCGGCCATGTCTTCGGGGTCTGCGACAGGAATATCCTCTAAGCCGTGAAAAACGTCGTCAAGTGAAAGATCCCCTCGGCCCGAAGTGGATGGGGGATCAGCCGAATTCAATACCACGTCAGACTCGGTTTCGGACTGATCTGATTCGGTAACATTAGCTACATCCCGCTCCGAATCGGACCCTCCAAAACCAACCTGCCTCAAGTTTTTGAAGTCGGACAAAATAAGAGCGATGAGAGAATCTTCACCCTCCAGAACCGGGATATTTTTCGCCGCCGAGAAGGTCGTATACGTCGGCTCGTAACGAAGCAGAATGTGGGTCGTGCTGTCTTGTTTCTGAAGACTTCGACGGCCGAAATATTTGAGCGCAACTTCGATATCCAAAAGAACGGCGCCGTCAATTGAAGATAGAACTTTCTTCAAATTGTTCCCTGCACAAGCCAAGCCGTAACATTTCAAAGAAGAGGCTTTACAACAAAAACGAACAAATAATAAAAGCGAGAAGGCAATCAGCCACCTGGCTCGCCCCTCCGTCTAGGAATAGGGTCGACGTGATCCTCCCCTTCGCCAAATTCCCAGTTACCCTGGACAACGACCATAACATCATCAACTCATTTTCCAGAACTGGAAAGCATAGTAATCAGCTGATGGTCGATATCCTTGGCCCTAAGGAAGAAATGCCCGTGCCGAACAGAAGACTTAGCCAAGGCATAACAATGCCGAATGGCTGGAATGCCAAGGTTAATTCTTAGGCGATGGTTGAGCGCTATAACCCCTATTATGATTCTAAAGAAATTCACATTAGGTTGGGAAGGGATTAAACCCCAATGGTGAAGCACAGCCCTAAGAAACGGGTGAAGGGAGAAACAGACTCCACCCTCTGCAATTGACAAAAGAGGAAAGACAATCGTGGTTTTGTCCTCCCTCTCCATATCAAGAGTGTCGTCTGCCACAAGCGACAGACGGACATCATCAGGAATAGAGAAATGGCATTTAAGCCAGCAATTCGATCTGAAGAGAGGAGGTCTTTTAAATGTTTCGCCATACCCTACAATTTATGAGAATATGCCAAGGAAGGAATAAACCAGAAAGAGTCTTCGAAGCAAGGGAGGAGAGAACTTACAAAGGACGAAGAGGATATCGGAGAAGAGAGTTTCAGGGATGATTCAAAAGGCAATCCAGCGATGAGCGTCATAAAATACATACTTGAAAGGACGTCAAAATTTTAAATCGCAACAAATAGACACGTACGAGGGGGCGGGAGGTCAACACGACAACCGAAAGGGGTGCGCTTAGATATCCGTATGAGGATGAGGCCCACCACCGAATTTTGGCTCCAACTTTTCAAAATTCAAAACCAAGCACTCCAGCCAACTGTCGTCGGTGAAGTGCTTGGAAGGCAATTGTGGGAGCCGAATAAGTAGAACAGTCGGAAGATGCGTACCCCAGAAATTAGATACTGTTCGGCTTCATGTTGCGTGACTAGGACGCTGAATACATTAGGAAAGCCGAATAGACGGAGGTCAGTGGCTCCGAATGAATAAAAGGGGAATGGGATAAAAGTAGGCTCAGGCCCCGAGGCCCAAAAAGTAAGTATAAATACGAGAACCACAGATTTAGAAAAGTATGTAAGAATCACTTCACAAAACTTAGTAGACAAGCTATTCTGAGTGTCTGAACTAACTTGTCCGTCGGAGTGCTAATTTCGGCACCCCCGACCGGAGTGTTTGTGTCTTTTCAGGTGACTAGCTGAGGATCACTAGCATCTCCCAGGATCTGAAGAGTATTTCCAAAACCACTTCTCCACAAGACTCTATGAGGTGGTTTCAGGATGTAAGCAAGCCCTTTGGTATGGTATGTGCAGGGTGTAAGCGAGCTCTATACACGATTTGGTATGGTATGTGCAAGGTGTAAGCAAGCCCTAGGCATGATTTGGGTGTAAGCGAGCCCACTTGTTTGGCCATCCCCTTTGAGGTCCACCAATATCCCTACGCGGTATATAACCGGTGTGGGCATAGGTGGTAAGGTCTGCAAAGCAGCAAAATAAAGAGTTCTGAATAGTCCGATGTCTAATCCTTGTGGTTGGGAGGAAGGATCTCTTTGGGGGGATTCTAGATGTTTAGTCTAACTACTAATTCAGAGAACCTTATTGTAGTATTGTATTATGTGTTACCCGATTTGTTCTATATATGGTTGATTGGTTGATAGAAGATAAGAGGGTATGTGCGTTTTTACCAGGTATTCCAAGCTCATGGCATGTCATGCCAAGTGATGAAGCAGTTTACAATGGTGAAGATTATTTCAAAGGCAAACAAGATGAAGTGTTAAAGTTGTGGATCATTTGAAGACTTGAACTAATTGGTTTTTTTTTTTTTTTTGACTTTTGATTTGGCAATGTTTTGTAATCCTATAATGGAACACAAACGAATTATCTATGATATTAACTCTAATTATATATGTATATTAAGATGTTTTGATTATCTATCTATCTTGCTTGTATTGTATTATTATTATTATACTTATTTGACGATCTCGGATTTTGGGGCGTCACAATTCATAATCTTTCCCAATTGAATTTGATTGCAATTTCTAGTTGACGCATGATGTCACTATAATAAGTGTTGAGGTGCACGAAGCCATGAGATATGTTTCAAATTGAGGGCTTGTGAGAGTAATTGTGTAACCACTTTTGTTTTCATTTATTTCATATTTGAGATAATTGTTAAAAAGTATAATTTAAGGAATGTATAAGATATTAGGTCAGTAGATGTTTTTTAGAAAAAATTATTGAAAAGTTCAAGTTAAGGAGGGTATAAGACATTAGGTCAAGTGAATATTTTTTGTTGGTGAAAGATTCACCATTTGTGAAATAGTTTGGTGAGAAACCTTTTTATTTATTTTAAAGGACATTTTGTTTTCAATTTTACGCCTTAATTTATATGTTGACTTTTTTTATCTGTTAGATTTTTTTTGCCTATTTGTTTAAATTTTTTTGACTATCTGTTGAGTTTTTTTCCTTATCTGTTCAATTTCCCCCCTCTATATATTCAAATTTTATGAGTTTCTCTCTTTATCTATTCAAATTCTATGGGTTTCTCATTGTTATTATTTGTTTAAATTTATATCTGTTCAATTTTTCCCTTATCTGTTCAAATATGTGTTAATTTTATTATTTGTCCAAAAATGTTTTCCCTATCTGTTCAATTTTTTGATCTTTTCTATTCAAATTTTGATTCTATCTATTGAAATTTTATCTGTATGAAATTCTTGCCCTAATTTTTATCTGTACAAACAAGTATTCAAACATTATTTGTTGAATTTCGACTTCTTTCTAGATCCATTTGTTCAAACAAAAAATTCACACACATTGTTCCTCATCTCGTACCAAATTCCCACATACAAATCACAAGAAATCTTTCCTCAAACCAGATAGCAAGAGAGGCACCACAAACACTTCATCCTCGAACAATCTAACCTAAATCCCAATGACCCATAATATCCTTAACAATAACAACAATGGACAAGTTCAAGCAGATCTAATATACAGTAACAGTTAAGCTAGAAATTCGAGTAAAATCAACAAAAAAAAGAAAGAGAAAGATCAAAGAAATGTGAAGAAATGAGATCAAGAATAGTGTGAGATCGATATTTACATACGTATATTGATCTACCATTCGGCATTTCACTTATTTTATTAATTACTTAGCCTTAATGTCCAAAATAGCAAAGCAGCAAAGTGAAATGCAAAAACATATGTACCATTGCTTGAAGTATAAAAGTAAGGACCACAATATAGCCTAGTGAATTCTTAATGAGATCCATTGAGGCATTACACAAACACTTTACTGGAGTACCTCTCTAAACTCTATCTAGTTCGGAATCAACTTCGTCAAATTCCAATTTTCAGTTCTGTGTCGAAGGTGAATGGAAAGAGAGGTGGCGATGATTTCATGAAGGTGTCAACATATTTGACGTTTTCGACGGGGAAGTCGAATATGCCGATGGACGAGTGTTGTACGTCAGTGATGGAGATCAAGTAGAGTGATCCTGAATGTTTGTGCTATATAGATCGAATTCAAGGTCGACTTTCTAGTTTGTCGTGAAGCTCTAGAAAGGAACTCTTTGGCATAGATGAAGGCGAGAGAAGGAAGTGCAGAGGAGAGAGAGAGAATAGAGAGGATAAGGGTTCTTCTATTGCGATCTCAAATCTGAGGATGACGACTCTATTGACAACGGCGATGGAAGTGGAAGTTGCTGACGGTGGTGATAGAGAGGTTATGGGAGAGTATGGCTAGGGTTTGGGGTGGCGTGGAGAGGTTTTCTTAGAGGACGATAACGACAACGATTGATAAGAGGCGGAGTAGATGCTAGTGATGAAGCGGAGGATGAGGATCGTCGACAGTGAAGACGGGAGGGGAAGGAAAGAGCGAGAGAGAGAGAGAGAGAGAGAAAAAAAAGACGGGTTAGTGTTTAGGGTTTGGTTTGAGTATAGAATATATGTACACGGATATTTTAGTCATTTTATCTAAACTTGTCCTTATGGACAAAGTATTTCAGTGCTTGGACCTTTGGCCAAACAAATTCAAATTTCAATTTATGGACTGAGTGCCCTATTTTTTATTGGTGAGAGGTTCACTCTTTGTGAAATAGTTTGGTGCGAAATCCTTTGAATGACATTTTGTTCCCAATTTTATCCCTTAATTTATCTGTTAACTTCTTTTTATCTATTTGACTTTTTTTTGACTATCTATTCAATTCTTTTTATCTATTCAAATTTATATATATTTGTTTAAATTTTTTTCTCTATCTGTTTCAATTTTTTCCCTTATCTGTTCAAATATTTGTCCAAATTTTGTTATCTATTGCACCAAGCTAATATTTGTTCAAATGTTGTACAAATCTATCATATTATCTTTTCAAATCCTATTATCTGTTAAAAATAGATTTTTCTTATCTATCAAATTCTTTTTAATTTGTTACTCATCATTATTATCATCATCATCATAGTAGACACCCCATTTTTGACCGCCCGTAGAGACTTGGGCATTATTGATGGCCTACTCAGTGGTGCAGGCTATGCTATGCAAAGGTTCAATTTCTGCGGCAAATGGAGAGTCAAGTCCCAACCTCATACCCCATTTTGGACCAAAAAAATCTTGATCAGAAGATTTTAGACCTTAAAACCCTCTCTTTCAAAAGGTTTTTGAAATAAAGTTCCTACAATATTCCGAGGCTCACATTTTGTTAAATGTCGCGCTTTTCGGTAAACCGAGCAAGGACAAAGTGGAAATGAATGAAAGAGAGATGAAATCTTTGAAAAATCTTTCAAAACACCTTACTTAGGGGTTTGGATTTGAAGAAAAGAAGAGAAGAGGGAAGAAACTAGTTTGGGAGGAGTTCGGCATGAATCCGGGTAGGAGAGAGTCGAGCAGCCCTCGCTGAATTGGGCTTATTCATTTGTATACTTGGATTCTAGTTATGAGGCCACCACCATTGGAAAGATTACTTCCGGGGCTTCATTTTTCACTCAAGAATCTCCTAAAGCCAATTCCAGACAGAGGAGATATGATTAGTTGAAGTAGGGCATCACTCTGGTTGGACCGAATCTGCGCGGCTTCACCAAAACACGTATAACTTTTTACACAGGAGGAATTTTGATGCAAGGCTGGTTCCATTGGAAAGATAACTTCTGGGGCTTCAATTTGGACACCTGGCCGACCACTTTTGGACTTCCCAATCACCGGCCGACCACTTTTGGACTTCCCAATCACTGGCCGACCACCTTTCTTTCCGGCAGACCAATTTTTTGTCCTGAAAAACCAGAAAAAGTAGCAGGCCGACCAAAAAAGGTGGTTGGCCGACCACCTGAACTGTTCGGCCAGTTTTCTCCTTTTTTGTCTCATTGAGTTGAAGCCAGCTGTACCAACTGGAAGCCTTAGAATGCATCCTCCATACACGTGTATGGAGGATGTTTAAGCTTGGTTTTTAGCTTCCTTAAGAAGCTTTAGAGCCTCTCCTCTATAAAGGAGGGGCTGAGCTTCCATTGCAAGGGTTGAATCCTTTGGTTAAGGCATACATACACCCTCATCCATAATTTTCCATTCCAAGCATCAAAACCCCATTATTCTTGGCCATTTTACACTACACCTCATAGCCTACCACCTCCACCATCCATTCAAGCATCTTGGAGGTCATTTTCAGAGCTTGAGGAGTCACATTCTTGGTCCAGAAGTTGCTGAGGGTCGGCTCTACAAGGGTAAGCCCCTATTTCCCCCATTTTTGCATTATTTTTCTCCATAGTTTAGCCTTATTTGCAAGCATTTTTGGACTTTGACATAAACTAGAAAAAGTCTTTTTTTGATCTTCTAAACATGTTTGTTTAAGGACTCTTTTCTGTTTGGGGTTATCTTTCCCCTTCCATGCTTCATTTCCTCATGTTTTGAGCCTTGCATTTGTGCATTTGCATTGGCCTTGGTTTGGCCTTTTAGCCACTGAAATCCATGTGTTTTTGAGCTTCAAAATTAGAGAGGGGTGACCCTCTCACCCCTTGTTCTCTTTACTAGCATTGTTGACCTTCCAAAGGGGCTCCATCTTGCATGTTGTGACGTCACATTTCAGTCCCTATTTTGTGAGTTTTAAGGTCTGCCTTGACTCTGTCCGGAACCCCTTTGGCCATATTTTATGTCTATGATGCATGTGTAGAACAATCTCATTCAAGGCCTTTCAAAGAGACCTTTCATTGCATGCTTCCTAGACCAATTTCAGACTCTTTTTGGTGGGTTTAGGGCTATCATAACTCATTTCCAGAGGTGATTTTTCCCTTTTGTTTGTCTATCATGTATGTGTAGAACAACCCCTTACATGGCTTTCCAAAGGGGCTCATCATCCTTGCATGTGTGTGAGTGACTGCCATGATAACATGCTTACCATGAGGCTACGTGCTTATGTGGTATACCTGACTGAATGCCTGTGGGTGAGGGTTGGGTTATTTGGATTGGAACAATTCATCAATTGTGAGTTTTAAGCCCACTTGAGAGTAACAAATCATCTTGTTTTCTAAGCCCACCCGAGGGTGGCAAAATCTGCATTTTAAGCCTACTTACGAGTAGTAAACCATTTTCAAAACAAACATGAGATGTGTTGTTCCAATTTAGGCGATCCAGTCTATATTTGTATGCTGTGCGCATCACATAGTAAATCTAGGCTAATAACCAGAATAAGAGCACATAACGTTTTCAAAACTCGATATCATGGTTAGTAGAGGCCGATCTTTGATCGGGCGAGCGGGGGTGCTCATGAAGTGACCTTCCCCAATCGTACCCAAGTTCCCGAGCCGAGGCAACTTTGGTGATGACGGACACGTGGCCTTAGGCAATGAGTCAGGGTTTCCTAAATTTTTCAAAATAAAATATTTAGGTGGCGACTCTGTATCTGGCAAAGCAGTCCATGCTTGGCACTTCTTTCAAAAAAAAATCTGTTTTCAAAAATGATTTGCTGGATTTGGACTCTTTGATGAGTTATCGGTCTTGCATTGCACTCTGCGAGATTAGATACAGGACCGTGACTTTGAGTCCTGAACTGTGGTGAGCCCAAATGAACAGAACGGGACTCATCCTCCTGGGGGGTTCGGGGACGTCTACAGTTTCTGGCGACTCCCCTAGGGAGTTAGAGAACTTGACTCGAACTCATGATATCTTATTTTGACTACACTTATGTGTTTCTTTGCATTTCATTTGCATTGGTGCGTCTAGGACACCGTGTTTACCGTACGCTATTCCTGAACAGTTTGTCAGAGGCTCACTTCGAGAAGCGTGCCATAAGGCTGACCGATTGCGGCTCTGCCACGACGGGAACACAAACCCCGATTTTCACCGGGGCACCCTTTTGACCATTCGACTTAGTGCATATTCGGAATCCATAGTGACCATTCCAAACTAGGACAGGTTGCTTACTCGATTATAGGTTGTTTGAAACCGCTGCGTGTGTAATGAAACCCTAGCTCCTGACAAAATAGGACAGGGAAACCCTATCCCAACATAGGGGTGCTTTGGCTCTCACTTGCCTGCTATGTGCTGTCAGAGTGTGTCTCTGCAGGGCTGTGTATATCAGTTTGCAAGTCTGGGTATCAGGCCTGAGGGCATCAGTATGTGGGGAATCAGTTTAGCCTGAGGGTATCAGGTTACAGGCAGAATCTTGGACAGAATTCAGTAGAGAGCACAGTTATTCAGCTGCCCATATCTGTTTTGGTGAAATCAGGCTAAGATGCTGCATGTTTTCTCTTTTGCTAGGGTAGTCTTGGAACCGTGGCTTCAAAAGGCTCCAATATCCCCCGAGGTTCATCGGACTTGTGCTGATAGACTTTGTCAGGTCAGAGATTCGGTTCAAGGGAAATCAGTGTTCCTTTGCCAGAGACAGGGTAAAAAGGCCAGTCAGGCATAGATCATCAGTTCAACAGTCTTCGGATCAGAAGTCATTACCCATCTCACCTGTGTGCAGTTGGGTTGAGATATCTATTTTTACCATAGAGACATATATACCGATAGATCAGATAAATCAGGGTAGTATGTCAGGGGGCAATATGTCAGGGATGGAAGACATGGTGCGTCAGCTCCAAGAGAGCATGAAAGCCATGCAGGAGGACTCTATTCGTCAAGCAGAATTTGCCAAGCAGCAGGCTGCGATCATGGCCCAGCAAGCCGAACTAATCACCAGGTTGCAACAGCAAAATGGAGCATCTGCTTCGCATCAAGCTCCTCCACCACCAGGGGTTCAGACAACCGGGGAAACACCAAATGTCCAGGAGGGTACGGACATTCTGATAGGGCCGGCTCCGCCCCCAATCTTACCCTAGCTGTCCAAAACACCTACCAATCAACCGGAGTCTCCCTTTGAGTTCGAGGTAGACCCTACAGCATTGAAATTGAGCAAGCTTGAAAAGTTATTCAAGAAATCTCAGGGAGTAAAGTCCATCCCGGACATCGAGGATGGGTATACCGACGCAGCTGTGACGCTGCCGGATAGATTTAAAATGCTGCATATCGACCGCTTTGACGGCTCTGGAGACCCAAGGGTGCACCTCCACCTGTTTTCTGATATCTTGAGGCCAATGGGTTTGACCACAGCTCAGAAGTTGTCTCTCTTTGACCGAACCATGTCTGGGATAGCCGCAATCTAGTATGCGAAATTGGAGGACTCCGTGAAATGGAACTGGGAAGAGCTGGCTGAGTCCTTTATTGCTCAATACTCCTACAACACACAGATCGAGGTCACAACTCGTGATCTCGAAGTCACCCGCCAAGAACCAAAGGAGGGTTTCTCAGAATTCGTGACGAGATGGAGAGCAAAGGCCTCAATGATGACTACAAGGCCTTCCGAAAAAGATCAGATCAGGATGATTGTTCGGAATTTACATGGCATGTTATTGCAGAAAATGATCGTACTACCACTGTTTACCTTTCCAGACTTTCATGGAATGGGGGTTCAAATTGAGGATGCCATCCGACAAGGGATCTTTGCAGAAGATAATGAGCTGTTGAAGAGAAACGTTGCTCGCAGTTCCAATGCTACTACTGATGGTAGTGTAGCTGTGAAATGCTCAGAAGTAGACTCTATCACCACTTCCCTCAATGGCCAAAAAACCACCACTTCAAATCGGCCGCAAGCCCGAAAATTCCATCCTCTTTACATGAGTCTCTCTCAAGCTTTGAAAAAGCTGCAAGAAGAAGGGCACCTAGAACTCCTAGAACCCCAACCCCTTCCAAATCCTCTTCCACCAAGGTATGACCCAGCTAAATACTGTGCCTATCATCAACAACACGGTCATGATACGAACCGTTGCATCCGCCTCCGTCATAAGATTCAGGATCTTATTGACGAAGAGACCCTAGCTCCACCCAAAGGACCTCAAGTTAGTACTAACTCGTCACCTCCCCACCTCAACCTCATCCATACACTACCATCCACATTTGACCCCAGCATATACATCACCCCAGCCCATCTACCCAAGCCTGAGGTGTTCATTCCAGAAAGCATGGACTTATGCATGATGGATGCACCTGGACCCCAATCATCTCAAACCCGTGAGCCCACTACTTCTGAGCTGAAGAGAATGATCGAAAATCTTCAGAGAACTGTGACAGATCTGGCCTCCGGGACATTGGCTCCATCATCAACCACATCACATACCAGGGAGTTCATGTCAAAAGGCTCCCCAGTCTTGGAACGGGCTACATTTGAGGAATGCCAATCCCTTGGCAAAGTGGAGACGAGTGGAAAGAACAAGATAGGGGCGGACATGGATCCCCATGAACATCTTCTGTTGGCTGTTGAGGCTTTGAAAGTCGAGGGACTGAACAAAGAGCAAGTGCTCGCAGTTGTTGCAAAAACTGTGGACGACATTTTCGCCACTCAAGTTGGAGGCAGTTTGAATCAAGGGGCAAGCCGGGAGAAGGGTCGTTGTACCAAGAATGTTCTTTCAGCGCTAATCTCGTGCTCGGAAGAAATCAGCAAACCCAGTCAACGTCTACCAATCCCTTTACTGGTGCGTCCAGCAAAAATCCACAAACCTCGAAGTATCTACCCCGAGGACAGAGGGTCTTCCATGCCCTCTATATGCCTTTGTCCAAAGCTCTCCAAATCCTTGTTGAACAAGGTCATCTCAAACCCCTTGAGCCTCTGCTTTTCCCGAACCCTCTTCCGGCTACGCATGATGCTACCCAGTACTGCGCGTACCATCAGCAAAACTGGCCATACTACCGACAACTGCTTTCGTCTTCGCCATGAAGTACAGGATCTATTTGACAACGGGGTCATCCTCCCGCCGAGCTCAGCAAAGTCTATCGGCACTGGATCGGTGAACTTGGGGGATAATGTGATGTGATCGGGGGATGAACCAGCTGCGGGTGGCGCTCGATTAACTCCAAACGTGGGAATGGCACGCACTGTTCTGAGCAATATGCAAATACCAGTTTTTGTGCTTTCTGACTTGGGTATTGAGTCAGTCTTGTTGTTTTGTATAGAGTCAGTCTTTTCTTACTGAGTCAGTTGGGTCTGCCTTGTTGTACCGAGTCAGTCATGTTTTGTTGGAGTCTGGTGATTTTGGGGGTGTTACCTCGGACATCACTTGCTTGTTTTGTGTTTGTCTTTTCATTTTCTTTTGAGTCTGTTTCTGCCGAGGAGCCAGTTGTGCCAACAGATCGGAATGAAACAACAGTAATTTTCGCACTATTTTGTTTGCTTTTGTCGTGTGCTAGTTGTGCTGGGATTTAAATGAAACGAAGTGCATTCCACTTGCTCTCTTGTGCCCTGAAATTATTGCATTGACCTAAGTTTTTCAAAATTTTTTTAACACTGTGGTGAAAACAAAGAGGGAAGAATTCCTCGGGTTTTGCAAAATTTGATCAACTGAAAGGAAGAGAGACATGCTAAGCCCTTAATGAATGAAATCATGTTTGTTAATGTGAGTACTGAGAATGATACTGGCTTGATCCAGATTGGTTCTACATTGTCTTCTGCGCGAGCGATTAATCGCGTTCTTAAAAGATTTCAAAAAAAAATATTTTACGCAGTCCTGCGAAGACCTGTGTGGAATCGCTCTTGAGAATGTGCAGCTTAGGATCGCTCTCAGCCTTGAGACTCGACCCCCTTTTGCTTTCCCACCTTGAGCCTTAACTCAGAATGTTCAACGGTCAACCGCAATGTGAGGCCTGTGTGGCCAGATTCGAAGCATCCCTCGACCTAGAGGCAGAAAAATGTCCGATTGTGCTCGAAGAGCCAAAGATGGATCATTCCGTAAATCAATGAAGATCGGCAAGAATGCCAAATCCCAGAAGGGAGGAAAGAAGAAAATACTGTTGAAGGACAACTGAGTTCCTATCCATAACACTAGGAGCAAATTCAACCCCCTATCGGATGGACTCCTACATCGTCAGCGAACAACAGCCATTCTCCTGGATTCAGATGACTTTAGGATCTCAAAACTATTTGACATGGACAAAGCTACACTTTTACCCTTGAGAGGCTCGCTGGGCCAAAAACCCAGAAGGGCGACCCAGGCAAAAGTTAGAGCAAAGAAAAGAACAAAAAAAAAGAAGAAGAAAAATAAAGAAAATGAAAGGAAAAGATGAAAAAAAAGAATTGAAAAGAAAAGAAGAACATAGCTCGCAAGGTTGAAAACCCAGAAGGGCGATCTTGGCAAAAGTTAGAGTGCAAAAGGAGAGGTTAATACACGAGTGTACCTTAACCCCGAACTACGTAAGGCTTGATTCTCATCTTTGGGATACGTAGGCAACTTCATTCTGAAGTCCAGCTGTAAAACACTTCAAATTCAACTGTGTCCATGTGATGGTTCTGGTCATCTTTGTCTTTTCTGTATCCGGGAGTTCGGTTGTGGTCATTACCCTGAGGATTGATTGCAATGCGCTGCAGTGTCATTCAGACAAAGGGGCAACTTTCCGTTGCCATACAACGCGCTGTGGCGTTATTCAAACAAGGGGCAACTTTCCGTTGCCATGTAACTTTCCTCGAGTGAGGGGTAATTTTCCTTCATATCTGAGGTTGTGCATCTCAAGAGTAGGTTCTATGCTCGTTGAGCAGTGACCATTTGCAAAAATAGTTTTTGAGAATTTTTAATGAGGTTGACTAATTCTCTCGAAAATTATTCCATTCTTCTAAAACTGGACCAATTCTTGGACCCAAAAAAGGAAAATTTTCAGTGCTCATAGCCTAACTTGCATGATTTTAAATCAGAAAATTGAACAAGCATGTTAATCTAACTCTCATTTTGGTCAAAATTGTTTTAACAGAAAGCCAAAAACAAAAACTGGGCAAAATGATGAACTAGGGGCACAGTTGAGTCAGGTGTTCTGTCTTTTCCCCATTGTCAACACACTTGCTAGAAAGGGCACTCTATCTGCCAGAAAGGGCATTCTACCTACCAGAAAGGGGCACCACTGACGCTGACCACAAAAGGACAGAAAGCTCTCACATCCTCCAAGCAACGAGGTATCAAGCCAAGTGCGAAGCACGAGCTGGAATGGGGCAAGATATTACACTCCCTCATCTGGACAGATTTGATCACGGCCAAACTCCCCAGCAGAGCATCATCAACCGATGTCAGTTGCAGATTTGCTACACACCCAGTTATAACGCAATTCCTCTGTGGGAGGAATTCACTAGCTGTGCGCAGAAGAAAGAGAATCTAGCGGAATGCTAGGGGCAAGAGCCCGCAACTTCTTGTTTATCCATCAACCACCCAGGGGAGAGATAAAAAATGAGAGATAAAAGAATAGAGAGATATGCGCTGAGAGAAAAAGTGAGGAAAATGGTTTTGTGAGAAAAGTCAAGCCTGAGGGCCGAGTGATGTGAGAATCACAAATAAGAAATGGTGGGAAACAATACCCGGAGAAACTGGCTCCTCGTGCACCAAGAGGTATCTTGCCATTGTAACACAGCTGAGTGTTGTGTCTGTGTGTTTTGTTTGTCTCGATTCTTGTTTTGAGTCGTTTGAGTGTCAATAAATGTGTTTAGGTTGTTTTACCTTGTTTTTCCTTTATTGAGTTGTGTTTAGGTTGTTCTACCTTTGTTTTCCGTTGTTGAGTCGTTTTGGTTGTGGTCAGTTGTAGGCTCAATACCCGGTTAAGAATTCATATCTCAATTTCAAAATAAATCATTTTGTGCTTAGGAGTGCCGTGCCGTTCTCCATATTTGTGCAAAACAAGATTTTGTTCTTTCAAAAAAAAAAAAAAAACTGCACGGTTCTACCCAGGTCATGTGAGAACAGTAAAACCAAGACCTATCTGAAGCTATATGGGTTCCAGACTGCAAATCAAAAGAAAAGAGGGAAAATTTGGAGCATCCGAGTTTGTTTCAACTTCTACAGGTTCCGTTTTTGCATCCCGTCTTTTCATATCGGACTGTCTGTTCAAACTGAGCTGTGTGCCAAATGAACCGAATACTGTGTTATAAGCTACGTGTTCAGAATGAGCAGTGTGCTGATACGAGCTGTGTGTTCAAAGCGAACAGAATACTGTGTTGACTGTTTCACTGTTTCAAGCCAGAATGGCGATCAGAAGTGCTCTCCCTGAGTACCATTCCCCGTCAGAGTAAAGCGATTTACCGCCACTCACTCCATGAGGTGCTTTCTAAAGTGCCACTTTGTTTGTTTATTGCATTCCCTAAACGTCATGCTCTACATCGCTTGTAACATGTACTGTATCATCGCACTTATTGCATTCATTTGCATCTTGTATTATCTCTTATTGTTTATCCTTTTACGCTAGGCAGCATTTAGGATCGTGGTCCCCCGGGACTTAACTTAGGATGCGTGGAACGTGCTCCTGAGTTACCTGACCTCTTCTCACAATTTTAGCGTGGTTAGAGTTTGCCCCTTCCTCACACGATTTCAACGTGTTTGGAATTTGTTTACCTCCTCCCACGATTTCAACGTGGTTTGAGTGTCCCGTTCCTTACACTATTTTAGCGTGTTTGGAATTTATCTCAGGTTGCGTTGTGTGCGCACCTGGGCGGTTGTTGTTTGGACCTCCTCTCACGATTTCAGCGTGGTTTGAGTGTTCCATTCCTTACGCGTTTTCAGCATGTTTGGAATTCATCTCAGGTTGCGTTGTGTATGCACCTGGGCGGTTGTTTTCGGACCTCTTCTCACGATTTCAGCGTGGTTTGAGTGTTCTTTTCCTCACACGATTTCAGCGTGTTTGAAATTTATCCCAGGTTGCGTTGTGCGCGCACCTGGGCGGTTGTTGTTTGGACATCCTCTCACGATTTCAGCGTGGTTTGAGTGTCCCGTTCCTTACGCGATTTCCGCATGTTTAGAATTTATCTCAGGTTGCGTTGTGCGCGCACCTGGGCGGTTGTTGTTGGACCTCCTCTCATGATTTCAGCGTGGTTTGAGTGTCCCTTTCCTCACACGTTTTCAGCGTGTTTGGAATTCATCTCAGTTTGTGTTTGGTACACGCGCTGGGCGGGTTGTTTTGGACCTCCTTTCACGATTTCGGCGTGGTTTGAGTGTCCTTTTCCTCACACGATTTCAGCGTGTTTGGAATTTGACTTAGGTTGCGTCGTATGCGCGCCTGATTGTTTGATTTTCCTCCTCTCATGATTTTAGTGTGGTTTGAGTGTCTCGTTCCTTACGCGATTTCAGCGTGTTTGGAATTTATCTCAGGTTGCGTTGTGCGCGCACCTGGGCGGTTGTTGTTGGACCTCCTCTCACGATTTCAGCGTGGTTTGAGTGTCCCTTTCCTCACACATTTTTAGCGTGTTTGGAATTCATCTCAGTTTGTGTTTGGTACACGCGCTGGGCGGGTTGTTTTGGACCTCCTTTCACGATTTCACCGTGGTTTGAGTGTCCCTTTCCTCACACAATTTCAGTGTGTTTGGAATTTGACTCAGGTTGCGTCGTATGCACGCCTGATTGTTTGATTTTCCTTCTCTCATGATCCTAGCATGGTTGGAGTATTTTTCCCATTACATTGTTCGCACTTTCGTGCGCATCTTACCTGCACTCGTTTGTGCATTACAGCGCACTATTTTGTGCACTTTGTTTTTTGTATCATTTGCACTGTCTTGTGCACTCACCTGTTCTGGGAGATCTTAAATCCTCTGGTCTAGGATACCTTAAATCCTGCATCTTCATTCGCACTGTCTTGTGCATTCTCTGGTCTAGGAGACCTTAAATCCTCTAAAGGTGCAATTTCTTTGGTGTTTGTCGTGCCCGAACGACTTCCAGTGGTTTGGTATAGCCACCTGCCTGTGTTTGTGGTGAGTTCCTAGGAGACCAACTGAGACGGTGGAAACTAGAGTTCGAATGGCTCATGCCTAGAACGCAAAGGTTCAGGATTTCTGAGATTAAAGTCTGGTTTAAATACCCAGGGGTATATCCTCGGCTTGAAATCTGTATGGCAGCCCCATAGATTGAGATAGCATGTGTATGCGCCTCAATTCTGGATACCAAATCAACCTAGTCTGTCACCCTGTTGGAGAATAGGGAAAGCCGCGACTATAGCCAAGAAGAAAAGTAGTACCTGCGGTTCGGAAATGCAAGATACAGAAACGGGAGATCCCCAGCAGCATGAGGTGAGTTATCACCAATTTCCCCTATAAGGTACTTTCACCTCTTAGCTATTATATTGCATTTTAGCCACCACATTACAGTGCATTGCATAAATCCTCAATTTTCACACCGGCTTCGTGTAACGTATAAGTCTAATTTTCAAACCGGCTTCACGTAGTGTATAAGTCCAATTTTCAAACCGGCTTCACTTAGCGTACAAGTCCAATTATCAAAATCTTCCCGCGTATCATTTTGCATCCTGCCCCTGAACTATGCTGGTTTGATTCCTTGTAAATGGATACGTAGGCAGCCTGCGGGCGCAACCACTTATTTATCTATATTTTGTTTGTTTGTCCAAGTCTTCGGCCTTGTCAAAAATGGGTCGTCTTTGGGCTTTGACACTCACTCCCGTCACTTCTTGACTTCTGAGTTCTGTCAAAGAGGGGCAACTGTAGACACCCCATTTTTGACCGCCCGTAGAGACTTGGGCATTATTGATGGCCTACTCAGTGGTGCAGGCTATGCTATGCAAAGGTTCAATTTCTGCGGCAAAGGGAGAGTCAAGTCCCAACCTCATACCCCATTTTGGACCAAAACAATCTTGATCAGAAGATTTTAGACCTTAAAACCCTCTTTTTCAAAACGTTTTTGAAATAAAGTTCTTACAATGTTCCAAGGCTCACATTTTGTTAAATGTCGCGGTTTTCGGTAAACCGAGCAAGGACAAAGTGGAAATGAATGAAAGAGATGAAATCTTTGAAAAATATTTCAAAACACCTTACTTAGGGGTTTGGAGTTGAAGAAAAGAAGAGAAGAGGGAAGAAACTAGTTTGGGAGAAGTTCGGCATGAATCCGGGTAGGAGAGAGTCGAACAACCCTCACTGAATCGGGCTTATTCATTTGTATACTTGGATTCTAGTTATGAGGCCACCACCGTTGGAAAGATTACTTCCTGGGCTTCATTTTGCACTCAAGAATCTCCTAAAGAAAATTCCGGACAGGGGAGATATGATTGGTTGAAGTAGGGCATCACTCCGGTTGGACCGAATCTGCGCAGCTTCACCAAAACAGGCATACTTTTTGCACATGAGGAATTTTGATGCAAGGCTGGTGCCATTGGAAAGCTAACTTCTGGGGCTTTAATTTGGACACCTAGCCGACCACTTTTGGACCTCCCAATCACTGGCCGACCACCTTTCTTTCTGGCAGACCAATTTTTTTCCTGAAAAACCAGAAAAAGTAGCAGGCCGACCAGAAAAGGTGGTCGGCCGACCACCTGAACCCTTTGAACTGGTCGGCCAGTTTTCTCCTTTTTTGTCTCATTGAGTTGAAGCCAGTTGTGCCAGCTGGAAGTCTCAGAATGCATCCTCCATACACATGTATGGAGGACGTTTAAGCTTGGTTTTTAGCTTCCTTAAGAAGCTTTAGAGCCTCTCCTCTATAAAGGAGGGGCTGAGCTTCCATTGCAAGGGTTGAATCCTTTGGTTAAGGCATACATACACCCTCCTCCATAACTCTCCATTCCAAGCATCAAAACCCTATTATTCTTGGCTATTTTACACTACACCTCATAGCCTACCACCTCCATCATCCATTCAAGCATCTTGGAGGTCATTTGCAGAGCTTGAGGAGTCACATTCTTGGTCCAAAAGTTGCTAAGGGTCGGCTCTGCAATGGTAAGCCCCTATTTCCCCCATTTTTGCATTATTTTGCTCCATAGTTTAGCCTTATTTGAAAGCATTTTTGGACTTTGACATAAACTAGAAAAAGTCTTGTTTTAATCTTCTAAACATGTTTGTTTAAGGACTCTTTTCTGTTTGAGGTCATCTTCCCCCTTCCATGCTTCATTTCCTCATGTTTTAAGCCTTGCATTTGAGCATTTGCATTGGCCTTGGTTTG
Source organism: Camellia sinensis (assembly GCF_004153795.1). NCBI lineage: Eukaryota > Viridiplantae > Streptophyta > Magnoliopsida > Ericales > Theaceae > Camellia > Camellia sinensis. Next base: position 28,473 of record NW_021026640.1, on the reverse strand, counting down.
GCCTTTTAGCCACTAAAATCCAGTGGATTTTCAGTGGCTTAGATGTGTTTTTGAGCTTCAAAATCAAAGAGGGGTGACCCTCTCACCCCTTGTTCTCTTTACTAGCATTGTTGGCCTTCCAAAGGGGCTCCATCTTGCATGTTGTGAAGTCACATTTCAGTCCCTATTTTGTGAGTTTTAAGGTCTTCCTTGACTCTGTTCGGAGCCCCTTTGGCCATATTTTATGTCTATGATGCATGTGTAGAACAATCTCATTCAAGGCCTTTCAAAGGGACCTTTCATTGCATGCTTCCTAGACCAATTTCAGGCTCTTTTTGGTGGGTTTTAAGGCTGTCATAACTCATTTCCAGAGGTGGTTTTTCCCTTTTGTTTGTCTATCATGTATGTGTAGAACAACCCCTTGCATGACTTTCCAAAGGGGCTCATCATCGTTGCATGTGTGTGAGTGACTGCCATGATAACATGCTTACCATGATGGTTTCGTCTTGCGATGACGGCGGAGTTCGTCGCGTGCCGCTGAAGGAGTGGTTATCGAAGAGAATCTAGAGAGAGAGAGTGATTGTGCGTGATTGTGTATTTTTTGCCCATGGATGATATATAGGGTTATTTTGGTCATTTTGCCTAATCTTGTCCTTTTAGACAAAGTATTTCAGCATTTTGACCTTTGGGCAAATAAAATTGAGATTTGGATTTATGAACCAAATGCCCTTAATATTTTTAAAAAATAGAATTTTTTAACATAATACGTTATCTTGACACAAATCAAATACAAATTTAAAATTAAAACAACACAACATATTAACACAAAAAATAAATAAATTAGATTAGTGTTGAAAAAATTCTAACACAAACCAAAATAATGTGGTACGCACCAATATGATTTTCATCTCTTGTTTGATCCCTTTTACAAATTTAATAATATTCAATAATCCAGATATAATTTTTTTTTTAGCTTCGTTTCAAAATCGTGAACCTTACAAGATTGTTGCTAGCTTAACGAATTTGGTTTAAAATTTTATGAAAAATGATTCATCCCTTTAATTTTGTCTCCATTTCTATCACAATGATATGAAATTAATATGATTTCCATCCCTTGTTTGATCCCTTTTACAAATTTAATAATACTCAATAATCCACATATAATTTTTTTTTTTTTAAGCTTCGTTGCAAAATCGTGAACCTTTCAAGAATGTTGCTAGCTTAACAAATTTGGTTTTCAAGAATGTTGCTAGCTTAACAAATTTGGTTTAAAATTTTATGAAAAATGATTCATTCCTTTAATTTTGTCTCCATTTCTATCACAATGATGTAAAATTAGAAGGGGATAAAGATGAGAGAGGAGTATGGAACCGCTTCACATGGGTCTTAGTAACGTCATTGAGGTGGAATTGAGGGGCCTCAATTAGGGGATGTAGCGAGACTGAAATTTTATTTTCTCAAACAATCAAATGTCAATTTATATTTTGTAAATTACCAGCATGTTTTAATAGTTTGACTTAATTCCTATTAAGGCTTCATTTGGGAACAGGCTAATTTAGTAACTTTTTGGCTATTTGGCTAAAATATGAGCTAAAAAAAATTAGTATGTTGGGATGACTTTTTGGCTTTTTACGAAAAGATGTGTAAAAAGTAGAGAGAAGAGAGAATCTTTGACTTTTTAGTATGTGTTATTGGCTTTTTGGCTAATTTAGGCCGCGTTTGGTGACTTACCTTTTTAGCCAAAAAGTCAAAAAGTTATCTTTTTAGCTAAAAAGCCAACAACTCATACCAAAAAGTTAAAGATTCTCTTTTCTCTCTACTTTTTTGCACATCTTTTCGTAATTAGCCAAAAAGTTATCCCAAACATATAAGTTTTTTTTACTTACTTTTTTAGCCAAATAGTCAAAAAGTTATTAAATTAGCCTGTTCCCAAACGAGGCCTTAGTAACTTTTTGACTTTTTGGCTAAAAGAGAAGGTTCCCAAACGAGGCCTAAGTCTTATCAATTCGTTACTAAAAGTTGGTCCTATCAGAATCGTCACTAAAAAGACTTTTTGTGACAATTTTTTGAACCTGTCACTAAAAACTGACAATTAGTGATTTTTTCTATGATTTTTTTTTTAAAAAAAATTGTCACTAAAACTTACAATTAGTGACTTTTTTATGATGAATTTTTTAAACTGTCACTAAAAATTAAGAATTAATAACGTTTTTTATAAGTGTTCAATAAAAAACGCTACTAATTATCACAAGACCAATTGAGTAATAAGTCGACCTGTGAAGCAATAAATCCACCTATTAGGACTTGTATGTATGTCCCCATTTATATTTGGATTTTTTGTTTCTATTAACATATCTATTAGTCCTTACAAATGACAAAAAAAAAAAAATTTGAGCTCATTTTAGATGTTGTTAACAAGGATGCTTTAATTAGAATCATATGTAAGTATTGAGTTAGGCCGGTCATGGAAATAGAGCTCAAGCCTGTTTGTGGGCCAAGCTTAGTGGACTTGCTTTGGAGGGCTCGGGCTAGGCTAGGTCATGAGTTAAAATCTTAAATTCGAGTCTTACCTAATTGGTTTGGCTCAAACGAACTCTCAAGTGGGGCCAATGGGCAGGACAATAGGTCGAGCCAAGATTAAGGAATTTTTTTTTCAATTTTTTCATAAATTTGTATGAGCTCATAGACCGGCCCGATGACGACCCAACAGATCATCTCTCATAATCTAACGGTTTGAGTCGAGCTTCAAACCCAAGGCCTATAGGCCTAGTCTCACTCGGGCCTGCTCACCTCATCCGAGGTTCGGGCTCGGACAAAGTAAAAACCTAGTGGACCAGGCCACGAGCCTTTCTAACTCATATAAAAAAGTCAAAAAATCATTCTCATTTACTCTATAAGGTCAAAGATTTTTTTCCTATTTATTCTATTTTTTACACACTTTTTCATTAAACGTTAAAAGTCATTCATAAAAATACTTAAAAAGTTATTTCCCAAACAGAGCCTAAGTATATTAGTATTTGTCTTTTAACTACCTAACAAAAATGAATCAACATATCTTACTCATAACATTTCCTACTACATAATTAATTTAAAACATCACACAATTAATATTAAGTAATACTCCGAAATTACTTAACAAAAATGTCAAAATTTTTCAATTTCTCTGATTGAATTTTATTACAATTTGTAGTTGGCACATGATACCTCACTAAGACAAGTGTTGAGCTGCATGGAGCCCAAACATACGTTTCAAATTTGAAGGCATGTGAGAGTAATTGCGTAACCAATTTTGTTTTTTAGTTTCTTAGAGGCAAAGGGGTTAAAACGATAGTCAAACTTCTTTTTATGTCACTTTTTTCATATATTTAAAGTCTGAAGATTTAGGGATTGTTTGGGATGATATAAATAAGTGTACTTTTTGACTTTTTACGAAAAAATATGAAATATGGGTTAGATTTGAAATGATGTGGTAGAGAGATGATTGATTTAAATGAGATGATTTGATTTAAATAGGATAGTGACTTTTTGACTTTTTAAATTTTTTATATTATGCCAAACTAGACCTTAGTGGAAAAGGAAAGAGATTTTGAGATTCTATTACATCTCGGATTTAGTGGGAAAGTAAAGAGATTTTGGAATTTATTACATCTCCATTTTATTTCGTGACATTAATGCTTTTATTACATTTTATTAAAAAAATATTATTTATTATCCCAAATTTAAACTCCAAATCCCAAATTTATTGTCATCCTTAGCCCTTCTTATCTCTACATTTATATCTTTTTGTCTTTCCCTCTCATTCCATATCTCTTCTTCTATCCGTTTCAATTTCTTTTTTTTTTTTTTTTTTTTTTTTTAATTTTTTAATTTTTTTTTGTTTTTTGTTTTTGTTTTGAATGATCTGGCTCAAGTAGCGATTGTAAAGTGTGGTACGTGGGTTGTCAAGGAAGAACTAGGGTGTCACATGCACATAGAGAGAGAGAGGGGAATGCAAATGGGGGATAGAGATGACAACCGGACAGATACAAACAAAACAAAACGGGAGTAAACTAATTTTGAAATTGAAAAAAAGAAAATATTAATAAAATTAGAGATAAATAAGTGATTTATTATGATTAATGATTTATAATTAAAGTTATGATGTGAGAGTATGGTGGCCATATAACTTTAAAGTAAACAACCCATTAAGTTGATTTTTAATTGTATAAGCACTACTGCCATGTCATTCTGGTGGTAGAGTATGTACATATTTTCTTTAAAAATATATTTCCTCTTATGATTAGTGAAAGTTAAAATATGTAAGATGAAAAATAGAAGAGTGAAAATGAATGTTAAGCGTAATATTTTAATATTTTAATCTTATTATATTGAAAAACTAAATTATATGTATTATATATATACATATTATATATAATCAAGACAAAATGAGATAGAACGAGGTAGGAGAACAAAATTTATCATCGTCTTACTTTTTCTTCATAACGCAAGAGAAAATTGGTGGGGGCATTGGGAAAGAGAAGTCTGGAGGTCATTTAGGAAGGAAAAAAAGACGAGAAAAATAAGATATAGGAAAGGCGGTAGTAGCGGGAGACATGGAAGTAGCTGGGGGTAAGGAGACAAGAAGAGGAAAAGGTTGCCGGTGGCTACTGTGTTATCATCATCGCTATTTTAGCACTACAATCGCCATACGTCACCACCACTATCTTATCATTAAATAACTATCGTCGTTCTGCTGTCACCTACACTTCACTACACTTGGAAAATATACGTTATGAGAATAAATCTAGTTCACTAATTGTGACACGTTTAATTGCTCATTTAATTACTCAAATGTATCAACGAAATCATTTTATGACTATTAGACCATGACCACAAACATAAAAAGTGTAAAATAAAATTTAAAGAAAATATTAAAATTATATATATATTTTTTATATATCAATACAATTTGATTAAAATCAACATTTTAAATTTCAATAAATACTAAATAACTTTTAAAATTAAAAATGCAATATTTAATTTTTAATATATAATTTTGAATAAATTTACCGAACGACGCCAAAGTTTGAGTTTGAATTTAAAATCAATTAATCCACGAACTGAGTTGAATACAACATCGCACTACTCAACTTAGCTTAATTCATTTACAATCTTAAGTACTCTTTATTTTTCATCAGCTAAAGTATAAAAAAGATACACCATTTATTTCTAACCATTTTATTTATATGTTCTAACTCTACTTTTAATTATACTTATCTATTCACACAAATTATTTACAAAGTTTCCAAAAACTCTCCAAATGTAGCTTGCCTAATACTGTATTTGGTTTATAAATTTGGTCAGAGATGTGGAAATAAAAATAGAAAATGTGAATGAAATATAATTATATTTGTCACATTTTTTCCTTTTTACTTTCTAAATTCCTACTAAATCCATAAACCCAACACAACATAAAACAATTTTAGTAAAATAACTATTATAGTAACTAACTTGCTAAAACAAGTAAAATAAAACAAAATTGATTACAATAATCAACATACTTAATTTAAAGAGTCGGTTACAGTTGAATTAAAAAAAATGGGATAGCAAATACAGAAAGAAAGATTACAAAAATCACCAAGGATCTTCTAGAGTGAAATTTTCCTAAAGTTTCCTAGAGTGCTATATTGTGTGCTTGAGATTTATTGGCAAGTCACATCAGAAAAATTGATGTGACTTGCCAGTAAATCTCAACCATACACTATAGCACTTTAGGAAACTTTAGGAAAAAATCACTCGAGGATCCTTACTCAACAAAAATATGTCATCAATGTGAAAAAGTGAAAAATAGAACGCAAAAAGTACTTACCATAATTTTATTTTATTTTATATTTTTTAAAATTAAAAACTTTTTTTTTTTTGGTGCCTATAAATAGCAAGAGTTAAACCCTACCATAGTCGAGGAAAAACAGAGCACACAGAAGCAATTGTGAATAATATTTGTACAAAATGGGGTAGATTGAGGTACAACAGCTCTGATTCTCTGTCTCTCTCTCTCTCTACTACACAATTACATACATGCTTTTCTATATATATACACACTCACGTATATAAATTTCTGTTTTTGATGATATAATTGCAGTTCAAATTCATCTATTGGGTCTCTTTCAGATTCTCAATTGCTATATTTGCGGTCGGTAAGTAGCTTAGTATCTTGATCTTCGATTATTGATATCTGAATTGATTTGCTGATGATCGAATTTGATTTCATTGATATCTGTTTTGTTGATTTGTATCAATGATTGCGAGAGTTCACACTCACATCCAATAAAATCGGAATGTGTTTGAAATTGCTATAAAATCGGACTTTTATAAGGAAATTCAATTGATTAATCAGAATCTATTTGGAAAATTTAGTTGGTTTTAATTGAATCTCTATCTAGTAATTGATTAACTCTTGTTTTTTTTCAGGATTTTTCATTCTGATGGCATTTCAAGTTTTGAATTGGGTGAAAGTTTTTAATTTAAGTGGATTTTTTTTCTTTTTTTGGTTGAAATGGAACATAAACCTTTTGAATTGGAATCCGCCCTATTGGGAAATTATTTTCCCTCCATATTGTTACTTGATTTATTAACGGTTGAAACGTAACAGTGTATCTTTTGATGGGTTTTTCTGTTTCATGTAAACCTTGAACTGGGCAAAAGTTTTACTTTAAACAGATTTTTTTTGGTTAAATTTGTTGAAATGGATCTTATCCTTCTCAATTAAGTAAGCTTTTTGTGGAATCTGCCATATTGGGAAATTATTTTCCCTCCATTTTGTCGTTACTTGATTTATTAACGATTGAAACGTAACACGTGTATCTTTCTACTGTTTTTTCTGTTTCAAGTAAACCTTTAATTTGCCGAAAGTTTTTGCTTTAAATGGATTTTTTTAATTTGTTGAAATGAATCTTATCCGTTTGAATTAAGTAAGCTTTTTGTGGTATCCGCCTTATTGTGAAATTAAATGCCCTCCGTTTTGTCGCTACTTGCTTCATTATTGGTTGAAAAGCAACACGTGTATCTTTTGATGGATTTTTCTGTTTCAAGAAAACCATAAATTGGGCAAAAGTATTTATTTTAAATGGACTTTTCTATTTTTGTAGAAATGGAATTAATGGTTGAAATGTAACACATGTATCTTTCAACAGATTTTCTTGTCTCAAGTAAACCTTGAATTGGGTGGAAGTATTAATTTAAATGGATTTTGCTTTTTTGTTGAAATCGAACTTGACCTTTTGAATTCCGTAAGGTATCTTTGCCTTATTTGGACCATTTTGTCACTACTCGCTTCATTTACAGTTGAAACTGAACACGTGTATCTTTCAATGGATTTTCCTCTCTCAAGTAAACCTTGAATTGGGCAAAAGTATTTAATTTAAATGGATTTTTCTATTTTGTTGAAATGGAACTTCAACTTTTGAATTGCGTAGGATTTTTTGTGGTATCTACCTTATTGGGAAAATATTTCCCCTCCATTTTGTCGCTACTTGTTTCATTCCCGGTTGAAACATAACACGTGTATATTTCACAAGCTTGGCTTGTTTAAAACTTGAATAAGCCTCTAGGTTTCATTCTGTTGAATGGCCTTGTGTGGTACCTTCTACTTCGGGTTGGTGATGACTCGGTCTATTTTTCAAATCTGAACTTGAATAAACTTTTCCTTTTACGGAAACTTTCATTTCGTTGATCTTTAAGGGCTTGGCTCACCTCCAGACCCCTATCTTGCAGACCTTTCCAAATTGCTTCCTTTTGTATGCCATGTGTCCAATATTTAATCGAAGGGCTCACAATGAAAGATTAACCCATCTTTCCTTCTCTTTGGAACGTTAATTCCTTTATGATCACAACCTCCATTTTATTGTTCTCGTGGTTCACTTTCCACTGATTTATTCTGTAATTTACTTGATTTTGTTCTATAATCACTTCATATTTTTAGGATGTATTTTTACTAACCATTGTTTCAAAATGTGAACACTTCTTTGTATTCTTTAGTATCTTCTTGATGCTCTTTCTTCAATAAAATTTTATTTATCAAAAAAAATATATGTGAACACTTCTAGCAAGGCATTAACCTTGGTGAAGTGAGGATTAAGCTTTTGAGGTATAAGCTTCCTCTTTTGAATTGTGATATATTTATGAAATATATAAGCATATTTAAAGGGGAAAGATAAACTCTTCTACGATTAAATGTTGATAGCAGTCTCTCCGAATTTTAAGATGTCAAGGCCCCATTAAATCACGTTTCTTAAAATCGTTTTAGGGGTATTTAAGTAATGTAGCTGCCTATGCCAAAGTTTGTTTCTGTTGCCAAAGTAATTAAAGAAATTCATCAGTTAAGCCTAGGGATTGGCCCTTTGCTTGCTGTTCGCTTACTCTTATCTAGTTGTTGCATCATAAATCTTGCTTTGAACTGGAGCAAGCTTGCTGAGAAAGAGCTTGTTTTATTTGAACAGTTGGTTGATTCCTTGATTCTAATATGTGCAGAACAGTTCCCTTCTATTGATGAGTGTTGTTTTAGTTGGAAATATTACTTGCACCCACTTACATTTCCTTTGTTCATCACTCTGATTACCTTAGATCACTTATTGCAAATTAGTTAATGAAATTAGCAACACGACCATCTAAGGCAGAATAGTCATCCATTGCTGATTATCAATTTTAATTTTTTTTTTATTCTTTTGGTGCATGCTTCATAGATCCCGGTCATGATGTGAGATTTCATGCTTTCATGCGAATTTTCATTTTTAATTGATTTTGGTTTACTGTTATATGAAGTTTTACAAGATTACAAAAAGCCATTTGAATTGTAACGAGTTACCAATGGTATTTCATATAGTGGAATTTGATCTTGTTGTCTGTGCTACAGTCTACTTCTGAGGGTTCATTGTTAAGAACTTATTTTCCAAGTGGTCTGAAGCACTTCAAACTCTTCCTCAAAGGATGGACTCGAAGAGGGGCTCGAAGAGAAGAAAATCAACTAATCGCAAAGGTCAAGGGAGCAAGGGAGAAATTCATTTACCAGTGGAGATAATCGCTGACATCTTGTGTAGACTTTCTATTGAATCAATCTTGACATGCAGAGTTGTTTGCAAGACGTGGCGTAATGTGACTCGAGATTCTTGTTTTATCAACAAACTTGGCAATTCTCTTTATCAACCTCCCCGACTCATTCTGAAACCACTCATGGAAAACATCAGTGATGATGCTCCAAGGCATCTGATATTACTTGATATTGAAGAACGCAAAACTAGACGGATCCCTTTTGACAGAATGCTTGCCGACCTCGAAATCATGTGCTCTTGCAATGGCTTGCTTTGCATCGCTTCATCTAGAACACTCAATCCTGTGATAATCTACAATCCCATAACAAGAGAGCATTTAATGTTGCCAAGATCGCGTTCGAAGGCTGTTATATCTCATCATGAGGTTAGTTTTGGCTTTGATCCCTCAACCAAAAAGTACAAAGTTTTCCGAGCATACACTGCCCCTTCTTCTAGGGGTAAAGTCAATAATTTTAACATCATTTCTCTTGGAGAAAGATCATGGAGGAAGCTAACTGAGCCTGGGAACATGGTGAAACGGGATGTATATGGGGTCGTATCCTGGGGTGGGGCACTTTACTGGAGAATAGTTAAGGGACCTTTCATTGTGATTGTCCAATTTAATTTAAGCGATGAAAAGTTTCGTATGTTCAATTTCCCAGATTACTTTCCCAGAAACCGTTTTTCTCTGGGCTTGATCGATGTTGGGGGATCTTTGACGCTAGTGCAAAACGCCAACAATGTCGTTGAATTATGGAAATTAACAGAAAATAAGGTCAATGATCTCTCTCTCTCTCTTCAGGACACACATAATATGCACGTGAGGTGGGGTGGCGGACTTTTCTGTGAGTTTGTTTGTCAGATGAACCAGAAGAGTTATTTAGTGCAGGTTGGGTTGAGGAACTGCCAACGACAACAACAGGAACACCTCACTCTGTATTTTCCAGAGACGAGTCAGTACTCGACTCTTGAAATCCTGGGACTTCCTAAGAGCTTCATGCCTATTTGGTTGAAACCCAACCTTATGTCTCTGACTTAAGGCTCGTTCTAGTTCCCGGTAAGTGACTTGTGAAATGTGGTGATGGTTTTAACCTTGTCTTCTCATCGGTTGTCTTATAGACTAGTGTGGTGTTGTCATTTAAACTTTTGTGTTGTCATCATAGTTGTCTTAAATCACAGCTTTTCCTTTCTTTGTTTTGTGAAATAGTGGTAAACTAGAAATGTATAAGTTGAATGCTTTGTTATGAACTTAACTGTCATTACTTTTTTCCTTTCTTACAGATAATTTGGAAAATGGGGTCTTCCTTTTTTCTATTTCGCTGCCATTGTTTGTGGTAGAAATTTTACTTTTGTTTGAATGGTTATTTCAATGATGTTAAATGGCTATGGAAACTGGATTTACCTGTGTAAAATTATTGTGGGTTTGTGATGGAACCTATTAAAGGATTGAAAATATTTTGCTTTTGAAAGGTAAAAACGTTTTTCAGACTAAGGTTTTACTACCACCCCATCACCACTAACATAAGTTTTAAAGTCACAATCAAACAGGAGATTTTTTTTATTTATTTATAGAAAATGTGTTTTTTCCCGAAACAAACGGTGCATATTATTCTATAAGGTAATCATCTCAACTAATCAACAGGTTTATGAGAAGATTTGTACAGTAATTAATTTTAGGATAAATTGCAAATTAAATTCCGTTTCATCTCCTTTTGTTAAGATTTAATAAACCTGTCTAACAATATGGTCCTTTTGTTAAGATTCATTAATAAACCTGTCTAAGGAAAAATGCATCAAGGACATGTAATGTAATTTCACCCATTACCCACCACCACAAAATAAATTAAATTATCCTCTTCCCACTTTGTTTCTTTCTTATTCTCTCCAAATCACTTGGTGTGGAGATTACTATCAAGTGGTTTGGGTGGTTTCTCTGGAGTTTTAGGTAAAACTACTGTGATTACTTTGAGCTTGTTTGTGTTTTCCCTTGCAAGTTATATATTTATGTTTGATAGATTGTTTTTAATTGAATTGGATATGAATGCAATTAATGATTAGATTGTGGGAATTGTATAGGTTGAATGATTGGATATATATTTGGATTATGATGTAGTATAGGAATAAGTTATATTATATAAATAGATGGTGTAAAATTAGAATATTTTAGTGTGTTTAGTTTCAGTTTTTTGAGTTCAATTTTTTAAAAATTGATTTTTTTGTTTTTCGTATTGTTTTGTCTTTACTAAATATTTTTAAAATTTTAAGCAATTTTTTTTACTCTTTAGATGCACATTACGTAGATGTATCTAAATAGTAAAATATTTGTGAAAAAATATTTTTGAAAATTAACAGTTACACCAAAATACGAAAAATATACTGAATTTTCATATTTTTTTGTGTATTTTTTGGTATTTAGTGTATTTTTTAAAGATTTTTTTTCATAAATATTATACTTTTTAAGTGTATTTATGTTAGGTGTATCTAATAATTAAAATAAATTGCTTAAAATATTTAAAAAATTCATTGAAAATATTAAAATACGAAAAATAAAAAAATAGAATTTTCTGAAAACTTTTTTTTGAAAAACTAGAACCAAACAAAGTGATTTTTTTTTATTTTTATTTTTTTCAAAAAAATATGACCCATTTAATCACTCATAGCCACATAAAAATTATTCAAAAATTTATGGCGAATTACACTAACAGTTCCTATAGTTTAGTACTCGTATTACTTTGATTTTCGACTTTTCAATTGTGACACATTTTACCATAAATTTTGAATTTTATTCCTAATAAAGACAATTAAAGATACAATTACTTAATTTCAATGGCAAAATCGTCAATTTGATAAAATATAAACTAATTTGACAAAAATAAATGTCAAAAATATGTTTTTGAATTTTTAAAAATTATTTCTACCTACCAAAGAGAATTTTGTAAAATTGATAAATCTTTTGGACATTTATTTATTTATTTTTATCAGATTAATTGTTTTTATATGTTTAGATGATGATCATGAAATGGGTAGTTGTTAAAATTTTAATGTGTAATCGATATATTTGATATATGAAATATTTTTAGTTTTAATTTTTTTTGATTTAATGGATTTGTTTAATAAGGATATCAAAGTTGTCGTCATATTTAACTTTTGAAAAAATAGAAATTAATTTTTAAAAATTCAAAAATATTTTTTTGACATTTATTTTTGTCAAATTAGTTTATATTTTATCAAATTGATAATTTTGCCATTGAAATTAAGCAATGATATCTTCAATTGTCCTTATTTAGAATAAGATTCTATGGTGGCCGAATAATAGCAGATGCAGATAGGCAGGGTATATTTTCCCTGCCTGTTTATAGTATGAATTCGGCCCTTCCCCTGACGTTTCAGGTGCCAAATAAGTCGACCAGGGGGCCGATTGATAGTTGTAATGGGGGGCCGAGTGAATATGTACATGACAGATCAAGGGCAGGCCCTACCTAGAAGACCAGGAGCGTATATAAATAGAAGAACAACAACCAAAGGGAGGTATGTGAGAATTAGGCCTAGTTTGGGAAGATTAAAAAAAGACAAAAAGACAAAAAGTCAAAAAGTTACTATCCTATTTAAGTCACATCATCTTATTTAAGTCACATCATCTCTCTAACACATCACTTCAAACCCAACCCAAACTCAACCCATATTTCATAAAAAGTCAAAAAGTACACTTATTTAGTCTTCCCAAACTAGCCCTTAGTATGTTTAACTTAAGATACAAGCAATCAAGAGTATATATACTGACTTGTCCGTCGGAGTTCTAATTCCGACACCCCTGACCGGAGTATTCATTCATTTTCAGGTGACTAGCTGAGGATCACGAGCGTCCTCCAAGATCAGAAGAGTATTTCCAAACCACTATCCCCACAATTGGCGCCGTCTGTGGGAATACTCAAATACATCCATGGCGGGCGTAACGGAAGACCCTCCGATAGTCACTGACGAAACCACACAGAGAGACGATCTCACTCCGACAAACATGCTTGGACCGGAGACTATCACCGCAAGACACGCCTTGAACTTCGCCTCACCTTCGACTTCAGCACATGAGACAATGCAAGTGATTATGGAACAAGCAAAGAAAAATGAACAGAGGTTGGAGAACATGATCGCTGAGAACGAACGTCTCTGTCAGGATTTGGCCTTGGAAGTGGCGAAGTCCAAACAAGCTGTACGCCAAGATCCAGAACAACCTCTGAGGGCAGGTGGTCGACGACCTCAAGCCCGACAACAAAACACTGATAGCGACTCCGGCTCATTATCCCCGGAGCCTAAGAAGAAGGGACGACCCGAAACTACCAGTTCCTCTGAAGAGAGTCCACGTATAAGGCATAAGCGAAGAAGAAACAATTCAGATGAAGAAGACCAGCATGATCCCTTTGTACGACGGATTACAAGGGCAGTGCTACCTAAGAAATTCAAAACACCGTCATTCACCTTGTACGACAGTAAATCAGACCCCACTGAGCACATCCGCCATTACAAGCAAGCCATGACGCTGCATGCAAACGACGAGGCTTTCATGTGCAGAATATTTCCGAGCAGTTTAGGACCACTGGCTATCAGGTGGTATTATAAACTAGAGCCGGCTTCGATCAAGAGCTTCCACCAACTCCAAAAATCCTTCAGGGCAAGGTTTATCACTAATGAGGTCCAGCCAAAGCAAGACAATTCCCTCTGGGCAATGCAGATTCAACCGGAGGAAACCTTTCGTGCGTATTCAGCGCGGTATTGGGAGTGTTTTAATCTGGTAGATAATGCTTGCAATGACTCCATGGCCATTACTGCCTTCAAGATGGGGTTGCATCCCAACAGTGCCCTACGCAGCTCTTTAACCAGACGGCCCCCCAAAACAGTCTGGTCGTTGATGAAGAAAGTTAAGGAATACTATAAAGTGGAAGATGATGCCTTGTGGGTTAAAGCCGAAAACGTGGCCAACAAGACGGCTTCTTCTGAAATTGCTCAGCCATTAAATTTTGTACCACCTCAGAACCCTGAACCACGGCATCGGGCTAAACGAGACAAGAGACGGGATACTCGCCGATCAAGCGACCAATGCTCCCACCGAGTAAATGAACAACTACAAGTCGATAGTAGGCACACAAGGCGCGCCGATAAGAAATATACGGAGTTGTTAGAGCTGATCAGCGCGGTTATGTCCAAAATCCAACACCTTCCGTTCTTCAAATGGTCGTCGAAAATGGTGGGACCTCCCGACACGCGAAGACGGGATAAGCGGTGCGAGTATCACAAGGATCATGGCCATGATACTGAGAGTTGTTATGCATTGAAGGACCACCTGAAGGAATTGGTACAAGATGATCGGTTACAACAGTACGTCCGAAAAGGCAACTCAACCAAAACAATAGCCTTAAGACAGGATTCACCTCCACTCGGCGTGATCCACATGATATACAGCCTGCCAATGTCATCCGCAGTGCATACGATTCAGTCAAATCCCGACCCTCAAAATCAACTCACTCTGACTAAATGGCCCCATGAAGCTACGAGCATTGCTTTTGATGATTCAGATTTGGCCGGAGTGACACTTCCCCACATTAATCCCTTGGTAATCGAGTTACGCGTAAACCGATTCATTGTTGAGAACGTACTCATTGACCCAAGGAGCACATCGAAAGTTATGTATTACAAGACATTCACCAAACTCGACTTCTCCAAATCGGATCTTTCTCCGGCTCCTTATCCACTATTCGGCTTCAATGCCAATCTAGAATACCCGTTGGGGAAAATCACACTACCCGTTCGAGCAGGCCTCCGAATAGTGGATGTGAAATTCTTGGTCGTCAAGCGGCCATCACCGTATAATCTCATCATGGGGTATCCTGGTTGCATACTATGCAGGCTGTGCCAAGCACCTATCATCAACTGCTACGCTTCCCGACAGAACGCGACATTGAGCAAATCCGAGGCTCCTAGAAATCGGCACAAGCATGTTTATAATCTCATCATGGGGCGAACTTGGTTGCATACCATGCAGGCCATGCCAAGCACCTATCATCAGCTATTACGCTTCCCGATAGAACGCGACATTGAGCAAATCCATGGCTCCCAGAAATCCGCACAAGCATGTTATCTCCTTGCTGGAAAGACGCTAAAAGAGTTGCAAGTGAATTCTATTAAGGTGTCAGATCGAGAGAGCCTCAACGATATTGGGCGGCTCCCAAGTGAAAAGGCCACAGAAGCCCTAGATCGAGTTGAGATTGACGGAAACCCAGATAGGTTCTTCATGGTCGGCGCCTCCCTGAATCAAGTCGACAGACAATAGCTAATTTCCTTCCTGCTCGGCAACCTTGATGTATTTGCTTGGACTCTATATGAGATGCCAGGTGTAGATCCGTCTGTTTCTCAACATCGTTTAGATGTTGACCCTAAATGCAAGGCGATCATTCAAAAAAGTCGGCAATCAGCCGCAGAGCACACTGTAGCCGTTGTTGAAGAGGTTGACCGGTTGGTTGACGCTGAGGCAATCAGGGAAGTGACCTACCCAACATGGCTCTTTAATACTGTGGTTGTGAAGAAGAAAAATGGGACTTGGCGAGTGTGCGTTGATTTCACGGACCTAAACAAAGCCTGTCCCAAGGATTGTTTTCCCCTCCCCCAGAATAGACCAACTTGTAGATGCGACGGCATGCCATCAGCGCATGAGCTTCCTCTTGGGCTGAAGCATGCAGGGGCAACTTACCAAAGACTGGTCACTGCCATGTTCAAGGAGCAACTCGGCCACACTATGAAAGTGTACATTGACGATATGGTGGTCAAGTCCAAAGAAAAGCAAACTCATTTAGCCGATCTAGAAGAGACATTCAGCATTTTACGCAAATACAAAATGAAGCTAAACGCTTCTAAATGTGCGCTTGGGATCGGTTCTGGAAAATTCTTGGGTTACATTGTCAACTACTGAGAAATCGAAGCCAACCCGAGGTAAATCACAACAATCTTGGAGCTCGGCTCCCCTCGTTCAGTGAAAGAGGTTCAAAAGTTGATAGGGATGGCCGCTGCACTCAACAGGTTCATCAGTCGGTCCACAGATCGCTGCCAACAATTCTTTCATACACAACGGTAGGGCAAGGCTTTTGAATGGTCCGCTGAGTGCGAAGCCGCTTTCAACGGCCTCAAGACCTACCTCTGATCAGTTCCACTCTTGACAACACCTTCGGCAGGCGACCCGTTCATTTTGTATCTGGCAGTTTCCAACTGGGCCATCAGCGCTATACTGATAAAGGAAGAGCTGGGGGAGCAGCAGCCAGTGTATTATGTGAGCAAGGCAATGGTTGACACCAAAACACACTACCTTCCATTGGAAAAACTCATTATGGCCCTTGTCATGGTAGCGAGAAAGCTGATGCAGTACTTTCAGGGGCATACCATCGGGGTACTAACGAACCACCCCATCCGATCGGTACTCCATAGTGCAGAAGCATCAAGGTGCGTTTCAAAGTGGGCACTTGAACTCAGCTAGTACGATATTCAGTTTCTGCCTAGAACCTCAATCAAGGGACAGATGCTTGCCGATTTTGTGGCCGAATTCACTGAGGGTCTTGCCGACTTCAAGTCTGATGAAATTCAACCTAAGCCAAACTGGAGAATTTATGTTGGGGACATTTGGCAGTTATATAGTGATAGATCATCCAATCAACGGGGAAGTGGAGCCGGAGTAGTAATCATGGCCCCCGATGGCGCAATAATTGAGCAGGCCGTCAAACTCGACTTCGAAGCTTCAAATAATAAGGCCGAATACGAAGCCCTTCTAGCCGGTTTACAGAATGATCAATCAGCTAAAGGGGGAGTACGCGGCTAAAAATGACCGTACGACGGCTTACATGAAAACGACTAACTCCTTGCTGGCAAAGTTTGACCATCATGAATTGAATCAAATAACACGTGATTAGAACACACATGCAGATGCCCTGGCTTGCCTAGCCTCCACCATTAACTCAGAGATTAAACGGACCATCGAAGTAGGTTTCATCCCGGAGCCAAGCATTGACCCTTTGGAGGAAGTCCAGGTCAATATCATAGAGTCAGGACCGAGTTGGATGGACCCCATTGCTGCATTCCTGTCTTCCGAACAGTTCCCAGCGGACAAGAAAGAAGCGCACAAGCTTAGAAACAAAGCCCTGCGATACTAATTGGATTCGTAAGGAAAACTTTATAAGAAATCCCTTTCTGGCCCATACCTGGAATGCGTGCATCCGGACGAAGTCGAAGAGCTCCTGACTGAAATACATGAAGGTAGTTGTGGCGCACATTCTGGCGGGCGCTCTTTGGCTCATCGAGCTGTAACACAAGGGTATTCTTGGCCGACAATGAGAGCACATGCCGAATGTTATGTGAAAAAATATGAACAATGCCAGAAGTTCTCCCCCTTAACCCATCTGCCTGCTGAAGAGTTAAGCTTCATCACCAGTTCCTGGCCGTTTGCCCAGTGAAGACTTGATATCGTCAGACCATTACCGAGGGCCCCAGGGAACAAGCGGTACTTGATTATCGCGATAGATTACTTCACAAAATGGGTCGAAGCAGAGTCATTAACGCACATTCGAGATGCTGATGTTAAGCGCTTTGTATGGAGAAATATCATAACACGATTCGTCATTCCAAGAGCACTTATCTCAGACAACGACATCCAGTTTGATTGTGGCGTGTGCTGAGAGCTGTGCAGCAAGTATAGTATCCGGCCTTACTTTTCCATGCCGGCTTACCCACTAAGCAATGGTCAAGCTGAAGCCTCTAACAAATCCATCTTGGACGGCATCAAGAAGAGGCTGGAGAAAGCTAAAGGCAAATGGGTCGAAGAATTGTCGAGTGTGTTGTGGGCTCATCGAACTACACTAAGGCGGTCTACTGGGGAAACGCCGTTTGCTCTATGCTTTGGAACCTAGGAAATCATACCCCTGGAGATCGGCTTCCCAACCTTGAAATCGGCAGTTTTTGATATGGGCCAAAACGATATGATGCTGGCCTTGGATTTGGTTCTAATTGAAGAACGAACAGACCGTGCCCTTATATCCATGGCACGGTATCAGCAGTAGCTTGCTAAGTCATATAATCAACGTGTTCAGCTGTGCCGCTACATACCAGGAGAGTTGGTCCTGAAGAAAGTACTTCCAGCTACCAGGAAACTGGCTGATAGAAAATTGGGTCCTAACTAGGACGGCCCCTATCAGGTCGATTCGATCGCAGGAGTAGGGGCATATCGACTCAAAGACATGTCTGGAAGGAGTTTGCCATGGCCTTGGAATTCAACGCACTTGCATAAATTCTATCATTAAACCCGACCTGTGGGGAATGATACTAGTTTTGAATGGTTCACCATGTACACATTCCACTTTTGCAATGCAAAGATTCCTGTTTACTTACTGCGAAATCCAGTTCAAAAGTGTCCCGATAAAAGCCTCCGGATTCTGAGTGCCCTTCGTGAATATCACGATTGGCCAAGATAAGTCTCCGGATTCGGAGCCCCATCCGTGCAGGTCACGTTTTGGCTGATTAAGCCTCCAAATTTGGAGCGCCCTTCGTGGATATCACGATTGGCCAAGATAAGTCTCTGGATTCGGAGCCGCATCAGTGTAGGTCAAGTTTAGGCCGATTAAGCCTCCGGATTCGGAGCACCTTTCGTGGATATCATGATTGGCCAAGATAAGTCTCCTTATTCGGAGCCCCATTAGTGCATGGCTCTTTTGGGCCGATTAATCCTCCAGATTTGGAGTGTCCTTCATGGAAATCACGATTGGCCAAGACAAAAAGCCTCCAAATTCGGAGTCCCATCCGTGCAGGTCACGTTTGGGCCGATTAAGCCTCCGGATTCGAAGCGCCCTTAGTGGATTGGCAAACATTCAAAATGAAATGGGACAAGCCGTATAAACGTGTAGTGGAACATACCGTATAAACGTAGGCTGAAACATGCAAACATTCAAAATGAAATGGGGCAAGCCGTATAAATAAAGCCTGAAACAAGTAAACATTCAAAATGAAATTGGATAAGCCGTATGAATGTAGGCTGAAACGTACGAATATTCAAAATAAAATGTGTCCTTAGATTAATCGATTGGCATGAAATGTACTAACATAAGTATAAAGTACGCTAACACTTGAAAATGAAATGTTTTATTAAATTAGAAGGTCTGCTTTTATTCGGTAGCTCCCTCATCATCACTCTTCTCAACTTCAAAAGCGGAAAAGGGGAAATCATCTCGCTGGTACAGCGGCGTCGCCAAATTCACACCTGCTACCCGGAGAGCCTCAGCTTGCTGACGTGCCTTGATCTAACCGTGCTTAAATCCACGATTTTCACATCGACAAACTTCCTTGGCGAGTTTCTCCATGGTCTTCTGTATTTCGATCTTTCGGCCGTCATGGAAGCCATTTTCATAGGCCGTGGACATCGTTGTTTCAATCGCAAACATGCTAGCTGTGTTCCGATCGGCAATGACATCACTTATCAGCCTCTAGGTCACCCTCTCTTCCATAACCGAGTTGGGATAGCTGGCCGATTTGGACTCGGCGGACTTGATTTTCCTTAGTTCATGCTCAGCCTTCTTTGCGCGAGCTTCTAAATTCCGGATGCGTTCATCTCTCTGTGCTATATCTCGCCGAGCGGCGCGAAGACGCATGCCGATTTCATAAGCGGTGTGTCATGACTCGAACCCGCCCCTGTGGGTTAAGGCCATAACCAGCCAGTAATCACGGGATTACCTACGGCCTCAAACCAAATAAGACAAAACTCATCAGAGTAAAATGGGCCAAACGGAAGCAAATTAAAAACTTTGTCCATAGAGTCGTGCTTATATGCACATCATAACATTCCAGACATACATATGTTAATAACTCACAATAGAAAGTATAGCAACATAAAATTCTGTACAGACAGGATCATTCAAAATTGAGTCAACCAAACAAAACTATATACAGATGTACTCAAAAACTTCGCCGACATGACAACATAGAACAAAATGACATAAAGGAGAAGGCAAGTCTCGTGCGTGAGACGCAAGGGCTGACTCTCCAAAACCTTTGTTATTCCACACAGATTTCACTGAGGCTGGGTTTGGGCTTCTCTCGGCTCACCTACGAACACATGAATGAGCGTGAGCGATAGCCCAGTGAATAATATCAAATAAAGAATATACATTGGAACGATATACATCAAATGGCCTTGGGCCCAATTTGTATTTCTAACTAATACATACATACATAGACATATGTAAGTTAAGTAACTGAGGTTCCAAACACATCATACGGTCTCGGGCCCAATTCATTCATGTCCATCGGCCTTTGGCCCAATCGTTTATGTCAATCGGCCTTCGGCCCACATTTTATCAAACGGCCTTTGGCCCATTCAAATGACAAACTTTCATTTCAAACTAGTCCTTAGATCTTTCAAACGTTCATATCAAACTGGTCTTTCGACCTTTCAAACTTTCGTTTCAAACTGGCATTTAAGCCTTTCAAACTTGTCGTATCAAATTGGCATTTAAGCCTTTCAAACTTTCATTTCAAACTGGCATTTAAGCCTTTCAAACTTGTCATATCAAACTGCCATTTAAGCCTTTCAAACTTTCATTTCAAACTGACATTTAAGCCTTTCAAACTTGTCATATCAGACTTTTGTCCATACTTCAAATTAACAGAATTATAAGAAGATTAGCAATTGGACAATTAGCACATTTCAGATATCTTTATTAAGATACTACTCACAGTGATTGGCTTGTGGATTTGCCTTGGAGCTTGACCCTACGCATCACATAACATATATGGGTCACAATTAACTCAATCCGTTTTGTAATTCTCACATTCCTCTTTAGGCTTCATTCTTATCTCTTTAATTCAATTACAATGCTCAAAGTATGCCTAAGAGTGCTTACAAGTGAAAGAGAACGGAAAACGAAACACAGAACGCATGAACAACATTTCAGGAAACAAGGTCCCTGCTCGAGCGTGGACTTATCCGCTCGAGCGAACCCAATAGGTCTGCAAAAGTACTGGTTGCATCCAAATTACGCTCGGCCGTTCGAGCGGAAGGTCTATCTACAAAGCTCCCTGCTCGAGCGTGAATTACCCCGCTCGAGCGGACACCTTGTTTGAAAAAAGTGCTGGGAGCACGTATTTCCCGCTCGAGCGGCCGTTCTCCCACTCGAGTGGACATAAACA
The DNA here is from genome assembly GCF_004153795.1 of Camellia sinensis. Taxonomy (NCBI): domain Eukaryota; kingdom Viridiplantae; phylum Streptophyta; class Magnoliopsida; order Ericales; family Theaceae; genus Camellia; species Camellia sinensis. The sequence continues at coordinate 7,222 of NW_021026640.1, read as the reverse complement.
TTCTGGGTTTTTCAAAATGAGTTCTTGAGCTCCAAACGACCTCCAAAGGTTCCAAACTCAAAATCTTGGTTCCCCAAAAATGCAAACACATTACATACCATGAGTATACAAGTATTAGGAGGCCAATTACTCAAAATCATGGTCACATTTCTTCAAAATAAACCAACATTCTAGTAAACTCATGGTTCAAGATTTCAAATCTCATATAAGTTCATTAATCAAACATGCATGCAATCTTTTAGCTCCAATTCCATTTCAAAAGAAGCAAATAGTGCCTATTCTCATAAAGCTCAACAAAACCAAGCTTGCATGCATGATCAAACTTCAAATCTAAGCCTAAATCAGTGGCCAAAGTGCTCAAATTGATGGCATGAAAAGCATGAAATGGCAAGGCAAACAT
>NW_021026638.1:806893-853183 GCF_004153795.1 Camellia sinensis | reverse complement strand
TTTTGCAGGCACGATATTGTATGTACGGTTCAATTGAGGCTGGTGCGACCAGACGAATCGCGCAGGTGTTACTTTGTGGGCTGCGTGTTCACTATCTACCTGGGCTGCGTGTTCAGAAAATTTGAATTTTGGACTGCGTGTTCAACTTTCAGTTTAATTGTGGGCTGCTTGTTCACTATCTACCTGGGCTGCGTGTTCAGAAAATTTGAATTTTGGGCTGTGTTCAACTTTCAGTTAAATTGTGGGCTGCGTGTTCAGAAAATTTGAAATTTGGGCTGCGTGTTCAACTTTCAGTTAAATTGTGGGCTGCGTGTTCACTATCTACCTGGGCTGCGTGTTCAGAAAATTTGAATTTTGGGGTGCGTGTTCAATTTTCAGTTAAATTGTGGGCTGCGTGTTCACTATCTAAATCTGGGCTGTGTGTTCAGAGAATGTAAAGCGTGGGCTGTGTGTTCGACAAATCAGTGTTTGAGCCGTGTGTTCTAATGTGGGCTGTGTGTTCGCAATTAATTAATGAGCCGAGTGTTCAAAAATTCGAGTGTTGAAACCACATGTTCAAGATGCAAGCAAAGTACTATGTCATGAGCTAAACTGCATGTTCAAGCATGGCAAAAGTGCGAAATGTATGTAAAATACAGAAGATGAGGTAAATACCTCTCGGGCCTCGTGAGAGAGATGCTGCTCCGGCTCTCTGAGAAGCAGGTCCCCGGGTGCCCGCTCGTCAAAGCTAGTAAAGTGACGGAAAACAGCGCGCGGAAGAACGTGTGCTGGCGGACGGTACCTCCCGGGAATGAAAGGTCGGGTCCTCGGAGGTGAGTCATGGGATCGAAATCATCTCCGGCACCTGGAAAACCTCCACCGTGGGGAGAATTGCCCGCCATTTTCAAAGAATCTGCAAAAGGGAGCAAAAATGAGCAAAATGGGCCAAAATTGGAAAAAGTCAACAAAAGTCAACTCTCGGGAAATGAAAAGTCAACAAAAGTCAACTCCCGGGAAAATATTCCAAATATCAAGATAAGCTTACCTCAAGTGGTAAAAATGCAAAAAGAAGCTCCGAAGCCGGAATTTAATCGCTTCAAAGTGCTTAAAACTGAATGTTTTTGTGGAAACAACTTGCGCGGGGCGTTGGAAAACGCGCGTGAAACTCAGATCTGGAGAGGAAAGCGTTGTAAAAGGCGAGAAAATGAAGGGGCCTCGGCTACCTTTTATAAGCCTCAAGCCTTGGTTGAAGAAGCATGCAAAAAGGAGGGAAAAAGACCAAAATAGCCCCGGAAAAAGCACACGGCCGGCCGGCCCCTATTCCTAGCCGGCCAGCTATCTGCTTTTTGCAGAAATGGCCGGCCAGCCATTAGCTTTATTGAAAATCGATTGGACACCTCCCCTTGGGAAGATAAACGGCCGGCCATGCTCCCCACATACTCACCTAGCTCTCTGCAAATTTTGAGGAAGATCGGAGTTCCCGGGACCTGAAAAAGTTCAAGAAAAGTACACTTCCGGTCGCGAAATTGCTCCGTCGGGACTTCGACTCCAAGTTCTGACATAGGTCTCATCATCACTCATCAAAATCAAAGTGTATCCTTTTTTAAATGAGTTGTAACCTTTCAGGGAAGCGGGTCGGAGGTCGTGATCGAGTTACCTCCGCCGAAACACGCATTTCCGTACTCGTTGTTTCATGGCAAATGGCACCCTGATTTATGCTAGTTTTATACCATCATGCACATAACTTGCATTCTCATGAGCATACTCACATTAACATGCACATTTCTTGATATTGGCATACTTCTATGTTTGAGCATACGTTGTCACGCATGTTCCACTCTTGCATTGTGATGCATTCACTCACCGGCACTGCGTGTGTCGAACTTTCGGAATCACATTAAATATATGTTGGTAGCATATTGTACTTGTTGCAATTTCTCTCTTTTGCAGGCACGATATTGTATGTACGGTTCAATTGAGGCTGGTGCGACCAGACGAATCGCGCAGGTATCGTATCTTCTCCGTGTGAGACGTGGCTTTGATCCCAATTCCTTGGTTTTTGGCCACTGTTTTAGGCCTATTTAGAGTTGCCTAAATCATGTATAAGTCCACCTTTTCATCAGTTTGCATTGCCTCATGTTTGCTTGTATGCTTGCATAAGTGTCTTGCCATGCCATGTTGCATCCTTAGCTTGCATGCCTAGGTTGCATTGCATCTTGCATGCATGCCTTGTTCCTTGACTTGGTGATAGGAATTGGGCCTTGGTTCGTTTGTTTGGTTTGCATTTCATTTGACATGAAAGTTGCACACTTGATTCTTTGGGCCGTCATGCGTGGAAATGCGTGATCGGCGGTCCGAGAATCGAAACACATGCCCTTTTGAGTCACAAACATGATAGGGGACATAATTGGTGCATACTGTAGACACCCTATTTTTGACCGTCCTCAAGACTTGGACGTCACCGTTTGAACACTCGGTGATCATCCATGTTTGTGTTCGTTTGGAGTTCCCGGAGGTCTCGGCTACGCGCCTTGCCTCAGGATCTCCGAACTCGACCGTTTAGTGTCTGGTTTTGCACCAAACACTTGCATTTTGCCTTGGAAGGGCAGGGAATGCCTTGTGAGGCATCCCCACACACCACCGGCAGTGGCTAAAGGTCACCGGCTGGTTTTTGCTTCCACCGGCAATGTATATTGCCGGTCGGCACTACTTGTTGCCGGTCGGCACTCTTTTTTGCCAAAATGGCATCTTTGGCCGGCCGACTACTATGCATCTGCTTTTGCAGATATTTTAAGACAGCTGTCTTGCTTTTGGCTCCCCTCCATACACGTGTATGGAGGGATCTCCCTCTTTAGAAGCTTGTCTTATAAGCTTTACAAGACAATAAGCTCTATAAAGAGAGGTCCTCTCTCTTGTTGCAAAGGTTGGACTAGTTAGAGACTTTTTACATTTTTGGGGAGAGAAACACAAAGAGAAGCTCTGGTTTTAGGGTTAGGGTTCATACATATCTCCTATCTCTCTTTTTCTCTCTTTGTGTTCTAGGTGTTTTAGTCCATACTATTGCACACAAACACCTAGTGTTTCACCTTCCTTTGGCTCCTGAGGTTCTAAGGGGCTGATTTTGGTGTTTTGGTGTTGGATTCAAGCCAAGGAGGGCCATTGGAGCATCATTGTCGAAGAGGTCTTCAAGGGTAAGAATCTTACCCCTTTTTACCCCTTTTTTGCATCTTGTTTTTGCCTATCTTAGAACTGTTTTTGTGCTTAGTGTATAATACAAAAAAGTTCTGTTTTTTAGCCCTCTTGATTGTTTATTAAGAGTGTTTTGTGGTTTGGAGGTGTTTGACCCCTCTTAGGCCTTGAAAGGCCCCATTTTGTGCTATTTTGTGCAAGTTTCGAGACTTTGGTGTTTGGGCCTCTTCACCACTGAAATCTTGAGGAATTTTAGTGGTGAAGATGGTGCCTTGAAGTCTCCAAAAGGGGAGGGCCACCCCCTCTCCTTGTTGTCCTTGAAATGGACCATTTTTGGCCTCTTAGCTAAGCTTCATGTTGACCATGCCTTGGCTGTTTTTTGTGCCTATTATATCATAATATGCCTCTGTTTATTGTTGGTTTTGGTACACCATGCATGCTTAGCATACCTACCATGTAATGCCTTGTTATTGCCTTAATATGCCTTAGGTTGTTAGCCTTTGTTCAAGCATGTTTTAGGCTTAGTCTTGTGAAGGTTTTGTGCATATTTTGCCATGTCTTAGGTCTGTCCATAGTTGTTTGGGTCGGATTTGGCATGTTTAGTATAACTCCTTTGTATTCCGGCTTGTTGGCCTTAAGTATGTGAATGTATAGCATGGCATTTTTGCATTGATTTGGTGATTTGGAACCACCTACCATGCTATTTCAGTCCTATTTGCATGCCTATATGTTCACCTTGGATGCATCTTTAATGCTTTGAAAGCTTGTCTTGCATGCTCCTTGTTTTGGTGGTTATGCATGCTTTGGAATTTAGGTCATTTGGATGCCATCTAAGTGGTCTTTAGGCCTTGTCTTAATGTGCTAAAACTCTGTTTTTGGTCAATAAGTTCATGCCTTGTTTGGTCTTGCTAAGTGTAGTTCAATGCCCCATGGGTTTGCTTTGAGTTCTTGGGCCATTTGTGCATGCTTTGCTTGTTTTGTTTGCTTGGTTTGACACCATCCTAGCATGATTTTCTGAGCTTATGTTGCATGCTAATTAGTCCATGATATCCCTTTTCAAGTGTGCTTGAGAGTGCCTCTCTTGTGCCTAAGCATTGGCCCTTTAACACGTGCATGTGTGTATGCGTATGTTTTAGGTCTGTCCATAGTTGTTTGGGTCGGATTTGACATGCTTAGTATAGCCCCTTTGCATTCCGGCTTGTTGGCCTTAAGTATGTGAATGCATAGCATGGCATTTTTGCATCGATTTGGTGATTTGGAATCATCCACCATGTCATTTCAGTCCCCCTTGCATGCCTATATGTTTGCCTTGGACGCATCTTTAATGCTTTGAAAGCTTGTCTAGTATGCTCCATGTTTTGCCCATTGTGCATGCTTTGAAATTGAGCCACTTAGATGCCATCTAGGGGGCCCCCTTTGCATAGTCTAGGTCTGTCTTGAACCTATCTTAAGCCCTCTTAGCCTTGTGAGGCTTGGTTGGCTTGGCCACGGTTCAAGTCCCTTTGACTTGCTTCAAGTACTTGGACCATTTACATGCTAATATTTAGCCTATCTTGTTGCTTGGTTTGACACCATCTTAACATGATTTTCAATGCTTACTTTGCATGCCATTAGTCCACATTATGCCTCTTTCAATTGTGTTTGGGAGTTGCCTCATTTGTGCCTAAGTGTTGGCCCTTTAACATGTGCATGTATGTATGTGTTTTGGTCCTTTATTTTGGTCACTTTGGCCACTGTTTTAGGCCTATTTGGAGTTGCCTAAATCATGTATAAGTCCATCTTTTCATCCATTTGCATTGCCACATGTATGCTCGTATGCTTGCATAAGTGCCTTGCCATGCCATGTTGCATCCTTAGCTTGTATGCCTAGGTTGCATAACATCTTGCATGCATGCCTTGTTCCTTGACTTGGTGATAGGAATTGGGCCTTGGATTGTTTGTTTAGTTTGCATTTCATTTGACATGAAAATTGCACACTTGATTCTTTGGGCCATCATGCATGAAAATGCGTGATTGGTGGTCCGAGAATCGAGACACATGCCCTTTTGAGTCGTCACCATGATAAGGGACATGATTGGTGCATATATGCCTTGAATTGTGCTACCATGCTTTGCCTTGCCCTCTGTTGCTATCAATTGCAGATTCTGCAGGAACACTTTGTCGGCCGGCAGTGCCCAGTGCCGACCGGCAATCTCTTCTCTGCCGATAGCTTCACCAATGGCCGGTGGCCACATCCCACTGCCGGTGGCAATCCCATTCAGCCGGTGATGTCCCCCAACATCCAGAGAAGCAATCCTGAGGTTTTGACAACCTCTAGAGGAGTAAAGGAAGGAAAACAGAGGCAGCCTATGCATGGCGGTGCATTTCCGAGCAGGATCGAGCATGCATTGCATCGGGCTCTTCTCCCGGGGCGGTTTATCTGTTTTCCTAGCTTAAGTTAATTTGCTTAGCCGATTAGGCAATTTGTAATATTTAATTAGCTTGCGTAGTTAATTAATTTGTATTATTTATTTGATCCCTCCGAGCGAGGGCGAATCTGTAATAAGTGTGTGTGAGTGGTGTGTATGTCTTCCAATCCCCACTTCTTTCTTCCCTTTTACTTACCTGCTTTGATGGTTAGTATTAGGGCACGTTTAATTTAGCATACTTTATGCTATGCATGCGTGCATTCATGCATTTGTATTGCATGCATCAGGCTCGGTACATCACGCTAACTGCATTTGTACTTTAAATTCAAAACTGAATATGTGATAGTTGATCGCATTTCACATGCCATGTTTAGGTTAGCCGAGCCTGTCTAGATTGCATTTTTGCATGCGATGCATTAGACATGCTTAACATGAACTAGGACATGCATGTTTGCTAACTAGTTTATTGTTTTGGCACGGAGTACTATATAAGTATTTTTCTGCTTTAGCATCTCGCATGAGTGTGAATGCTATCATGACAGTATGCTTGCCATATGGCTAGATGCTTATGTAAAATAAACTGTTTGAATGCCTGTGGGTGAAGGTCGAGTTGTTTGAGTTGGAAAAACTCGTTGAAATCCGTGTTTTAGCCTACTTGCGAGTAGCAAAATCCAAAACATTTTCCAAAACAAACGGATATGCAATGCTTATTTCCAAATTAGGCAATCTAGTCTATACTTGTTTGCTGTGCGCATAACATAGTAATTCTAGGTTAATAAATGGAATAAGAACACATAACGTTTTCAAAAACGGATATCATGGTTAGTAGAGGCCGGTCTACGGACCGGGCGAAAGAGGGTGCTCATAGCTGACCTTCCCCGATCGTACCCAAGCTCCCGAGCCGAAACAACTCCGGTGATGACGGACATGTGGCCTTCGGCACCGAGTCAGGGTTTCCTAAATTTTCCCATTAAAAAATATTTAGGTGGCGACTCTATATCTGGCAAAGCAGTCCATGTTTGGCACTTCTTTTCAAAAATCTGTTTCTCAAAACGATTTGCCGGATTTGGACTCTTTGGTTCAGATTAAGGCCAAGTTTGGCTACCCAAAATAAGTACGCACTTTTTATCTTTTTATATTTTTTCCATCACATCACCTCTCTACTTTTCTGCACATCTTTTCGTAAAAAGACAAAAAGTACACTTATTTAAGTCATCCCAAACAACCCCTAAGAACCGGAACAATTTGAGAGTCCGAACTGTAGTGATCCCAGATGAACAGAACGGGACTCACCCTCCCGGGGCGTTCGGGGACGTCTACACATACATTGCTTGAATTGTATTGCCATGAAAGTTCTGTCCTCTGCTGCTGTGAGTTGCAGGTTCTGCAGGCATTCTTTGCCGACCGACAGTATACATTGCCGACCGGCAGTATACATTGCCGACCGGCAGTAAATCACCAGCCAATGGATTCATTTTGTGCCGGTGACCACAATTCACTGCCGGTGGTAATTCTACTCAGCCGGTGGCGATTCCCAATATCTAGAGAAGCAGCCTTGAGACTTTGGCAGTCTTCAGAGAGGCAGAGCAGGGAAAACAAAGGCAGACTATGCATGGCCATGCATTCCCGAGCAGGACCCGAGCATGCGCTGCATCTGGCTCTCCTCCCGAGGCGGTTTACTGCTTTTTCTAGTTTAAATTAGTTTGTTAACTGATTAGGCAATTTGTAATATTTAATTAGCTTGCGTAGTTAATTAATTTGTATTATTTATTTGGTCCCTCCGAGTGAGGGCAAATCTATAATAAGTGTGTGTGAGTGGTGTGTATGTCTTCCTATCCCCACTTCTTTCTTCCCTTTTATTTACCTGCTATGATGGTTAGTATTAGGGCACGTTTAAATTAGCATACCTCATGCAATGCATGCGTGCATTCATTCATTTGTCCTGCATGCACCGGGCTCGGTACATCATGCTAACTGCATTTGTACTTCAAATTCTGAATTGAATACATGCATTGACTGACTGCATTTCACATGCCATCCTTGAATTAGCCGAGCCCATTCTAGTAACATTTTGTATGCGATGCATTAGGCACTTAACATGGACTTGGATCATGCATTGATTGCTAACATGTTCCTGTTTTTAGCACGGAGTACGATGTAAATATTTATACTTTAACATATCACATGCGTGTGAATGCCATCATGACAGCATGCTTACCATGTGGCTAGATGTTTATGTGTTATAAACTGTTTTAATGCCTGTGGATGAAGGTTGGATTGCTTGAGTTGGAATAGCTCGTTGAAATTCGTATTTTAGCCTACTTGCGAGTAGCAAATTTCAAAACATTTTCCAAAACAAACGGATATGCAATGCTTATTTCCAAATTGGGCAATCTAGTCTATACTTGTATGCTGCATACATAACATAGTAATTCTAGGCTAATAAATGAAATAAGAACACATAACGTTTTCAAAAACGGATATCACGGTTAGTAGAGGCCGGTCTTCGAACCGGGTGAGAGGGGGTGCTCATAGCTGACCTTCCCCAATCGTACCCTAGCTCCCGAGCTGAGACAACTCCGGTGATGACGGACATGTGGCCTTCGGCACCGAGTCAGGGTTTCCTAAATTCCCCCATTTTAAAATATTTAGATGGCGACTCTGTATCTGGCAAAGCAGTCCATGTTTGGCACTTCTTTCAAAAATCTGTTTTTCTCAAAACGATTTGCCGGATTTGGACTCTTTGGTTCAAATTAAGAACCGTGACACAAATCGAGTCCGAACTGTAGCGAGGGCCCCACGCGGGCACGTCTACACCTATCTTGCAACTGTTTTTTGGCTTTGCATATAATACGTAAAAGTTCTGTTTTTAAGGCCTCTAAATAGTTTGTTAAGGTTGCTTCAAGCTTTGGGGTTGTTTGACCCCTCTTAAGCCTTGTAAGGCTCCATTTTGTGCCATTTTGTGTGAGCTCCGGGACCATAGTGTTTGGGCCACCTCACCACTGAAATCTTGAGGGATTTCAGAGGTGAGGATGGTGCCTTGAGATCCTAAGAAGGAGAGGGCCACCCCCTCTCCTTGTTGTCCTTGAAAAGGACACTTTTTGCCTCTTGAGGGAGCACCTAGCTTAGGCTCATGTTGACCATGCCTTAGCTGTTATTTATGCTTATTTTGCCACGAAATAGCATTGTTTTAAGTTAGTTTTGGTACACCATGCTTGCTTAGCATACATGCCTTGTAATGCCATTTTGTTGCCTTAACATGCATTAGGTTGTAAACCATTGTTCTAGCATGCTTTAGGCCTAGCTTCGTGAAGCTTTCATGTTTATTTTGCCATGTTTAAAGTCTGCCCTTGGCTGCTTTGGTCGACCATAGCTTGCATTGCATGCCCCCTTTGCATTTTGGGCTTGTTGGCCTTAAGTATATAAGTGTATAGCATGCCTTGTTGTATCATTTCAATGGTTTGGAACCTCTTAACATGTTATCTCAGTCCTTGTGACATGCTTATATGCTTGCATTTAATCCTCCTTCAATGTGTTTAAAGGTTGTTACCTTATGCCCCTTATTTAGGCCTCGGAGCATGCTTGCACTTTTAGACCACCTAGATGCCATCTAAGTGCACCCTTGGCTTTGTTTAAGTCTGCATTTGACTTGTTTTAAGTCCCCTTAGCCTTGTGAGGTTTGGTGGACTTGACCTTGGTTTAAGCCTCCTTGGCTTGTCTTAAGCACTTGGGCCATTGTGGCATGTTTTGCTTGTCTTGTTTAAAATTGATTTGGCATCATCTTGTAACATGATTTTAGAGCTTAATGCATGCTATATGTCCATGATTGCATCCTCTTGAGAGTGCTTGAGAATTGCTCTTTAATGCTTGAAGTGTTGGAGATCATTCGCATGAATGTTTGTGTGCCTATTAGTCCTTCATTTTTGAGCACCTTGGCCACTATTTTTGGCCTAGTAAGGGCTGCCTAAACCATGCTTATGTCCATCCTTTGCTTGTTTGCATGCTTTCCTTGCATACTTGCATAAATGCATTGCATTGCCATGTTGCATCCTTAGCTCGCATGCCTAGGTTGCATTGCATTGTGCATGCATTGCCTCACCTCTTGAAGTGAGTCATGATAGAGGTAGAAGCCCCTTGGTTTGACTATGTGCATTGCATTACATTTGAAATGAATTTCAATTCCAAATTGAATACATGATAGTTGTAGCATTTCATATGCCATGTTTAGAATAGCCGAGCCCGCTATAGTTTGCATTTTTGTATGTGTTGCATTAGGCATTTCTGTATACTTAGGATTCATGCATGATTTCTAATAAGTTTCTATTTTGGCTTGGAGTACCCGGTGAGTTTTATGCTTTAGCATCCTTGCATGCGTGTGAGTGTTGCCATGAATAGCATGCTTACCATGAAGCTATGTGCTTATGTGATATAACTGCCTGAATACCTGTGGGTGAATGTTGGGTTATCTGAATCGGAATAAATCATCAATTGTTTCAAGCCTACCTGCGGGTAACAAACCATTTTCAAAAACAAGCATGAAATGTTTTGTTCCAATTTGGGCGACCCGGTCTATACTTGTATGCTGTGTGCATCACATAGTAATCTAGGCTAAAAAAATCGGAACAAGAACACACAATGTTTTCAAAAATAGATATCATGGTTAGTAGAGGCCGGTCTTTGACCGGGCGAGCGGGGGTGCTCACGAAGTGACCTTCCCCAATCGTACCCAAGTTCCCGAGCCGAGGCAACTTTGGTGATGACGGACACGTGGCCTTTGGCACCGAGTCAGGGTTTCCTAAATTTCCCAAAATAAAATATTTAGGTGGCGACTCTGTATCTGGCAAAGCAGTCCATGTTTGGCACTTCTTTCAAAAAAAAAAATCTGTTTTCTCAAAACGATTTACCGGATTTGGACTCTTTGGTTCAGACTTAGAACCGTGACAATTTGAGAGTCCTGAGCTGTAGTGACCCCAAATGAACAGAACGGGAGCCGTTCCTCCCGGGGCGTTCGGGGACGTCTACAATGCCTTTGAATTTGAGCCACTTAGATGCCATCTAAGAGTCCCCTTTGTATAGTCTAGGTCTGCCTTGAACCTATTTTAAGTCCTCTTAGCCTTGTGAGGCTTAGTTGACTTAGTCATGGTTCAAGTCCCTTTGACTTGCTTCAAGTACTTGGGTCATTATTGCATGCTTGGTCTATTTTATTTGCTTGGTTTGACACCATCCTAACATGATTTTCAATGCTTACCTTGCATGTCATATGTCCATGATTGCCGCATTTAAATGTGCTTGAGAGTCGCCTCATTTGTGCCTAAGTGTTGGCCCTTTAACATGTGCATGCGTGTATGTGTATTTGGTCCCTTATTTTGGTCACTTTGGCCACTGTTTTAGGCCTATTTAAAGTTGCCTAAATCATGTATAAGTCCATCTTTTTATCCATTTGCATTGCCTCATGTTTGCTTGTATGCTTGCATAAGTGCCTTGCCATGTCATGTTGCATCCTTAGTTTGCATGCCTAGGTTGCATTGCATCTTGCATGCATGCCTTATTCCTTGACTTGGTGATAGGAATTGGGCCTTGATTTGTTTGTTTGGTTTGCATTTCATTTGACATGAAAATTGCACACTTGATTCTTTGGGCCATCATGCATGGAAATGCGTAATTGGTGGTCCGAGAATCGAGACACATGCCCTTTTGAGTCACAAACATGATAAGGGACATGATTGGTGCATACATTGTTTGAATTGTATTGCCATGCAAGTTCTGTCCTCTGCTGCTGTGAGTTGCAGGTTCTGCAGGCATTCTTTGCCGACCGGCAGTATAGATTGCCGACCGGCAGTGAATCACCAGCCGATGGATTCATTTTGTGCCGGTGACTACACCAAACTGCCGGTGGCAATCCTATTCAGCCGGTGGCACTCCTCAATGTCCAAAGAAGCAGTCCTGAGATTTTGACAGCCTCCAGAGGAGTAAAAGAAAGAAAACAGAGGCAGCCTATGCATGGCGGTGCATTTCCGAACAGGACCGAGCGTGCATTACATCTGGCTCTCCTCCCGAGGCGGTTTACTGCTTTTCCTAGATTAATTATTTTGCTTAGTTGATTAGGCAATTTGTAATATTTAATTAGCTTGCGTAGTTAATTAATTTGTATTATTTATTTGGTCCCTCCGAGCGAGGGCAAATCTGTAATAAGTGTGGGTGCGTGTGTGTGCATGTCTTCCAACCCCCACTTCTTTCTTCCCTTTTATTTACCTGCTTATGATGGTAGACTAGGGCATTTTTAAAATTAGCATACCTTATGCTGTGCATGCGTGCATTCATGCATTTGGTATTACATACATCAGGCTCGGTACATCATGCTAACTGCATTTGTATTTCGATTCCAGATTGAATACGTGCATCAATTGATTGCATTTCATATGTCATGTCTAGGTTAGCCGAGCCTACTCTAATTGCATTTTTCCATGCGATGCATTAGTCATTTTTTAACATGAACTAGGTCATGCATGTTTGCTAACTAGTTTATCGTTTTGGCACGAAGTACGATGTAAGTATTTATGCTTTAGCATCCCGCATGCGTGTGAGTGTTGCCATGACAGTATGCTTGCCATGCGACTAAATGCTGATGTGATAAATTGTTTGAATGCTTGTGGGTGAAGGTTGGATTGTTTGAGTTGGAAAAACTCGTTGAAATCCGTATTTAGCCTACTTGCGAGTAGCAAATTCCAAAGCGCTTTTCAAAATAAACGGATATGCAATGCTTGTTTCCAAATTAGGCAATCTAGTCTATACTTGTTTGTTGCGCGCATAACATAGTAATTCTAGGCTAATAATTGGAATAAGAACACATAACGTTTTCAAAATTAGATATCACGGTTAGTAGAGGCCAGTCTTCGAACCGGGCGAAAGGGGGTGCTCATAGCTGACCTTCCCCGATCGTACCCAAGCTCCCGAGCCGAGACAACTCCGGTGATGACGGACATGTGGCCTTCGGCACCGAGTCAGGGTTTCCTAAATTTCTCCATTAAAAAATATTTAGGTGGCGACTCTGTATCTGGCAAAGTAGTCCATGTTTGGCACTTCTTTTCAAAAATCTGTTTCTCAAAACGATTTGCCAAATTTGGACTCTTTGGTTCAGATTAAGAACCGTGGTACAAATCGAGTCCGAGCTGTAGAACGAGGGCCCCACGCGGGCGCGTCTACACAGACATGTGGCCTTTGGCACCGAGTTAGGGTTTCCTAAATTCCCCCTTAAAAAATATTTAGGTGGCGGCTCTGTATCTGGCAAAGCAGTCCATGTTTGGTACTTCTTTTCTAAAAATCTGTTTTCTCAAAACGATTTGCCAGATTTGGACTCTTTGGTTCAGATTAAGAACCGTGACACAAATTGAGTCTGAACTGTAGCACGAAGGCCTCACGCGGGCGCGTCTACACTCCCTCACTACTCTACCCACATTCGCATTTTCACAAACAAAATCAACATAAATAAAATTCAAACTGAGAGAGAGAGAGAGAGAGAGAGACAATGCCACATACCTACGAGAGAGACGAGCTCAAAGAGAGGAAGGAAGGTGCAGCAAGCAACAGAGAGAGGGAGTCACTGTGAGCGACCCACAGAGAGAGAGAGAGAGAGAGAGAGAACAAAGAGCGATAGAGAGGGAGAAACTCTGGTTGGGGTTTTGGAGGAAAATAAATAGAGGAGGTAAAAAGTGTGGTTGCAAATGAGGGGGAGTGGGCCATTTCATAACTGGTTTCTGTTAAAAGCGTGTTTCCAAATCGCGCAATCATTACCTAAAAGCGCTAATACTAACAGCGCTTTCTTAAGTAAAGACGTGTTTTCTAACCACGCTTTCATAATTCCACTGTCTGAGTCAGAAACATGCTAAAAGAGCTAATAGTAACTACGCTTTCTTAAGTAAATGAATGTTTTTTAACCACGCTTTCATAATTCCACTGCCTAGGCCAGGAACATGCTGAAAGCGTATTTTGTAAACACGCTTCGGCTTAGTTTGGAAAATTCAGCCAAACTAAGCTTAGTTTGGAAAATAAATTAGTATAGGAGCTTAGTTTGGGAAAAGCCTCTTGAAGTTACACCAAAATGTGCAAGAACCAACGGTTGGTTAACCACCAAAACCACAAAAGGTAGAATAAGAAAATATCAACCAAATTAATACATGAGCTACACAATATGTAAACTATATTTTTTATTTTTCTCGAATAAAAATGTTTCATCAAATTACTAAGTAAAATGCAACATTATTATAAGAGTAGAGAAACTATTGATTGAAACATTTAAACGAAAACAAAACATTAAATAAAAATAACATAAAAAACAATCTAATTAAATAAGGAAAATACACACAGGACAATGAGAAGCAAAGAATACCTTTATTTTATTTTTTTCCGACTCCACTCATGCCATCAAAACTTCCAAGTAAACAACCTATTTTATTACAAATGAAAAGAAAAAATATAAATAAGAAACTATTTACTCTTGTTTCCAAGCATTGAAACCTATTAGAAAATAAAACGGTTGCACTCCACAAGTTCTTGTTCATTAATATAAAATATATATACATATATACTAATAAAAATAACGCACGGCAAAAAAAATAACGCAAATAATGAACTTGAATCTAGACAAAGATGAACTGAAGAAAAGAATGTAAACCCCTAAGAAGTATTAACATGTCTAGCAATGACAATGAAGTAGAAACATTACCTGAAGACTGAGGGGGCATGTTTCTCGGCCCTTTCGAGTCTCAACCCATTAAAATGATGAAAACGATGTGATGAAGAATGTGATCTAGTCTCTGTTTATTATGGGAAATTCTATTTCCACACTGTTTTGTCTCTGTGTACACAATTAATTTTTTAAAAAAAAAAGTTATGGCAAATTTATCACGAAGCAAAATGACCACAATAGACATCAATACACACTACAAATTAAATCTAGATTTTCGCTATAAACATCTTTAAAAAACAACAATTCTCAATGCACATCATTTTAAAAAAAAAAAAAAAATTAAAACTTAGTTCCTACATTGTTTCTCACTACCTCTATTGTTTTCCATTACTTGCTACACTCCATTGTTACACTCTATACATTGCTTGCATAAACTACTCTGATATCAAGTACTGAAAAATTGTAAAACATTCAGCACTACAGAACCGATTTAATTTAAAAAATTCAAAAATTAAGTATTAAAAATTTATAAATAATTCGGAAGTATATAATTGAAAATGTACAATAATTTCGGAATATTTTTTCTGATTGGTGAGTGACTTCTTGTTTCTGAATATTTTTTTCTGATTGATCTTTCAGTTCACTCAGGTTTCAATGGCTGCCAACAACAGCCCCTCTGCCCTAGAAAAAGAACAGGTACTTCATACATATACAGACACTAACACTATATATGTATGCTTATGAGATAGGCAAAGCTATTAACTGGAAAAGATTACTTTTTTTTTGATGATTTTGTGCAGATCACGAAACCCCTCTCTTTTTTTCTCGAGATCGCGAAATGGAAGCACAATAACATATTATTGCTTTTATTGTTGACAAATACTGTAGGGTTACGGTGGGATTGTTCGGGAAAGAGGAGAGAAAGTGGAATTACCTGGAAATGTTTGGGGTTTTCGCAGCAATTGCTTTGCTCTTTATCCACTGTATGCGGCTAGGGTTTCGCAGCAACCACTTCGTTTGCTCTGTGAGTGAGAGAGAGAGCTTCAATCTGAAATAGTTTGGTCCCAACAAAAAAAAAATCTGAGGTAGTTATGAAATTTAAAAGGAATGTTCTAGATGGCATGGTGATGTAATTTAATTTTTATATTATCATTAATGTATGGTAGGGAAATTATAAATACTCATATTAAAATTTATTTAAAGTATAAATTATTTTTTGTAATTTGAAAAATTATGAATATTTTAAAAAAAGAAAGTTTAACAAAATTAACTAAAAAAATAAAATTTATAATTGTTCTCCTACAAAATAATGAAATTATTTAAATTATTAATTGAAATATATTTATAACATCATTAAAAATTATTAATTGACTTGATTATTTATTAATAAAATAGGCGATTTGTTATGAAATTAAAAACCTCAGAAGATGGCATATAATTTTTAAAATCACATGGGACGATTCATATTTTAATCAAATCTCATGGGATGTATTTATAATTTATCCAATGTATTTTTTATTGAAATAGATAGTATTTTTTTAAAAAAAAAAATTATTATAGTATATGAATGGTGGATGAATTATAATTTTTTTTTTAAAAATTAAAATTTTTAAGTTTTAAAATTTTTTATATTTGTCTAGTTGTTTAAATATATAATTTTTTTTTTAAAATTTAAAATTTAAAATTTAAAAAAATAATTTTTTAATTTTTGTCCAGTTGTCTAATTTTTTTTAAAAAAAATTGAAAATGATAAAAGGCCAAAAAAAAAAAATTAACAAAAAAACTACTTAAAAAATTTTATTCAAACACCACTTAAAAATATGTGGAAAAGTTGGTGTGGAATATGCCAAAATGACATTACACCATTGGAATATCATTACTATAATTTAACATTTTACTACCGTAACATGTCAAACTATAATTTTAGCAATGCTACTATGACAATTAACATTGGAGATGCTCTTAGGATAAATTATGCATGTCTCTTATATTTGAAAAATATATATACATATTATAAATTCTATAATCTTAATATAATTATATTGAAATACTTAGTCTCATATTGATTAATAATTTATTAATTACATGAATAAAAAAAATGATCTTCTCATTTCTTTTACTCAACAACTTATATCTTAAATTATTTTATCTTTTTACATTAATTCTCATCCATTTAACCATATTAAAAGAAAAGTTAATATAATTATGTCAAAACTTAAAAAAAAAAAAATTCAAATTTTAAGGTTAGTGTAATGGGTTTATTACACTTTATACTTCTAAATTATCGTCAAATTGTCAGTCTATTAAATCACTAAATTATGAAAAATGCTATAGGTCTCAAATTTTCTACCAAATAAATGACCAAATGTCTCACATGGACCACACACTCATGTGAGACATTTGGCCATTTATTTGGCAGAAAAATTGGTATCTCTAGCATTACCCCTAAAATATATAGATTAAAATCTATTTAGTTCCCAAACTATCGATTAAATCTATTAAGTCCCTAAGATATTTAAATCAAACCTATTTAATCCTTGAAAAGGTTATAAAAATAAAATATAAGCTCATTAATATTATAAATTGGTAAAAGAACCTAATATAATTAAAATTTTATTTTAAAAAAATCTTAAATTTTTATTCTATCTTTAAAAAGTAGGCGTTACTTCTTAGGGTGGATTTTCCTTATGAGGATAAGAGAAATTATCTATAGTATTTTCTTATTTATCTTCTAAAATGACAACGTGTATTTGCCTTTATCTAATATTATATGTCAGATTTTGTTTATAATTATTAATTGATTGTTTTTAAGTTTTTCACTAAGTTCTTTTTATAATTTAATTAATATATTATTTTTTCTATTATTATTTGTAGCAAAATGTTTTTAATTTGTGGTGTTTTGAAAAATTGGTAAAAAGTTGACTTTTTGAATTTTTTTGCTTTTTGGTAGCTTTTTGGCTAAAAAAGCTAGTTTTTTGTGGCTTTTTTATGTGAAAAAACTAAAAAGCCAAAAAGCTGGTTTTTTACCAAATTCCCAAATTGTTCTACTTTTTCAATATATCTAATACTTATATAATTTTATTAGCAAGGCTGAGAAATCAGACTTTAATATTAATTTAATCACACAACGAAATAAAATACTTAATATAGACAAAATAAAAATCTTTGTAATAAAAATTTTTAATTAGGTAAGGTCTTTTACTAATTTATAATATTTACGGGCATATATTTTAATTTAATAATTATTTTAGGAACTAAATAGATTTAAGTTAAATGTTTTAAGAATTTAATAGATTCAATTGATAGTTAAATAGATTTTAATTCATAAACTTCAGGATCTTAGGAGAATCAACTGATAGTTTAGAAATTTAATAATAATTTATGCAAAGAAAGTGTAATAAATCCTAGTGTAATATACCCTATACGTTATTGGAAACCCAAAACCCAATTTAGAACCTCTATATATAGAACACTCTGTGTGATTTATGTATCGGTAAAGCCTATAAGGTGTTCAGGAATGAGACACTAAATAATTTTTTAATATAAATTAATAGAAACTATATAGAGGTAATTCCTAAAACAACTCTAAATTAATCAAATCAGACTGAAAATAAAGAGCATCTATGAATAAAAAACAAAGGCATATTTCATAAACACAAAGAAAATAGTCAAATTTTTAATTAAGAGATTATTATGTTTAAGGCAACAAATTTGAAACTTATCGCAGTCAAGTTCATTAATCGAAAAAATATATATTTAAAAGTCTTTGTACAATAACTTATTTTATATTAGCCAAAAATTATAAAGAGAATCACTGAACAATGGGATAGGAGAAAAAAAATTATACAAACATTGGAGGTACAAAGAAAATAGTCAAATTTTTAATTAAGAGATTATTATGTTTAAGGCAACAAATTTGAAACTTATCGCAGTCAAGTTCATTAATCGAAAAAATATATATTTAAAAGTCTTTGTACAATAACTTATTTTATATTAGCCAAAAATTATAAAGAGAATCACTGAATTAATGGGATAGGAGAAAAAAAATTATGCAAACATTGGAGGTACTACTCAAACATAGTCGGAGTAAAAACTCTGAGTTGCACCCCTCCATACTTGGTTTTTCTTTGGGGGGGGGTCTCACTATTCAATAACTCCCCCAAAATTATATATAAATATATGTACAAACATAATTTGCAAACCCTCATACCATGTCTAATCGTCCAATTATAAACAATCAATTTGTTAATAACACTCCTAGAGGTAATGGCTACTTCCACCAATACCTAATATGGATGATACAACATACTGATTAAACGATTTAGTGACATCAAAAATATTTTTTTGTTGTTGAAGCTATTTATATATCACAAACTATCATTATTTATGTTTGAATCTGATTTTATTTTTATTGTCAATTGAATCAGATTTTACTTACTGGCGACTGAATCAGATTTTATAAACATAGTGCAAGCCAGGGAGAGACAAAGGGGATGAACATTTTACCGTTGGCTGTGACCTAGTTGACAATCTCTTTGGCCAACAATGGTGATCTGAAACCACAAAATCTCGCAACAGAGAAAAACAGAATGAAGGAGACTGAAAGAGGGAGGATCATCAACAGAGAGAGAGCTTACCTGAATCGCAAATGGAGATAATCTAGAGAAAGGCAAACAACGACATGGATTTAGGGCTAATGTTGTGGGAAAAAACTAGTTATATCTAAAGTACAAAACAACGTAGTTTTATGTTTTTTTTTTTTTTTTTTTTTTTTTTTTTTGTGTTTTTCGTGACAGCAACTAAATATTTATGGAAAAAAAAAATGATAGGCGGAAATGAAAGGCGCCAAAATGGAAAAAAAGAGTAGTGGGAAATAAAAGGATGTAAACTAATTGAGACAGTGTATTTGCCAATGCAAAAAATTATCTTTTGAGACGGCAAATTCTCTTGACCCAAATAATTTTATGAAAATGTTTTTTTTGAGACGGTGATTTTTGCTAATGCCAATTTGATGTTTTTGTGATGGCAATTGTTACCAAGGCAAATTATTTGATTCAAATACTCCTTTTTCTTGTAGTGATAGTGATCCAAGTTAAAATGACTTTGACAAAGTCATTTTTTTTAGGGTAAATTACAAATACACTTCCTGAGATTTACTTAAAATACGAATTGCCCGCTGTGGTTTGAAAAATTACAAGTACCTCCATGTCAGAATTTTTTATTTAACAGAATTAATTGAAAAAGTAAAATTTCTAACTGTTCATCTATACAATAATAAAATTATCTGAATTATTAATTGAAATAAAATTTTAACATTATTAAAACTGTTAATTAACTTGATGATTTATTAATAAAATGACTTATTTGTTATGAAAATAAAAACCTTAGGGGGTATAATGCAATTTCTAGAACTATAGGGATTAATTTATAATTTAAGTAAATCTCGGGAGGTGTATTTGTAATTTACCTTTTTTTTATTATTATTATTATAGCGTAACTTGTTAGTTTGGCAGAATTAAGTGACAAATTCAGTTAATTTTTAAACTTTTCAACCATTGAATTGATAGATGTAGTAAATTAAAGTTAATTATACATAAGATATATAGTGAATGTTATTCCTATGAAGTTGTAGGTCATCAAATGATAAATTGTGAATAATTTATTTAATTTTAATTATTTTTTAAAATTTTTTGTAATTTGTAGATTTTTTTAAAATTTTAAAATTTTTAATAAAATCTTGATTTGTAAAAATTTTGATTTCTTTTTTTCTTTTTTTTTTAGGAAATAATGAAAATTAGTGGAAAAGTCCATTTTGAGCAACTTGTTTAGCTGAGATCCTATAATACTTGTGATCCAATAATTATTATATACTCATCTAAAAAGAAAATTATATACAAGTCCACTTTCTAAACACATTAATGTGTCAATAAAATGATTGATTAGAAAATAGTATATTTTATTTACAAACCCACTTTCTAAAAAAAAATGATATACAAGCTCACTTTCTAGACCTATTTAAAAATAATATATTTTATTTATTAGAAATTGAATTCTTTCCAGTTAAAAATTTTAACTGGATGATTTTCTTTGGCTCACTATAAACTCATTTTGGATCCGTTTTGATGATTCAAACAGTTTATTTTGTATGAGTTTTTGAGAAGATCATGCACACTAAAAATCAGGTCGATCCGATATTGGGAGCTACTTAATCGAAACATATTTGCTTGAAAAACAATTAACAGATAGCATAATTTTGAAAGTAATCCGTCAATTACTTTTCAAACAAAATGTGTTCCGATCGAATGACTCGCAATATCGAATCGACATTTTCCTCCTTTTTTTTCTACCTAAGACAATAGTCATAACTACCATAATGTGGGCAGAAGAAAGTACAAATAAGAAATAAAGAGAAAGAGACTAACAATGTCATTTCAAGCATATCACAATATTTAAAATGCCACCTGCGAGATCCATACTAAATTTAAATTTTCACTGGTTTGTGTAACAGATCATTAATAGAACGTTCACATTGATACAAATTAATAATTTAATGTGAAAAAATAACAATATTTAGTTTAAGGGTACAAAATCATTATGGATGATAATAGTTCAAGGTTAAGGTGCAATTTACCTAGACATAAGTAGATTGCTGGTGATTAACAGAGAAGTTGTACTGCCCCTACTGTTTTGATCAAAGGGAATTGATATTTAAAGCACAAAAAGGTTTTTCCTGGATGAGCTAGAGCAGTTATATTTTCTTTTCACATGTAACTCACATTTTTCTCTCACATATCCTTATCAACTCGTTGCAAAAATTGAATTACACCAGAACTATAACCCTCAGCGACAAGAAAATCGCAAATCAATTTGTTTTTGTATACCAGTTTCATTCTATCTCCTCATTTTTTCCTTTGGATTTAAACAGTCATGACCAACACTGATGCTTCAAGACATCAATCTCATGTGCAACTCTGCAACTCATCCCCTGATTTTGCAAACTCAGAGTGTTAACTTATATCTCCCCATAAGGGTCATGATTTTGAATTCACCACTCACGAAGCACAATTGCTTAATTCACTAACCAATATTGTAAATCTATCCGACCATGCTCTGTCCCGGTGCTTTGTTGATTCTATTTTCCATCATCAACACTCTCACTTTCTCGACTTCATCCCATTTCCCTCTTTCCGCATAAACATTTGACAACAACACATAATTACCGGAATTCCAAGGTTCAAGATCAGTAAGCTCCTTCACTGCACTTTCTGCAAGCTCCATGTTATCATGAGTACGACAAGCACTTAGCAATGCACCCCAGATAGTAGCATTAGGGTTCATAGGCATGGTGCGAATTAAGTCATGAGCCTCCTTCACACACCCACTACGCCCAAGAAGATCAACCATCGATCCATAATGTTCAAGTTTTGGTTCAATTTGATGCTTTGCGGTCATCGAAGCAAACAAATCCAAACCTTGTTGCACCAACCCTGCATGTGCACAACATGCTAAAACTCCCACAAAAGTGGCATCATTCGGTTTCACATCTTTCGACAACATCTCCTCAAATAAATCAACTCCAAGCTCACCCTTTCCGTTGAAAGCCAAACCGGAGATCATGGCATTCCAAGAAACCACATTTTTTCGGGGCATGTCCTTGAAAACAGTTAAAGCTGTTTCTAAAATCCCGCATTTGCAATAGAAGTCAACTAGTGAATTCCCTATAGAGATGAAATCTCGATATAGTCCACTTGACTTGGCATAAGAGTGGATCCACTGTCCAATATCAACTGCCTCCAAACGGACACAAACTGGCAGCACAGAGACCACAGTTGCTTCATCCGGTTTAAAACCATTGTCCCGCATTTGGCAAAAAATCTCCAAAGCTTCATTTTCCCGACCACTTCGAGCTAAACATGAGATCATAACATTCCAAGACACAACACTCCACTCACTCATCTGCCTAAATAGACGAAACCCCATTTCAAAATCACCAATTTCACAAAACCCACGTATCATCAAGTTCCAAACAATCACATCCCTATGAGGCATTTCATCAAACACGTTCATCGCATCCTCCATCATCCCACAAGACGCATACAATTCAACAATCCCAATCCTAATCGAGCTAAAGCTCTCAAACCCAACTGAAATAACCTCCTTATGAACTCCCTGACCCATTTTGAGATCAAGAAGATTGGAACAAGACTTGAGCAAAGGGGCAAAAGTGAATTCATTGGGCCAAATTCCTCGAGACTTCATTATTGTGAAAAATTTGAGAGAATTTTGAAAGGGTTTGGAGAGGGAGTGGCCTTTGATCATGGAATTGAAGAGGAAGATGTTTGGGTTATGGGTTTGGTGGAAGATGAGATTGGCGTAGGAGATCCTGTGGAGTGAGAAGCAAACAGAGATGAAGTGAGAGAGGATTTGATTGGATTGGTGGAGGTGGTGGCGGAGGAAGTGGGCGTGGATTTGGGTCAGTTGGGTTCGGGTTTTACAGCCGTGGAGGAGGTGGAGGATCCTCCGCTCCACCTCCCGCCAACTTCCGCTCATCTTCTTCTCTCTCTATATGCTGTGTCTTTATGACAGTATGTTTCTGTAGAAGAGAGAGAGAGAGAGAGAGGTGGTTGAAGAAGTAACTGGAAAAAAATATATATAAATTCAGATTTGATGGATTGTCTGCAATAAATATAAAATAAAATTGGAAAAAAAAACTTCAGATTTGATCCTAATTATTTAATAATTTATTTTTTTTAATCATAGATTTGATCTTGCTAGCAAACTATTCTAATTTTTTAACTGTTTCAATTGAGGTCAGGTTTGGCAAGTCTAAAAAAATTTAAAAAGTTAAAAAGTTACATAAAAAGTAAAAAAGTTATTACTATTCATAAATAAAAAAATATTAAAAATATATTTTATACATTTTTGTAATACAAAAGTTTGAATTACACTATCAGCCGTACTGCCCTAGCAGGAAGGAAGGTCATACACTTTTTGGGCAAAAAAAAAAATACATATGTAAAGGCACAAAGTTTGATGGTAATGTTGGGCCCTTGGGGGCCCACTAAGGGTTTCGTTTTGATAATCTGAACCGTTTAATATGTAGAACTCGTCGAGTACTATATGTCTACATAAAATCACGTTGATCGGATATCGTTAATTATATGATCAAATCAGTTTTGTATAAAACAAAACAGATGGTGTGATAGTTAACTGTTGAAAAAAAAAACTAATCCGATCATATAGCTATCGATATCCAATCAAGGTAATTTTTTATAAGTATATAATATTCGACGAGTTGTACATATTGAACGGTTCAGATTATTAAAATAGGACCCGTGGTGGCCCCCACAGACCAACCATCACTGTCCAAATACTTTGCCCCGAAGGAGGCAATAATTTGTTGTGTAAGACACGCTGCCCTCGCTCGGGAGGACACGCGCAGTGCTTGGTTTGGGTTCAACCTTGCACAAGGGGATCCTGTGGCTTAAACTAAGCGGTTGGAAAGCGACACCGCACATGTGGGCTATCGAATGAAGGCATCAAGTTATGCATTGACTAAGGCCTAGTTTGGGAAGACTAAATAAGTGCACTTTTTGACTTTTTATGAAATACGGGTTGGGTTTGGATTGGGTTTGAAGTGATGTGTTAGAGAGGTGATGTGACTTAAATAAGATGATGTGACTTAAATAGGATAGTGACTTTTTGACTTTTTGTCTTTTTTTAATCATGCCAAACTTGGCCTAAGTCCATTGAGGGACTACATTATGCTACAAGCAAGCTACGGATTGAGATGTTGCCTTACTCATGCTACACGTTGGTGCAACGCTAAGGTGCGCAATGGCCTTAGGTGGAATCTAACACACGTGTTGGCACGAAGATTACACTGTGGGCAAAAGATTGACCCTCGGTGGCTTGTGGGCTTCGTATGACCAAGTGGCCATCCAATATGCATCTATTGAGACATGCTTGACCCTACGACACTTCGGGACGCTTTTAAAGACCCAACATGCAATGTTGGCTTGTCAGCTAAGTTGGGGACCTTCGCTAGCACATTGTTGTGTGGCTAGGCACCTTGATGACATAAACCTAAGTTGGGCGAGCACCTTGCTTGAGGTAAGCTTGGCGCTATGAAACGACTTATGCCGTGTTTGGTGCACTTGAGGCGTTAGGCCAACTTGTGGCATCCGAGTGAAGACGGAGCTTCCTTGTGAAGTTGTTTTACTTGACAAAGCATTGGGCCCTAATGTTCAAACGGGTGAGACCATCAACACTCGATTTGTCAATGAGCTATGGCGGGCTTAAACTTGGTGGAGTTTGAGCGCCACACGAGCAAAAATTGATCCGCTGTGCCTCTAAAGGAGTCGGCCCGTGGCCGTACAACCTACTCAACTTTCTTCCCCTATACACTTTATTTATACAATTTTTTATTACACATTTTTTCGTAAAAAGACAAAAAATTAACCCAAACATCCATATTTGTTTCTTCAACTTTATAGTCCAAAAAGATAAAAAGTGTACTTATTTAGGACACCCCAAACAACCCCTAAGTATAGCATAACCTATATAAGTGCACTTATTTAGATAAAGTATATTTATTTGAGTCATATCACCTCTCTCTATTTTTCTATATATCTTTTTATAAAAAATTAAAAAATATACTTATTTAAATCATTCTAAATATCCCTAATAACATGCAATTTAAATAATTTAATTATTTGTTATTTCTTTATTACAATTGCCAGCTACCTCCCACCCTTATTTTTGATCATCACCACCCTTCCTTTTCCCAACCCACTACCCACTGTTTCATTCATTTTCTCCATTCAACACTACTACTCTCTTTTCCTAACTCACTGTCACCCCTCTCATATCTTTACTAATCCATAGCTACTATCGTTGTCCAGTGCCACTAACAAAAGGTGATTAAACTGTCCAAATTGCTCATGTTTTGCTAGATATAACTAAAAAAAAAAGAACAAAAAATATATAAAAAAAAACTCAAAAATTGTTTTAAAAAACTTAAAACCAGACAAAATGAGAAACTTACTAAAATGTGAATATGATTATTCTTTTTCTATCTGACAAATTTATGTGCACACCTCAATTCTTTAATCACATCAGCTGATGCAAAAAAGCAAGCCCAACTGGAAAATTTAAAACATTATCATTTTTGTTTCAAGGGCTGCTGCCTTCTTGTCTTCAATTAAGACAAATATTTTAATGTCTGACAGTAGAAGTCAGCTGGAATGTTTACCTTAGGGCTCATTGAGGCCTCCAATCTCAATTTGCTCAAGTCTCTATTTACCCCCTCTCCCCCAACCATAATCGCCACTTTATCTAACCAAAAACAAAAACAAATTTCCAGAATGCAAAATGCAAAATGCTATTACCAGCCTTGGCAACAATTTTTATCTCAATCTTTAGATTCAAATGTTACAACAAGCATGCTTAACCATATTGAAATGCAGTCGAATGGTAAAAGTGTTTTCCAAAGCAATATCACCTCAATCGAGAAGAAGCGCATCATCGCTCATCTATATTTTTGGCAACATATCCAGTAAGATGAAATGTACAAAATTGGAAATGATATACAGCCCCAACAGTTAACCTTATAACAACAGCAATGTGAACACTTTCGTTACTATTTGTTACATTCTGAAAGGAAAGCCAAAAACTTGAAAAGTTGCCCTTTCTAGTAGAACTCAGGAGGTCTAGACTAGGGATAAGCATCTTAAGATCACTTTTTGGATGAACCAAAACCCCCAAATCCCATCATTGCTGCAACATCGGCATCTACCTCAGTTTTCCTCCTCTGCTGCCTTCTGTTTCTGATCCATATAACAAATCAACAATCAAAAATCATATTATATTTCTCCTCAAGTAACATAAATTGGAGCATGTGCATCTCGTCAATTTTCCTTTTTCCTTCATTAAGTTTGTGTATCTATTGCTTATCAACAGGAAGAAAAAAAGGAAAAACAGATTTGGAACTAACCTTCTTCTCTTTCTCTCTCTCTACGTTGACGCTTCCTTTCTTCCTCTTCTTGCTGCTGTTTTAAGATCCGGTCATCAAAATCCACCAGAGAAAAAGAACAGAATCAATCCAATTTTTCCTTGTATATCCTCGTAGCAATGGAAATAGGTCAGGCAGAAAATGAGTTAAATCTGAACATAAGAGAATTGAGCAAAGAAATGAGAACTCATAACGCTTTTTGGGTTCACAACTGAGCAATCAATATTTATCAATTGTATTAAAGAAGTACACACAAGATATACAACTAAGCAATCAATAATACTGTTGATACTTAAAAATTAAACATCTGAACTCAACTAGCCTTAAATTCCAACTAGCACAATACTTGCTTCTTATTTTCAAGTCTTACCTTGCTCGGTAAAGGGTCCACTGTCTTTCCGCTTCTCGAGAAGTTCAAATTGCTTCTCGAGAAGTTCAAAGCCGAAGAAGGTTAGAGTATTAGCACACTATAACCCTATGAATAACTTCGTGCCCAAAATGGAAACTTGGGGTCCCAGATGAATAATTTGCTTTTCAGAAAAACCGAAACCTTTGGGAGTAGCGAATTTTTTCATCACATAATGTATACATATTGCAGGCACTTGCTTGTTAAGCAGGGTTATTAGGAGGGATTGGATGTTCCCAGAGATACAACACCAGAACTATTATATTCTTTAATCTAGCCATATCCAATGTTCAGTTGGGGCAGGACAAGAGATGGCATGAGGTGGACCCAATACTTTTATTGCCATCAAGTTTTATACCAAGCCTTAACCACCATCTACCTAATCCTCAGACTAACAATATAAGCCCCATGGAGGCACAAACAAAGGGGATAAGTGACCCCCATCAACTATTTTCAACCCAGACTATTTGATCCCGCAAGTAAACGCGGCCATTATACACAAATTATTTTGTTTATTCATACTCAGCTCCATTTATCTACAATGTGTCCTATACTCGTAACATAAAATGTACAACACGAAGAAATTTCTAGTTAGGATGCAAACCGACCATGGATATAATCCGAAGACTATTGAGAATGTCATGCATTACACAATTGATGTCTAGAACCAAATATTATTCCCCTCAAATCTGATGCTTCTCACTTTTCCCTTCTTTTTCATTTATCTTTATAAGATCGAAAGAACATATCAAATATTCAAGAAAAAAGCTATAAGCAATGGATTACAATCATTCAATTGGATAAACTTTTGGCCAATTAATTTTAAAACACATTTAATGATGGCTAAACACTCTTTTTTAATGGTTGGATAACGTTTAGCAGCATCATGCCAAATACCTGAATGAAAACGTAAAAGTTCTTCTTTATTGGTATTTGGATTAAATTGTTTTAATATACCACCAAACCCTAAGTCTGAGGCATCAGTTTCAACAATCTTTTTCCACTCTGGATGTGGTAAACATAAACAAGGTAAAGTTTGCACCCTGGCCTTAATTTTCTTAACAGCAGCAGTATGTTCTGGACCCCAAACAGGAGGGTTTTTTCTAAGACGGCTGTATAGAATGGCTGCATCAGTAGCAAGATTTGGATAGTAGTCATGAATATAATTTAAACTACCTAAAAATCTCTGTAATTGTGTTTTATCTTTTATTTCATCTGGAAATTTGGAAGCAAATTCCATACTGCGATTAATAGGAATAATTGTTCCATTGTGAATATTATGTCCTAAGAATCTAACAGTTGTCTGGAAAAGTTGCATTTTTGGAGCAGAAACAAGAAGACCATTTCTGGATATAACATGCTTAAAAATATTAAGATGTTTCATATGTTGGTCAATAGAAGATGAAAAAATAAGAACATCATCTATGTAACATATAGCAAATTCTGTATAAGGATTAAAGATGTTATTCATGATATGCTGGAATTCAGATGGTGCATTCTTTAATCCAAATGGCATGACATTCCATTCGAAATGCCCAAAGGGTACTGTAAAAGCAGTTTTATAACGATCATTTTCTACAATTTGAACCTGCCAATATCCTGACTTCATATCAAATTTAGAAAATATGACTGCATCCTGTAACCTATCTAATAAATCTTTTTTATTTGGTACTGGATATCTAATCCACTGTAATGCTTCATTCAAAGGTTTGTAATTAATTACTAACCTAGGAACACCACGTTCAATTTCTGCATTTTTATTTACATAGAAAGCAGTACAACTCCAAGAAGATCTACTGGGTCTAATCAATCTTTTCTGGAGAAGGATATTAATTTCATTTTTACAAAGTTCCATATATTCTTTTTTCATTTGGCTGGGACGAGCCTTAGTAGGAATTTTCTTTTCATTGAAAGTAGGCTCATAAGGCAACGAAACCATGTGTTTCTTGCGATCCCAAAATGCATTAGGGACATCACTGCAAATTTCTTCCTGGAATTCTTTTTCAAGTAATTTGATTTTTTGCTGAAAAGATGACTGCTGTAACCGTTGTTCGGTAGTTAAAAAGCTAACTTCTTGTTGGAGAAAATTTATCTGGTTTTGTTTTGAAGAAACCAAATCAGTAATTTGATCTAATTCTTTTGTGCAAGGAGAAGTAATAAACTCAAAAACAATGTTTTGGTTATCAAGAGTTGTATGAATACCTATGGTGTCAATTTTAGTAATTGACATTAAAAGATTCAGGAAAGGAGTACCAAGAATTATATTTTGTGCCATATTTTTAATTAAGACAAAAGAGGTTTTTAAACATAATCCTTGATTGCAAATTAATACTTCTGGAAGTTTGTAATCAATATACAAACTGTTACCACTAGCACTGGTCAGTGATTGGCTTGTTTTCTGGAAATACTTGGTAGGAACCAAGCCTTCTTGTATGCAATTCATATCTGCACCACTGTCAACCAAAGCAATTGCATCTCGAATAATATAATCTGGCTGAATCATGAATGTGATGCGGATATACCATTTTTGAAATGTTATTCTATTTAATAACATCAAATAATCTGGATCAGACTCAGATGTGTCTGGTTTATTGCTTTTCTCATGTTGTAATTGGCTATTAATTTTCTTAATTTGTGAATTAATAACAAAATTAGAATTCTGTAAATGCTTAATTTCTACTTTTAAAGCATTAATTTCCATTTTTAGCTCTTGAACTGTAATGGGTTTTTCTGAATTAGACGTTGTTGTCTGGCTACGGTTAAAAACTTCTTTCATGCTATAATGTTTAGGGGGAAGTACCTCTTCCTTCTTCTGATTATAACACATTTCAAGAAATTTTAATTTAGTGGCTGGATCTTTGATTCCATCAGCAATTTTTAAAAGATTTTGTTGCGAATCAGTAAGGACATTAACACTGGGACCAATATTAAGTCCATTCATTTCAACTATAGCTTTCCAATAATTGACTTCATCAGAAACTTGGTTTACTGTAGTTTTATATGGGCAAAGTTCATTTTCTGGATTATCATCAGTTTCTGGATCTGAACTGTCTGAATAGATTGCTGCTAGCTCGTTATCAGAAGGTCCTGATGATGAGCTGGAATCAGAAATTAACTGTAATATTTTTTGCTGTAAATCTTCATCTAATGCTAATTCATTAAGCTTAGATTGAATTTTAACTCTACATTTATTAGTATAGTGTCCTATTTGTCCACATTTGTAACATTTTATACTGGATTTATTTTTCTGAAAAGACTTCCCTTTACCAAATATTATTCCCCTCAAATCTGATGCTTCTCACTTTTCCCTTCTTTTTCATTTATCTTTATAAGATCGAAAGAACATATCAAATATTCAAGAAAAAAGCTATAAGCAATGGATTACAATCATTCAATTGGATAAACTTTTGGCCAATTATCATTCAATTCATAAGCAATTATTGCCTGTTGCAAGATGCCCACATGCAGTAGAATGCAGCAAGGAGGCAACAGCTAATCCTACCTCACCAGGTATCCCCTTCCTAAGGAAGACTGCCAACATTTTTGGAATGTAAACTAAAAAAATTGTTTCGCAAATTTTTTTTTCTGAAAAGACCTTATTTTTTAAGAAACACTTTAAGCTAGGCGAAATTACAAATCAAACCCTAAAGTTTTAATTGTTTCAATTTGAACCCAATGTTTACCAATCTTGGCCATCCATCTATTTCCATCTAGAGAGTAACAGAGATTTTTTTTTTTCAACAGGTGTCAATGTCATTCTCTTACTTGTTATTTCAAATGCATATAAAATAAAAATCAATTTGTACCATAGACCCTATTACAGAGAATCAACCTCCTCTTCTTCCCAAACCATTCCCCAACACTACCCCTCCATTCCCAAACGGCACCCCCTTCCCCCAGCAACCCTCCATCTCTGGACACAATACATGGCGGCAGCTTTCTTCTACAGTCATTCTTGCCGAAGAATGTGGGGCCAACAATGGCAGACGGGGGTTGTTGAGTGGTTGCACTGGTGGTTGTTGAGTATATACATGTACATATAATATACAGTAAGAAAAATATATATTTGTATATACAGTAAAGGAAAAGTTACCAATAAGTTCTACTTTGCATTTAAGATTACAAATGAGTCCTATCAAATTTTAATGTGGACAATTAATTCAGTCCTATTTTTTATAACTTGTTCCCAAAAAGTTCATTTCTCCATTGTGGTATGTTTTATTCTAAGTTTATTCTTTACATTAATATATGAATAATGATTTTATAAAACAAATAATTTATTTAAAAATTTTAAAAATATGCAAATTCTATCAAATAAAAGCATAGGCATAAAATTCATTATTTTTTGTTACCTCACACTTTGAAAAATATATGAATTTCCTATGGTATTATTATTTCTCACAATTCTCAGAGAAATATTAATAAAATTAGGCCTTTTGGATTGTTTACCACATATTTTTCATAATGCAAGACAATAGAAATTGATGAATCTTAAGCCATAGTTTTTTTATGATAAATTATTGTTTATCATTTTGTTTGATGTAATTTGTTTAATTTTTACTATTAAAAATATAATTTTTAAGTAAATTAAAATTGTTTATACAATTTTTTTATTTATATTTTAATTAGAAAGGTAGATTTGGAAGAAAACATGCCATTAAGGAGAAGTGAACTCTTTAGGAATAAGTTATGAAAAACAACTAATTGTCCACAGTGATATTTGATAGGACTCACTAATAAGCTTGATAACAAAATAATACTTATTGGTAATTTTCTCTACAATAAATGGACGAAAATACTCATGTTCTGTAAGTTTTATTTAACAAAAATAAACGGAAGGCTAGAATTGTACACAATTTAAAATTATGGAGTTCAAATTGAAACAATTAAAACTCCCATCCCAGGTTTGATTTGTTACAAGGGTCAAACCCCCTCTTTTCTTTATAAAAAATAAAAAATTCCCTTTAAGCTATTATCTAAAATTGCAAAAACTATTTTGCACCCAAAAACATAGTTGTTTTCAAACTTTTCATTGTTTTTGTTTCCGAAAACACAAAAAACAAAAAATGATAACATTGAAAATGAAAACAATACCAAATAGTCCCTTAATTTTTATTTTTGTCCCAAGGGTAGAGGAAAAGTGTGACAAACCCCTATAGAACATAAGCATGGAAATCGTTGCATATCAATGATGGGTACTTTCACTAATTGAGGTAGGACAAGCAAATTCTTTGGAGTTTCTAAAGTGAGAGATCTACGGTGTCCTGTCTTTTAATATCCCACATGACACTTCTCATTATCCAGTGAAAGGTATTGCTTTTGTAAGCACTTCATAAGCTTCATTATTATCTTATTCAACTAACAACAACTTATTAGCTTCTCTTTATTCTCCTCTTTTCTCATATTTCTATAATTCCATTGTAAAATTTAAATTACTTGCAAACATGTACCTGCTCAAGAGAGGCCTGTTCCACCCGCATAGACATGCCCAAAGCTCTTTGATCTAGAGAAATAAAATCAAAAGAAGCATAAGAAGAAAAAACAATAAAATAAAAAACAGAAGCTAGTGGAATCAGTATGCATACGGATCACTTACGTTTCTTCCCATTGATATGGTCCAAATAGTTTGCAGAATCCTTCACTACACATTCCCAAACTGAGAGCAGTAGTACCCTGCCTGCAAAAAATATAATTATATCACAGAATGCCAAAGCAAAGAGATTATAGGATAGAAGCAAATGATAAAATTATAGAAAATCATTCTTCTTTGCTTTCAAAATATTCCATGGATGTATATATTACATTCACATATAAAAAGCACCAGTGTCTCAATCCAAACTAGATATCCTTAAGCATAAGTTGATATGAGACCAAAATTGCCTAGCATGGTTATTTATCAAAAAAAATTTACCTGGCATGGTGTTGCCAGAGTCTAGAACCACATGTGGACCAACTACGACCAGACATCACCTTACCCCTGATGTTAAGCCATTTAATGTTTCACATGATATCATTGTTCCCACACTTGAATGATAGTAGTAGAAGGTGGTGGCGGTAGTCGTAGTAATTGTTATGGTGGTAGTAGTGGTTGGAAGAGTAGTATGGTTAATCAACAATTACCAGATAATGACAAGGTACATATCCAAGACCACAAAAAGAACGAGAAAATAGTAGTAGTAATAGTAGTAGTAGCAGCCACAGCAGCAGCAGCACCAGTATGGTTATTCAACAATTACAGGATAATGAAAAGCTACATATCCAAGATCACAAAGAGAATGAGAAGAGACATATGATATTACTATATTAATATGTGATTCAAGAATACCTGTTAGTTTAGGGGTGCTATTGGAGTAACAACCTGCCAGGGAAAAGATTATCATATATTAAAGTAAATACAAAGAAATAATGAACCATGTGAGAAAATAGCAAATGCCAGAATCCAAGTATATCCAATATATGAAGTCAAAGGTTTTTCAATAGTTTAAGGTCGATAAAGAAATAACAACCATTCTTATCTCTTATTACAGCAGGAAACTGATAAATAATCCAAGAGCATAATAAATTCCATCATCCCTCAAATAGCATCCAAAGATTTATAGCAAAAACCAAAACTTTTACCTTCAAAGCCACAGGAAAGAGTTTCGTACCCATATGCAGATATTCATGTGCTACATTGCATCTAAGCTAAAAATTTAATTTGGGGACTTGACAGTGGTTCGAATGAGGTTTTGAAGATGATTGATAAGATGAATAATCTTGAGGCAAGGGGAGCTTCGATGAGGCTCTTAGGATGAAAAAAATGGTTTTGGAGATCAAATTTGAGAAATTTGTGTATAGCAAACAAATCTCTTGGAGCCAAAAAGCCAAGATCAAGAGTTTCATGCCCATATGTAGACAATTATATTCATGTGCTACAATATGTCTAAGCTGAAGGTTTAAATTGGGGACTTGAGAGTGGCTAGAATGAGGTTTTGAAGATGATTGATAAGATGGATAAGCTTGAGGCGAGGGGAGCCTCAATGAAGCTCTTAAGAGGGAAAAAATGTAGTTGAAGATCAAATTTGAGAAATTTGTGTAGGGAGCAAATCTCTTGGAGCCAAAAAGCCAAGATCAAATGGTTGAAGGAAGGAGATAACAATTCTAAGTTGATTCATAATGTAAATAGGAAAAAAAAAAGAAGTTATAAAAAGGTTAACGTCAATTGTGGAGAGGGAAGATCAAATTATCAATGCGATCTTTTCTTTCTATATAAGGTTGTACTCTTACCGTGGGGCAAATGGGCTAGGTATCTCAGGTTTGGAGATGTCTCCTATTGATGATAGTTGATGATAGTAAGTTTGGATGCTTAGAGAGGCCTTCAATGAAGTGGAGATTACTATGGCCAGTTTGATGTGAGAGGGACAACTCTCAGGACCCCAATGGCTTTACTATGGTCATTTCTCAGGATTGTTGGGAGGTTGTAAAGAATGATCAAATGAAAGTTTTTGCAGCATTTTTTGAGAATGGGATTGTTAACGCTTGTACAAATACTGCATTTATATGCTTCATTCCTAAGAACGAAAATTCTTTTAAGATGGCTGATTTTAGGCCAACTAGCTTAGTTACCTCTTTGTATAAAATATTGGCAAAAGTATTGTAAAACAGGTTGAGATTAGTGTTAGGGGGCACCATTACTCCTTCTCAAGGGGCTTTTGCTAAAAGTAGTCAAATTATGTAGCTTTGATAGTTGATGAGGTGATAAACGAATATAGCACTAATAAGGAGGGTATTATTTTTAAAGTCGATTTTGAAAAAGCATATGATCATGTGGGTTGTGGTTTCTTGGACTTTGTTTGTAGTTTAAGGGGTTTTGGTGATAGGTGGAAGAAATGAATTCCACTCTGTTAGAGTCAAGACTCTAGTTATTGGGTTCACTCTTAAGAGATGGGGGTTGTCCTCATCAGTGTTATTAAAAGGGCGCCTAGGCTCAACTCCCATCCAAGCCTAAGGTTTGCGCCTTATAGTGTTCCAAACCAAGCGACTTCAATAAGGTGTGCCTAGGCGTGCGTCTAGGCCCAAGTCCCATCCAGGCCCAAGGTTTGCGCTTTGTAGTGTTCCAGCCCAGGCTTCAATAAGGCACACGACTGGTCCAAGGAGCAATAAGGCCCAAGTCTTGAGGGTTTTTTTTATTATTGCTTTAATTGGTTTTGTTTAAAATCTTACCATTGATTTAAGATGATGCAGCTACAAAAGATCTCTACCCTTCTTACACATGCCAATACATTGGGCATTCAACCATAAATCAATAATAAAATAAACATTAGCCATAATTCCTAATCTCTGAAGAAGACTTTACTATACTGCATGCCTTCATTATCCAATCCAGCAAATCCAAAAATTCTTCTTCACGTTGTCTTTTTTTTCCCTTCTTTTCTTATGTTTCTATTTCATTCTCTTCTCTTCTTCTTGTCTATATTATTGTCTTCTCTATTTTTCTTCTCTACGTAGCTATCTTCTTCTTCACATGGCTGTGATGATGTTGCCTTCTTCATCTTCCATCTTCTATCTTCCATCTTCTTATGCTTATTCTCCCTCCTATTCTTCTTCTCCTCTCCTCTCATTTTAATCATATTTTATGTTAAATTTTGAAATATTGTTCATTTGTCTATTTTAAAATAGTAGTATTTGTTGGTATATATATTTTTAAATGTTTAAGATTTTATTATGCTTATGTTGAACCCTAAATAATTTAGTTATATTAAATTATATATTTTTTTACGTACAAGGTGCGCCTCACTTCAATGAAGCCTACGCCTTGCCTTACACCTTGAGCCTAGGCCCTAGAAGACCTTGGTGCCTTGGTGCGCCTATCACCTTTAATAACACTGGTCCTCATCATCATCCATGCCTAAACCTATGAGAGGCGTGAATATTGAAACTGATTTCCTCCTCCAAGTAGGAGCCAACCAAAGTCCATATTGTTGTTTAAGAAGCAAGTATGAGTCTATGACATTCAAGTTGATGCCACAAGATTTTCTCTTACTTGATGCCACTAAAATGGCTTAAAACCCAGAAAAATTGTTTCAACAAACTAACAATATCACCATTTGTTAGTTTTCCAAAAAAGAATGCATGCTAAATCAAAGAGCTAGTTTTCCAAAAGAATCATTATGTGCATTCAGCAATCCGCACGGACAAGAATAATATACTCAATCAACAAATAATTGAAGTCAGTGCTCAAATTGTATGATTTCTTATTTGCATGTCAATAGAGAATAGGGTCAGAATACATCTTCTAACTTCAAAGATATCTACTACAAAATCTGATAACAAGTCCTATGATGCAGCCTATATTTGCAAACTTGGTTTATTTCATTTGTTTTGGAAATGAGTAATAGCTTGTTAACTTCTGTTAGTTGTTTTGGCATATTTATAAGCTTATGGGTGGGATGTGTCCACTTTATACCTATTCCTAACACTTTAGGGACATCGGTTGGATAATTGGGGGAAATTAAGCTTATGGGTGGGATGTGTCCACAACGAATCGAAGCAATCACATGCTAGGCACATGTCTCTTAAGCTACATAAGATCATGACACATTAGCTATGAGAAACCAAGGACTAGGATCTATGAATTTTTTTTTTATACCTATTCCTAACACTTTAGGGACATCGGTTGGATAATTGGGGGAAATTGTAAAGGTGGAGTCTGTAACTCTCTTTATTACTTCTCTTGCACTTCCTCTCTTCATTCATTCCATCTTTGTCTCTCAACCTCTCTTAATCAAGTTGATGTTGCCAATGCCAGTGATTAGAAGCTTTTTCGACATGGCTTGTTGCCCTTTCCTTTGCTTGTCACACTGTCATTGCCAAGGATGAACCTCAGTTCTCACCCTTCCTCCATACCTGTCCATTTCCTCTCGAAGTTAACATTTTATCAACCGATTTGTAACCAATTATAAAAGTTGGAGTGGTGTAATTTTAATAGTTTCAAATCCAATCAGGCCTTTATTTGTAGTTGTAGGTTATTAGTCATTGAAAAAATTAACCATTTCTTTTCCCATTGATCATATCTTAAGTTCATAATTATAGCACATTTAGTAAATGTTTTAGTGATGTTTGTAATTGTAAATATAACACGCCTTACTTAATGAATTATATTTCAAAATCAATATTCTTTCTTCTTTTTTTCTTTTTCTTTTTTTTCCTCTTCACTCAATTTCAATTGTCTTCCTTGTTGTCTTTTTGGTTTTCATGCACACTTAATTGATTGGCAGGTTCTGGTGCCTACCATAAAGTTCTCCACAATTTACGTCTACAAAGGCTTAAATAACCCCATCGCTGCACTACTCTTACATTTCACTTCTCAAGTTATTGCAAAAGGAATATAAAATAAAAATCAATCAATTAAACAGCAGAAGATAAATCCATGTCCTTGTCAGTTCTATGGATTTGAAACATGCATTCAAACAACCATTACACTAAGAAACTAATCAAATCTAGTTTCTAATGATAATGTTAATTGGAAGTTTTTACTATATATGTTGGACAGACTCGGTTTTGGGGTTCAGTGGAGGCGTTGGATCCAATTTTGTATTTCCACGGTGCGGATGTCAGTTCTTGTGAATGGGTCTCCAGCGGGTTTCTTTCCTACTTATAGGGGGCTCCGGCAAGGAGATCCTTTATCTCCTTTATTGTTTATACTGGTGATGGAAGCGCTGAGGCGGTTGTTATCTAGAGCGGTGCAGGAAGGACGGCTGCAGGGATTTGCGGTGGGAAAGGATCCTACTAATTTGCGATTTCCCATTTGTTCTATGTAGATGATGCACTTATTTTCTGCGATGCGGATGTGGATCGAATTAGGTATTTGAGATGTGTGTTATTGTGTTTTAAGGCCGTCTCAGGTCTTCGGGTGAACTTAGCAAAGTCAGAACTGATTCCAGTGGGGGAGGTGGCTACGATTCCAGTGTTGGCAGCTATTCTCGGGTGTAAGGTGGCAAATTTGCCAATTACGTATTTGGGATTACCTTTGGGGGCGTCTTTTAAGGCTAAAGGGGTATGGGATAGGGTGGTGGACCGTGTGCAGCGGCGGT
This sequence comes from Camellia sinensis, assembly GCF_004153795.1. Classification (NCBI taxonomy): domain Eukaryota; kingdom Viridiplantae; phylum Streptophyta; class Magnoliopsida; order Ericales; family Theaceae; genus Camellia; species Camellia sinensis. The sequence goes on along the minus strand of NW_021026638.1, from coordinate 815,430 downwards.
TGGCAGGATGGAAACGGCAATATTTATCAAAAGGAGAGAGACTTACGTTGATTAAGAGTGTTCTATCTTCCATCCCGACATATTTTATGTCCGTCCATGTGATCCCGGTGTCAGTAACCAAGCGGATAGAGCAGTTGCAGAGGGATTTCTTGTGGGGTTCTGGGGGGAGGGTTCCCATTATTATTTGGTGGCCTAGGATCGGATTTGTCGTCCCAAGGTGCAAGGGGGTTTGGGGATTCGAAGGCTGGTCTTGTTCAATATAGCCCTGTTGAGGAAATGGTTGTGGCGGTTTGTGGCAGAGCACGACCGTTTCTGGAGAAGGGTAGTGGTAGCAAAGTTTGGTGTGGGGTTCGGGGCGGGTAGGGCATTCTCATGGTTTTGGCCTATAGAAGGGGATCTGGTTGGGGTGGGAGGAGTTTTGGAAGCGGGTGAAGCTCAAGGTTGGGGTAGGGGATAGGGTTCGGTTTTGGCGCGATCGGTGGTGTGGTGATCTCACTTTAGAAGAGTGGTTCCCTTTGGTTTTTGGAATTGCCGTTGATGCTGAGGTTTTGATGGGTGTTGTGTGGTCTGGCCAAGGGGTTTCGACTTTTTGGAATGTGGGCCTGCGCCGTGCTGTTCAAGATTGGGAGCAAGGTCAGTTGGTGGAGTTGTTGGCTTTTTTATATGGGTTGAGAGTGGGAGAGGACGGACAGGTCTCTTTGGTTTGGGAATGTCCTGGGGCTAAGGGGACTTTTTCCGTTTCTTCTTATTATCGTGTGCTTGCTCATGTGGAGGAGGTTGCTCTTCCTTGGAAGTGTGTCTGGGTTCCGGGTACGCCATCTAAGGTGGCCTTTTTTGTGTGGACGGCTATGTTGGGCCGTGTTTTGACTTTGGATAATTTAATTCGCCGTGGCCACATATTGGTTAATTGGTGTTGTTTGTGTTGTGGTGCTGCGGAGTCAGTGGATCATTTACTCATTCATTGTCTGGAATCTTCTCGCCTTTGGATGTTAGTTGTTGCGACTTTTGGTTTGGGTTGGGTGCAGCCAGCGTCGGTTCAAGCAATCCTATATAGTTAGGCAGGGGGTCGTGTTGGAAGGAGACATCGGAAGGCGTGGATGCTTGCTTCTCATTGTATTTTATGGTTGGTTTGGTTGGAGCGAAATAGGCGCGTTTTTCAGGAGCTGTCTCATTCAGTCCTTTGGTTAGAACGGCGACTTCTTACGATTTTGTATGGTTGGGTGACTAGATCGGTTGATCCGAATGTTTTGGCTTTTGTCGAATTTGTGAAAGATTTGATTTGTTAGTTCGTTTGTTTGTGAAGCCTCTATGGCTTCCTTTTCTGTATTCTTTGCATCATCTTGATACTTTTTAATAAAATTTGGTTATTTATCAAAAAAAAAAAAAAAAAATTTAGTTTCTAACAATAGCATATGCCATTTGACATGCCAATTGAAATTAACTATTCATCAGCAACTACAATGGAAGGCTGACATAAATTAAAACAAAGTTGTCAACCTGAGTCTTTCCCAAACGAGATTCAAGGTCCACTTCATAATCCCTGTGTTTCAAAGGTCTCCTTTGTATTGGGGGACCTTTTGCTGCAAAAGATGCAAACCCATCAAATAAAACTTCCATGCAGTCAAGACTTAATAAGTACACACAATGCATATGCATAGAGGATCAACTATAAATCAACCATCATTTCAAATTCAAAAATTGAATATATAAATATTAGTTAAATTCACTTACATTTGGATTAAGACCGAGATTTTGTCTCCTACATTACAACAAAAATCAACCCATTAATTAGACAAATTAAAAAAACAAATTGCCCCTTGTGTCATTTTGGTCCCTGTAATTTCAATTCACTTGATTTTGATTTTGACCTTAATTTTAGATTTTGTGTCAATTTAGTCTAATTGACAATGCCGATTAGAGTTTTTGAAGGAAAATGGTCACTAAGTTGGTTGAGATTAACCCACTGAACAAATTTACAATTTTGGCGGCAAAAGCATAACACATGCCGCTTATATGCGCATTTTCCATTGAAAAAACAATTGTAATCCATTGGACCAAATGGAGACAAAATCATAAATCAAGGACAAAATCATAAATCAAGGTCAAAGTCAAGCCAATTGAAATTATAAGAACAAGTCTAAAATGACACAAAGGCTTTCACATAAGAAATATCAGTATAATTTGCCCAAAAAAAATTAATACAGTGATCAAATAAGTTCTGAGAGACAAAGAACCTTTTGTTCGCGCTCACGAGCACGTTCCAAATACTCTTCTCTATCGAACTTCCTCCGAAAAGTGTTGTCAACTCCAGCAGCCTGCATACAAACAAACACAGTTGATTTTAAGCATCATTTTTTTTTTTTTTGGTAACTTTAAATTTTATATCACAAGAAAACACCATTACAAAACAAACAAGGGGCACATCCCAGCACTTCAAAACAAAACAAAACAAACCCATACACTAAACCATGTCAGACAACAAGCCCAAAAAAAAAAAAAAAGAACTATAGAACCAGAACAAATACAGGGACTAAGCTTTACGATTGTAGCATAGAGCAAGGCAAACCCCAATACATGCAAACTTGCCAATTTTGCAAAGAATTCTTAACTCCCCTCATTGAGCTAGCTCTAGCTCTAGCTCTAATATCCTTAACCATTTCAGCCACAATCACATCTTGATGTCTAAATTTCTGAGCAAAAACTCTTCTATTCCTTTCTACCCAAACTTGGAGCAATTCACTTACAATATTTAGTTGACATTCATAAAAAGTATGTAATGAATTATGAGTTCAATACATCCTGTTTAGCAGAAAGACGGATATCCTTGCTCATTATCAGACAATCACTTATTCGCAAACCTCGTGTGGGGTTAATAATTTTCATTTCCCATCTCATGAAAAACCCTTTTCGCTCTGGTTAGCCTTATCCCCCTCTAGGGGTATTTTGAGATAGGTTCTAAATTCCTGGCGACAAACTCCTATGTTCCTTTCATTTCGTATTTTTGTACAAGTTCCTGAGTAACAAGCCTATATGTTTTTATAGAATACAAGCCAAAGAAACTTGAACATAGTGCATCTCAGAATGCTGTTATTACAGGACCAACCTAAAGGATCACTGTAAATATGATTCAATCTAAGCAACTTTGCCCAAATACTCTCAGTAAAAGACATAAGAAGGACAGGTGTTCATGATTTTAAGCATCATTGTTTGAAACAGCATCAATATACATGGATGTGCATGAAATAAGAGTATGGAGAGAATTGAGCTTACATTTTTGCTGGGATGAGATATTGGAATTGGAATAGAATCTGAAGCTGATTTACACTTTTTCTTGAGAGAAATTCGATTGTAAATATGTATTCGAGAAAACCTTATTGAGCAGAAGAGAGTAGACAGAACCGAGGTATATTTTCGGATATTTTTAGTAGAAAATATAAAAATAAAACGTGTTTTTAAAAGGAAAAAATATGGAAAATTCCTTTATAAAAAAAAAAAAACTCAAAAATTGACTTATAATCAAATAAATTTTTAATTTTATTAATTCAATTTTTTTTTATAACCATTAAACTTAATATAAGTATACATGAAATGTCGAAAATATCTTTTTTCATTTATTTTAATGATTAAAATATTTTTTTCTATAAGTTTTACTTAAAGAAAATAAACAAATATTTAGATTGAAAACAATTTTAAACATTTGTATTAAATTGATAAAATTGAAAACTCATAGTTTATTTTGTTATAATGGCCAAAATCTATGAATTGTATGTAATTTTCCCAAAAAAATATCAGTGTGTTTGGTTTGAGTTTTCTGAATTAAGTTTTTTAAAAATTGAGTTTTTTATTTTTCGTGTTTTTTTGTTTTTACTGAATATTTTTAAAATTTTAAGCATTTTTTTTTTACTTTTTTAGATGTACCTTACCTAGATGTATCTAAAAAGTAAAAAATTTGTGAACAAATATTTTAAAAAATTAACAAATACATAAAAATACGAAAAACATACTAAATTTTCATATTTTTTTTTTGTATTTTTGATAGTTATTGAATTTTTAAAAGATTTTTTCACAAAATTATACTTTTTATGTGTATTTAGTTAAGTGTGTCTAAAAATTAAAAAAAAAATTACTTAAAATATTTTAAAAAATCAGTAAAAACAAAAAAATATGAAAAATAAGAAAGTAGAATTTTCTGAAAACTATTTTCAGAAAAACGAAACCAAACAAATTGCTACTTTTTTTCTTTTAATATATATATATATACTTTTTACATTTCAAATATATGAAATTTCACATTATTAGAAATTATAATTTAAAAAAAACTATTCAGAAACCATAAAATTGCACACTTTTAAAACAACTTTGCTGGGGACCTACAACGATTGGTCAATGCTGTCTTTCATCATCAGATAGGCCGGAACATGGAAGTATATGTCGACGACATGCTAGTCAAGAGCAAGCTCCCCACTGATCATCTGGCCGACCTGCGAGAGACCTTCGCCACCCTACGAAAGTACTAAATGAAGCTCAATCTGGAGAAATGCGCCTTCGGCATCGGATCTGGGAAGTTTCTGGGTTTCATGGTCAGTCAACGGGGCATTGAAGCTAACGCCGAAAAGATCAAGGCCTTGATTGAAATGCAGTCACCCAGAATGGTTAAGGAGGTTCAGAGACTTACTAGCCGAGTTGCTGCCCTCAACCGCTTCATTTCTCGCGCAACGGACAAGTGCCTCTCCTTCTTCAAAGTTCTTCGGTAAACTTTTGAGTGGACGGCCGAGTCCGAAGAGGCCTTTCAACAATTAAAACAGTGCATGGCCAATCCCCCCCTACTTTCTCAGGTAATCACGGGCGAACCCCATTCCTCTATTTAGCCGTGTCAAACACCGCAGTCAGTGCAGCTCTCATTAGGGAAGACAGCTCCGTCCAACGGCCGGTCTACTACATCAGTCGGGCTCTTAGGAGAGCGGAACAGAATTACCCATTGTTAGAAAAAATGTCGTTGGCTTTGGTCACTGCCTCCAGACGACTCCGTCCTTACTTCCAAGCCCATTCCATAGTGGTCCTCACTGACCAACCATTGAAAAAGATCATGCAACAACCAGAGCTCTCCGGCAGACTTATGCAATGGTCGGTCGAACTCAGCTAGTTTGATATCTCCTACCGGCCTTGGACAACGATTAAGGGGCAGGCTGTTGCCGATTTCATCCTGGAATTCACTAATCTTATCCCAACCACAGCTCCTCCACCCCCACTAACCCCTACCGAACTAGAAGACCTCCACTCCTGGACCCTCAATGTCGAAGGATCATCCCGCAAGGGAGGCAGTGGGGCTGGTCTCATCTCCACCGCCCTTGAGGGTGGTTATTTCAAATGTGCCTTCTGTTTCTTGTTCGATGCAAGCAATAATGAAGCCGAATATGAGGCGTTGATTGCAGGTCTCCGCCTCGCCAGAGACATTGGTGTCAGCCATATCCAAGTGTTCAGCGATTCCCAGCTCATTGTCGGTCAAATCACGGGCGAATTCGATGCCAAAGATAACACAATGCGGGCTTATAGGGATATTGCACTCCCTCTCGCTCGCCTCTTCACCAGTTTCCATATCAAGCACATCCCTCGGACCGAAAACTCCAAGGCAGATAAAGTGGCTCAGTTGGCTTTGGCAGACCAATCAGACCTCAGCCACGGTGTCCGCCTCGAGTACCTGACTCACCCTGCCATTTCCCCAAACCAACAACAAGTTTGCTTTCTCCAAAACGAACCTATCCCCTGGGCGATCGATATCTCTCTATTCTTGACAACGGGGGAACTGCCAGCCGACAAACAGCAGGTTGCCAAAGTCAGGGCCCGGTCGTCCAACTACATTCTTGTCGGCGACCTCTTGTACAAACGTGATTTTTCACGCCCATACCTCAGATGCCTCAATCTTGCTCAAGCAACCTACGTGATAAGGGGAATCTATGATGGTATCTGTGGTAATCATTCGGGCGCCCGGTCCCTAGCCCACAAAATACTTCGCACTGGTTATTTCTGGCCTACTCTTAATCAGGATGTGACAGACTTCATGCTCAAATATGATAAGTGCCAGCGTTTTGCCAACATTTCCCATGCTTCTCCTACAGAATTAATCACGCTTTGTAGTCCCTACCCATTCGCCAAATGGGGGATCGACCTAATTGGCCCATTGCCCACTGGCCGAGGCCAAACCAAATTTGCCATTGTCGCCATTGATTACTTCACTAAATGAGTGGAGGCAGAACCCCTTGCCATAATTACCGAGCGGAACACAACCAGAATCATTTGGCAGTCGATCGTATGCAGATTTGGCATCCCTCAAGCCATCGTCGCCGACAACGGCAAACAATTCAACAATACCAAGTTTAGGAAATTTTGTGCAGAGCTTCGAATCCAGCCATGTTTCTCTTCCCCAGGTCATCCCCAAGCCATCCCCAAGCCAATGGCCAAGTTAAGGTCACCAACCATTCTCTTCTGAAGATCATCAAAACCAAGTTGTTAGCTGCTAAGGGACTCTGGGCTGAGGAACTACCGAATGTACTTTGGGCCTACTGCACTACCGCTCGAACTCCCACTGGGGAGACCCCCTTTTGCTTAACATACGGCGCTGAGGCGATCATTTCAGTGGAAATCGGTCTTCCTACCCCAAGGGTTCTACATCCGAATCCGGAACTAACTGAAGAGCTGCATCGGGCAGACCTGGACCTAATTGAAGAACTCCGAGAAACCACTGCAGTCAGACGGGCCTCATATCAACAGAAAATGAGAACACACTACAACCGTAAAGTCCGACCGGTGGAATTCGCAGTGGGCATCTTGTTTTGTAAAAAGCAACTCTTGCCACCAAAAATCCGATTGAGGGTAAACTGACAGCCAAGTGGGAAGGACCTTACATTGTAAAAGCCAGACCTCATCCGGGTACTTACCGACTTCAGAATATGGAAGGTCGAGACCTCCCTCATCCTTGGAACGCTGAGCATTTGAAGCGTTATTTTCAATAAAAGTTATATTTTTACATTGATCAATCGCTGTATTTTCTTTTTGACAATCTACGCACTTGCATGCTCTCATTCTCTTCTCATATGGTGTAAATTTATGATCAAATGGGCTACACTTTGTATGACAACAAGCTTCTATCTCAGTTATCTGTGTGGTGTTTCAATAACGCCTTGATTGCAGCCTCAGCCAGACTGAGCATGAAGAGCTCGGCCAGACTGAGTTACTTAAAGCCTCAGCCAGACTGAGCATGAAGAGCTCGGCCAGACCGAGTCACGTAAAACCTTAGCTAGACTGAGCATGAAGAGCTCAGCCAGACTGAGTTACTTAAAGCCTCAACCAGTCTGAGCCACCATTACAACTTTATGATCATGACATAGTTTCCATACTTAGTCAAATTCCGGTTCAACGTTTTCCAAGTCAAATTGGCTCCTTGCTGGGTCATGATTCACAACTTCACTTTGCATTGAGGTTTTCTTACATTTTAAACTTCACTCTGCATAGAGGTTTTCTTACATTTTAAACTTCACACTGCATTGAGGTTTTCTTACATTTTAAACTTCACTATTGTGGGGAAGTGGTTTGGAAATACCCTTCAGATCCTGGGAGATGCTAGGAGTCCTCAGATAGTCACCTGAAAGGAAATAAACACTCCGACGTGGGTGCCGGAATTAGCACTCCGATGGACAAGTCAGTCTCAAGCTCTAGGTTACTAGTATTCTAGGTTAAATAAGGAGATTCTTACCCTTTCTTTTTCTCTCCCTCTCTTTATCTGTAGTTCTTGTATTTATACTCGTTTACTGGGCCTCGGGGCCACCAGGGCCTACTCGTTACTGTAGACGTCCCCGAACGCCCCGGGAGGAACGAGCTCCCGTTCTGTTCATTTGGGGTCATTACAGCTCAGGACTCTAAAATTGTCACGGTTCTAAGTCTGAACCAAAGAGTCCAAATCCGACAAATCGTTTTGAGAAAAACAGATTTTTGAAAGAAGTGCCAAACATGGACTGCTTTGCCAGATACAGAGTCGCCACCTAAATATTTTATTTTGGGGAAATTTAGGAAACCCTGACTCGGTGCCAAAGGCCACGTGTCCGTCATCACCAAAGTTGCCTCGGCTCGGGAACTTGGGTACGATTGGGGAAGGTCACTTCGTGAGCACCCCCGCTCGCCCGATCAAAGATCGGATAAGGCACAAGAGCCCTAGAAAGAGGAGGGACTATAGCATAGATAAGGATAACACTCTTAGGGAGTTTATCTTTATCTCTTGGAGAGTCCAGAATAAGCACTGAGCAAGAGTCCATTGAAGCTAGGCTTCTATTGGGACTAGGATTGAGTTTGCTATAAAAGAGAGGCACCCCCATGGGTCTAAGGTACGCAATTTATATTCTGTCTAGTGAGATTAGCACTATTCATTATCTTTGAGAGATATACTGACTTGATCGTCGGAGTGCCCCCGGGTGGAAGAACCACCGCCGGAGCCGAGGTTTTACAGTTCTTTAAAGTGCTTATTTTTGGCCCCTCTTTAATGTTGT
>NW_021026638.1:744785-805165 GCF_004153795.1 Camellia sinensis | reverse complement strand
AAACCCAAAAACAAACATAGGTATGGCTAAGCTCTTATGCAAGAATTGGACCGAAAAATGGACAAAGAAGCAAGTGGTAGATGCAAAGCCCAAACAGAAAAAGAGTCTTCTATAACACTTAATAGGGGCCAAAAATATGCACATTTACAGTTTATGGCAGCCCCGAAATCAGTATACAAACATGCTAGAAATGCAATGCAAAATGAGGCTCAAAAAGTGGCTATAACATGAGGTATACAAAGAATTCACCAAACAAGCAAAGACCCTTAATAAAACATGTTAAGAAGGTCAAAATAAGGCCACTTTCAGTTCTGATCATGGTCCAAAAACAGAAAAATGATAGGCTAGTGAAGCATGCAAGAATATTGACATACAAGGAGATATTGAAGCAAGTGCAATATAGGGGCCTCAAACAGTGTTGAGCCCTTAAGAAAAAGTGAAAAAGAGCTCAAAAAAAGGCCACTTTCAGTTAAGGCCGGAGCTCAAAACAGTAGGCATATATGGCTAAGAAATGGTGCAAAAATGAGCTAGAAAAGAGGGAAAGTGGACTTACCTTTGAAGACCAATGCTTTTGTTGCTTCTTTGACCAACTTTGATGACTCTAAGCTGCTGGAATTCCTCCGCTTGCTTCCGGAATGGAGGGGTGGTGGTAGAGCTTGATGATGATGAAGAAATGGAGCCAAAACTTGAAGGAAATGGAGAGATATGTATCTATCTCCTCCAAGCAATTCTTGTAACCCTTTCTCTTGAGTTGGGAGGCCAACTATATAGGCAAGAGAGGGAGAGAAGAGTCTAGGCAAAAGTGGAGGGAAATGAGGCTTCTTTTCCCTCCAAAAGGGTCCCCCGGATGTAGATATTTTTGGGGGAAAACCAAGGCACAGCTGGAATGTACTCAACCTGAAAAAGCAGGCCGGCCTGACGTTTTTGCTGCAGGTGGCCGACCGGCCACCTCCCCTAGCCGGCCGGCCATGGGTCAAAAGGGCCAAGTTGTGTTAGTGGCCAGCCACCACATATTGGTGTCCTCCTATGCCTCCTCATCACAACCCTGTGGTTCAAATTTGGAAACTATAAAACAGGAGAGAGAACAAGCCACTTTTAGGAGGGGTTCAAAAGGGTCAAATGGAATTTCTGGCCGGCCATATGATATTAGGATCCTCCCATGTATGTACAACACAAATATGTGGTTTAGGGTTGAAGAAAGTGGCCCCAAGGTGTTCAACATTGGCTCGGAAGTGAGAAAAACGGGTGTCGGAGGGTTTTCTTACATTTTAAACTTCACTCTGCATTGAGGTTTTCTTACATTTTAAACTTCACTCTGCATTGAGGTTTTCTTACATTTTAAACTTCACTCTGCATTGAGGTTTTCTTACATTTTAAACTTCACTCTGCATTGAGGTTTTCTTACATTTTAAACTTCACTCTGCATTGAGGTTTTCTTACATTTTAAACTTCACTCTGCATTGAGGTTTTCTTACATTTTAAACTTCACTCTGCATTGAGGTTTTCTTACATTTTAAACTTCACTCTGCATTGAGGTTTTCTTACATTTTAAACTTCACTCTGCATTGAGGTTTTCTTACATTTTAAACTTCACTCTGCATTGAGGTTTTCTTACATTTTAAACTTCACTCTGCATTGAGGTTTTCTTACATTTTAAACTTCACTCTGCATTGAGGTTTTCTTACATTTTAAACTTCACTCTGCATTGAGGTTTTCTTACATTTTAAACTTCACTCTGCATTGAGGTTTTCTTACATTTTAAACTTCACTCTGCATTGAGGTTTTCTTACATTTTAAACTTCACTCTGCATTGAGGTTTTCTTACATTTTAAACTTCACTCTGCATTGAGGTTTTCTTACATTTTAAACTTCACTCTGCATTGAGGTTTTCTTACATTTTAAACTTCACTCTGCATTGAGGTTTTCTTACATTTTAAACTTCACTCTGCATTGAGGTTTTCTTACATTTTAAACTTCACTCTGCATTGAGGTTTTCTTACATTTTAAACTTCACTCTGCATTGAGGTTTTCTTACATTTTAAACTTCACTCTGCATTGAGGTTTTCTTACATTTTAAACTTCACTCTGCATTGAGGTTTTCTTACATTTTAAACTTCACTCTGCATTGAGGTTTTCTTACATCTTATACTTCACAATGATTTATACACAAACCCTGTACAAGTCACAATTCTCATTTATTCACAATGATTTATAGAATTACAAACATGAAAATAACAATGTGCCAAACACAATTCATAATTTTATTTATTCACAAGTTTATACATAAGTCTATTACAGAAATTCCAAAAAAAAAACAAAAAAACAAAAACAACAACCCAACCTCTAAGCACAAATTTTGTCCAAACCATTTACTCTTCTTCATTTGAGACGAGGTCTTCTTCTTCAACACCCTCGTCTAGGGGGGTCTGGGCCACGTCGTCTTCATCAATCTTTACACTGCTGAGGTCCAAGTCTGGGAACCGCTCTTCTTCTTTGCGTTTAAACATCTTCCAGCCGCTGTCCCAGTATTTAGCCATGTCGTGTTTGTAGAAGTCTGACCGCTGGAAGCTCTGGATTACTTCTTCTTCACTCCTGCTGCCAGCGGTCGCTCCCGATGGACCAACCCCCCCAAATGCCTCCCTTGCCAAGTTACTAGCGATCATAGCATCGATCGCCATCTGGAAGTCAGCAGACCCCTTGAACTGCTCTACTGTAGCGACGCACAAGTCGGGGTATGCTGCCCTCTCAGAGGCTGCCTTGGTCTTCTCTTCCCCTAACTCCTTCTCCAACCTTGCCTTCTCCTCCATTGACTTAGCCCGTTCGTCTGCCAACGTCCTCTCCAATCTTCAGATCCAACTCTTTTTTCTCTTTGATTGACTGAGCTCGAAGATCTTCGTTGCTAGATATGGCCTCCTCCCACTGATCGTTGGCGATGGTGCGGGCTGCCTAGGCCTCTCCTAGCTTCTTCTGCTCGTTCCCCAATTAGAACTCGAGCGCCACCACCTTGCGGCGTTCCGCTTCCAGCTCCAACTTGGTCGCGAGCAGTTCAGCATTGGCTCGCTCGGCTGAGTACCCCTGCACTATCGCCAACACTTGCATCTTCTTGGCCTTCTGGGCCTCTTCCAATCCCCTAGCGCACACACTTCGCGCGGTCTCCCTCCATCCAGCAGTTTCTCTCCTCAAACTTGCAAGTTGGGCCTTCGCCTCTTCCAACTTTGCCTTCAGAGGTTTCACTTCACCTTTTGCAGCCGCTACCTTTCTCAATAGAGCCCCTGCTAAGGTGGTCGCCTCCGTTTGGGCAGAGCACAGCCCCCTTAGTAGCTCAGCCTCATTGAACCTGGCCACCGAGCGCACGACTACTGTAACAACCCTCGTCACTGTTTACCGATTAACAACTGATTACTGCTAAACTGAGACTGATTATGATTGGTAACTGAATTGATTGAAGTACTGAACTGACTGACTGAAATCTGGAACTGAATTGATTAAGTATATCTGTTTAATTGTATGTCTATCTGTTGACTGTTTGATTATCTGTTCATGCCTTTGTGTTTAAATTGCGAATTGAAGGCCCTATCGACGGCCGAATTTGAAATTGATTGATGATTTGTGTTCATTGGAATTTATATGATTTTCTAGTGTATTTATCTAAAATGTGATTTGGTATGATTAAATTGGATTAAAATAAGTTAAATTGCAATAGTTGGCTTAATTACCAACATGCCACTTAGTGGACCACTTAGGCAACATAATTGAGCTTTATTATACATTCAACACAACATTTCATCAGCCTCTTTCCTTGTTATTGCCGACCAAGAGAGGAGAGTGAGAGGTTTGGAATGAATTCAACTTGATTTTGTGCATTGGCTTGAAGAATTGGAATATAGGTTGCAAATTAAGCTTCCTCACCTTGTATTGGAGACCTAGGTAAGGGAATTCAACCTCTCATTGTTGTGTTTAAGCTTGTTCTTGCATGGTTTTGAGCAAAGTTGAAGTCTAGAGCCAATTTATGGCTCAAATTGTTGAATTGGAGCTTAAGTGTTGCATGCATGTATATATATTGAAGTTTTGAGGTTGTAGTCCATAATTCCTCACATGCATATCCATGTTTTGAGTGTAGACCATGATTTCATCTTGTCTTTGAAGATATTGACTCGTTAGAGCATGAAATTGAAGTTTTGAAATGGTTTAAATTCATGCATGTTATGTTTGAATTATATTCATGAAAATTGGTTTCAAATTGAGTTGAATTGATCTTCCTTTTGGGCCTTGATTTTACAAATTGAGCTTTGAATCATGTTATTTTATGTATTTACAAATGTTTTCCAGGAAAAGGGCCCAAAGGAATTGGTTTTAATGCATTTGAACTTGGTTTGAGCTTGGAAGTTCAAATATGGAAATTCTAGATTTTGAACTCCCGCTCGAGCAGGGGAAGTGGCGCTTGAGCGGGAAATTCGTGCTTCCAGTACTTTGCACTGTTTTGATGTCCGCTCGAGCGGAATAATTGACGCTCGAGCGGGACCTTGTGTCTCACGCTCGAGCGGCTATCGGGCGCCCATCGAGCGTGATTTTCACACATCCAGTACTTTTGCCCTGTTTTGCAGAGCTCTCGAGCTTCAAAGTCTACGCTCGAGCGGATATCTTTGTCTGCATGTCCACTCGAGCGGGTAAACCTACGCTCGAGCGGGACCTCTGTTTTCTGAAAATTCTGAAAATGTTTTCTGAATGCATCTTTGCATCCTCATCCCATCCTAGGCATTCTTAGGCCTAGTTTAAGACATCTTAATGAGGATATAGATGTAGAACACACTGAGGTAAATTAGGGATTAAGTTATTATCTTTCCCAACTGTATAGCTTAGTGTGTGTTCAATCTGTAACTGTGTAGGGTTGGCGACTGGGGACGCACTCTAGCTTTACTGTAGCCCAGAACTCTGTGAGTAACAACTCTGTAAAGATGTGTTCAAAATGATTATCTTCTGAACAATTGAACTGTACTGCTTTCTGAACTGATACTGTTAATTGAATGAATGTATGTCCTATATTCTGAACTGTATTGTGGCATCCTTAGCAACTACTGTTTACTGTTACTGTTACAGAGATCTCTGTCGGTTCCCTTGTTGGAACCACTAATGTTTACTGATTGATGGCCATCATTTACTGTTCGGTCTTTTAAGACCTACTGTTTACTGTACTGTTATGCTAATGGATGTACCACATATGACTGAATGACTGATATACTGAATTAACGAACTGTTTTCATTACTGTAAGGACATTCATTCTTAACCTCTTTACGCATTACGTTATTCACTGGGCTTTAGCTCACTACTCATATATATATGTAGGTGTACAGGCACCAGATCGTGGCTAGAAGCGTTAGGGTAACTCCAGTTTTGTCAAGCCAACCACTGTGCCTCACTACGAGGTTCCGAGCCTGTCGAGTTATGGCTTAGGGGTGTTTTAATTTCCCCATCTGTCTCTGTATCTGTTTTGTATAACTGTATAGACTGTTACTGGACTGTTTAATAGGGATTAGGTCCCTGAACTGAATGATTGTATATATGTACATACTGTTCTGTACTGTTCATGTATATGTGTATGAAAAATCTTTTTGCATACAGACTCACAGCTCATTGGACATTGTTTACTTACTGTATTGGCTTCCGCCAACCCCTGTACTCTGTATTACTGTTCTACTGTTAAGCAGGCCTTCGGTAATCTCGGATTACTGGCCGATTACGGTACTAAACCCATAGGGACGGGTTTGGGTCGTGACAACTGCTTCGTCCACTATCCCCAAAAGACGATCTGCAGCTGCCCCGGCTGGGCCTTCTTCTCCCTCCAATCGCCCAGACACTACGCGAGCATAATAGATGGCAGCCGTCAGCCTGACCCCCTCTCATTGGGGCGCAGGACCCCCATTGGGCTGTTACTCCACCCCGTCTTCAGGACCAGTTGACCCACTCTCCACTTGCATCTTGGGCATGACACTCATGTGCTCTTCTTCCTTTTGGCCCCCCTGACCTTTGTCCCCCTGCACCTCTGGGACAACCGCCCTTTTTGGAGTAGCCCCCGCTCCCTTCTCCTCTGCCTTCTCCGCCATAGGAGTGTTCTCCCCACCGACCCTCGCCTTCTTCGATCTAGGCGCATCTGTAGCCCCCTCAGGGGCACCCCTTCTCTTCTTCTTCTTCTTCAAAGCCTCCCCCTCCTTGTTTGCCCTTTTTTTTACTGGATCAACTGGGGGCAGTTGTGGCTCAAAACTGCCCAAGTCCTTTTCCCCCAACGGCTTAGGGCACGGTCAGATTCTCTCCCTTGTGATTGGCTTCGAAGTAGGCCCTAGTTAGGTCTCCTTGTCATTGTTTGCTCGGGCGAGCAACCTTCTCTCCTCCTCCTCCTCCTCCTGCGCCTTCCGTTGCCTCTTTAACTATTCCCTTGCCGGATCCTCTTCCAGCGACTGCGGCCCCAAGTTCAAGGCAAACAACTTTGAAGGCAGGACCAGTTCACCCCACCTCACCCCCTTCTCTTCCCTCCATTTCCTCACCCTCTTCACACGGTCCTCTGCCGCCTTGTCCAACTTGGGCTCGACCGATTTGGTGGGCACCTTCTACGTCGTGCGAACCCCAACTCCACCATTCGCCGTCACAAAGAACCATCTCGGCCTCCACCCCTTCACCGAAGATAGAAGACCCGCCACCAGCCCTCGCCCTGCCACTCCTTGCAGAGTTACCCAGGTCTCCTGCTGACTAGAAGCCTTGTAGCAGGAGAAGAACTCGTCCACTGACATTGCCGTCCCCCCGGTCACCTCCAGCCAGGCACTCACTGTAGACACCCCATTTTTGACCGGCCTTAAGACTCAGACGTCACCGGTTGAGCGCTCGGTGATGATGCATATTGTGCTCGTTCTGAGGTTGCGGAGTCTCGGCTGAGAGCCTTGCCTCCAAACTTCGGGACTCTTTTGTGCTTTGCCTCGGTTTGCAAACCAGGTCCTGTTTTCTTTGTTTTCTCTTCCTGAAGGGAGGGAGAGGTTTCGTAGACCATCTCTCAGTGGCTATAGGCTACGTTTCGTGGACGTAGGCCATTTTTCCCGTTTAGAGACCAGTTTCTGGTTTTCGGAGCCGTCGGCCGTGTGCCTCGATTCGGGACCACTTAACTACCTCCGTTTGCTCCGGTTTTTGGCACAAACCTTGTTTCCTCTCTTTTGAGGGACACTGTGGCCCAAGAGACCACCTTCGTGGTCGCACGCCACTTCCGGTGCCTAACAGCCTGTTTTCGGGGCCCCAGGCTGCGTGTTTTGGCCCCCGAACCCTCGTTTTGCATCGGTTAGGGTTCATTTTTGGTATGGACCCTATTTTCATTGTTTGGAAGGTGGTAGGATAGTGGGAGACCAGCAATTCTTTTGAAAACCATTTTCTCTCTCCTCCAGCCGATTTTCTTGACAAAAAGCTGGTTTTTCTCACTTTTGGACCTTAATTTCTGGTCTCCCATACCACCATTGTGTTGTACTCATCTGGGAGGCCACCAATATGGGTAGGCCGACCAGCTTTTCTTCCTGATCCTTTTGAACCTTGCTAGAAAGCTGGTTTTTCTCTCTCTTGGGTCACTTTTTCTGGTCTCCCACCATACAGCTGTATTCTACTCATCTGGGAGGCCACCTTTCTGGTATGGCCGACCAGCATTCCTTCTTGACCTTTTTGAACCCTGGTCGGCCGGCCAGGGAAAGTGGTCGGCCGACCACTTGGACTGGTCGGCCTACCTTTTGCTTTTTGGCCTTTCCGAGTTGTATACAACTGTGCTAGCTGTGTAGCACTTGACCCACTGTCCGAGATTCTAAGCCTTTTGTTGGTCTTTTTAAGTTGGTTTTGCCCATTTTGCTTAACTTCTTGGAGAAGCTTGACTCTTTTGTCAAGCTTCTTGAGGAAGCTTGACCCTTTTGGTCTAGCTTCCTCAAGAAGCTTGACCCCTTTTGGTTAAACTTCTTTGAGAAGCTTTGACCCTCTCTTGAGGCTTCTCCAAGAAGTCTTGGCTCTTCTCCTTTATAAAACCAACACTCCCCCTCCATTTTCAAGGGTTAGAAAAACCAGCCAAGGCATATACAGTCCACCCTCCATATCTCTCTCATCTAAGCTCAAATACCCCACTGTTCTTGGCCATTACACCACACCTCATAGCCTACCACCTCCACCATCCATTCAATCATCTTGGAGCTATTTTTTTAGAGGTTGAAGGCTCACCTTCTTGGTCCAGAACTTGCTGCATTGTTGTGCTACAAGGGTAAGTCCTCATTTCCCCCTTTTTTGCATTATTTTGCTTCATAACTTAGCCCTATTTGAAACCATTTTTGGGTTTTGTTATAAACTAAAAAGTGTCTTATTTTGAGCTCCTCTTGAACTTTGATTAAGGACACCTTTCTGTTTGAGGTCATATACCTCATTGTATGCTCTATTCCTCTCTGTAGGCTTATTTTGCTTCATATCTTAGCCCTACTTATGAGCATTTTCGAGATTTGTCATAAACTGAAAAAAGTCTTATTTTGAGCCCCTCTTCATGTTTGATTAAGGGCATTTTTCTGTTTGAGGTCATTTACTTCCTTGTATGCTTGTTTGCCTCTTGTTTTGAGCCTTGCATCTAGGCCTTTGTTGCATGCTTTGTTTGGCCTTCTAGCCACTGAAATCTAGTGGATTTTTAGTGGCTAACATATTGTTTTGAGAGCCAAAATCAAAGGGGGTGACCCCCTCTCTCCTTACCTTGTTTGTTGGCCCTTTTGGCCTTCCAAAGGGGCTCCATCTTACATGCTTTGAAGTCTTGTTTTAGGCCCCATTATGTGAGTTTTGAGGTCTGCCTTAGCTCTGTCCAGAGCCCTTTTGGCCATATTTTGTGTCCCTCATACATGTGTAGAGCAATCCTCCTCAAGGCCTTTCAAGGGGACCTTTCATTGCATGTTTCATTGACCCATTTCAGGGCCTTTTTGGTGAGTTTTAGGGCTGTCATAACTGATTTCCAGAGTTGGTTTTGCCATTTTACATGTCTATCTTGTATGTGTTGAGTAATCCACCTCATGGCCCTCCAAAGTAGCCCATCATTTTTGCATGCATTGGATACATTTCAGTGGTTATTTGGGCATATTTTAGCATACCATGTTCCTATTTGTGGCTGGTTTGGTGATCTCTCTTGTGCGTCATATACATGCCATGTAAACCATGGTTACTAGCCTATGTCGCATGTCGTTTTAGCCCTTCATGTTAGCACTTTTTGGCCATGCTTAAAACAGATTTGGTGCATGTTTAGGACTGCCTTGGCTCTGTTTCCATGCATTATGATCAAATAATGCTTGCTTTGCAT
Source organism: Camellia sinensis (assembly GCF_004153795.1). Lineage (NCBI taxonomy): Eukaryota > Viridiplantae > Streptophyta > Magnoliopsida > Ericales > Theaceae > Camellia > Camellia sinensis. The sequence goes on along the minus strand of NW_021026638.1, from coordinate 795,827 downwards.
ACTTGTGGTTCAATGCATTTGCCTAGTTTTGAGTTTCGGGGCTTATTTCATGCATTGGGTGACATGTTTCCATGATTCGGCACCATTGAGCATATTATTTCAGAGCTGAAAATTGCATGCTTGTATGCCATCTTTCATCCCTTGCCATGCTTTGGTAGAGTGGCATTTGATGCCTTAGGATCGGTCCCTTGCATCGTGCATATTTGCATGTGTTTCGGTTGTCCCATTTCCATCACATGGCCACTGATTTGAGTGTGGCTGAGGTCCACTCATATTGGTTTAAGTCCACCTTGCATTGTGTATGCCATGTTGCAATGTGTTATGCATGTTATGTTGTTAGCATTGTGTATGCCATGTCATTCCTCGCATTGTGTATGCTAGGTTGTTAGTCATATTGAGTATGCTATAGGTTGTTAGTCGCATTTAGTTCATGAGCATTATGCATGCCATGTAGTGTTAGCATTGTATATGCTAGGTGCATGTTTGCATTTCCATCCCTTGCATGTTTACGTCATTCAGTGGCATTACATCTAGGATCGCATGTTAGAATTGCATTCATGCATATCATGCATATTGCATTGTGTTTGGAGTAGGGTTTAGTCCAAACACGGGAAACAAGGGACGTTTCGTACTCCAAGTGACGAAACGTGCCTCGATTCCCGGTCGCCGACGCTCTGGATTATCCATGATAAAGTTTAGGCCTTGTTACGTTCATATGTGCATTCATTTCACATTGAGTCGTGCAATCCAACTTTTCAGCCATCATGCATCGAGATACGTGATTAGTGGCACGAGGATCGATGACCACACTCCCTAGAGCTTGTGCAATGATGGGGAGGGTGGTCGTGCACCCATGTGTTGCAAATACCTTGCTTTCTCTGTCTCTTGCCTTTGTTGTAGAAAAACCAGAAACTGGAGGCAGGAACTGGTTAGCCGACCAGCTTTTCTGGCAGGTCGACCACTCCTTTTGGTTTTTCCCACATAAACTGGTCGGTGGGTGGTCTCCAAGCCCAATAGCTGGTTGGTGGCCCTCTCACAACTTCCCAGAGTGGAGTTTCAGCCTCTCGGAGCTTTGTGCAAGTTTCTGGATTCAATTACAAACAAAGGCGAGTCAAGGCATCGCGATGGAATTTATCGACAAGGCAAATTGAGCATGCATACACCCTCCATCATTCCGGAACAGAGCTGAGGCGGTCCATGAATTTGCATGCTAGTTTATTTGCTTTCCTAGTTAATTTGTTAATTAATTAGGGTTTTGTAATATTTAATCATTCATTCGGATTGTAGTTATTTATTCAGACTATATTATTTATTCGGACCCTCCGAGCGAGGGCACAATTGTAATAAGTGTGCGTGTGTGTGATGTATGTCTTCCAACCCCACGTCTTTCTCCCTTTTATTTATCAACTTAAGATGGTTAGATTAGGGCATGTTTCAATTAGCATACTTATGCTCGCATGTTTGCATCCATTCATCTATCTTGCATGCACCGGGCTCGGCGCATCATACTAACTGCATTGTATTTCAATTCCAAGTTGAATATGTGTTAGTTGTAGCATTTCACATGCCAGCTGTAGAATAGCCGAGCCTATTTTAGTTGCATTTTGCATGTGTTGCATTAGGCATTTCTGTATAGCTAGGATCATGCATGGATTTTTAACATAGCTTTTGTTTTGGCTTGGAGTACTCGATAAGTTTTATGCTTTAGCATCCTTACATGCGTGTGAGTGACTACCATGATAGCATGCTTACCGTGAGGCTAACTGCTTATGTGATATAACTGCCTGAATGCCTGTGGGTGAAGGTTGGATTATCTGAATTGGAATAATGCATTGACTGTGAGTTTTAAGCCCACTAGCCAGTGGCAAAACCATCTTTTCTAAGCCAACCCAAGGGTGGCAAAATCTGCATTTTAAGCCTACTTGCGAGTAGCAAACCGCTTTCAAGAACAAACATGAAATGTTTCGTTCCAATTCAGGCGATCCAGTCTATACTTGTATGCTGTGCGCATCACATAGTAAATCTAGGTTAATAACCGGAATAAGAACGCATAATGTTTTCAAAACTAGATATCATGATTAGTAGAGGCCGATCTTTGATCGGGCGAGCGGAGGTGGTCATGAAGTGACCTTCCCCAATCGTACCCAAGTTCTCGAGCCGAGGCAACTTTGGTGATGACGGACACGTGGCCTTAGGAAAATGAGTTAGGGTTTCCTAAATTCTCCAAAATAAAATATTTAGGTGGCAACTCTGTATCTGGCAAAGCAGTCCATGTTTGGCACTTCTTTTAAAAAAATCTACTTTCAAAAACGATTTGCTAGATTTGAACTCTTTGATGATTCTTCGGTCTTGCATTGCACTCTGCGAGATTAGATACAGGACCGTGACATTTGAGTCCTGAACTGTAGTGAGCCCATATGAACAAAACGGGATTTATCCTCCCGGGACGTTCGGGGACGTCTACAGTTTCTGGCGACTCCGCTGGGGAGTTAGAGAACTTGACTCGAACTCGTGATATCTAGTTTTTACTACACTTGTGTGTTTCTTTGCATTGCATTGGCATTGGTGCGCCTAGGACACCGTGTTTGCCGTATGCTATTCCTAAACGGTTTGTCGGAGGTTCGCTTCGAGAAGCGTGCCATAAGGCTGACCGGTTGCGAGCTCTGCCACGACGGGAACACAAACCCCGGTTTTACCGGGGCACCCTTTTTGACCATTCAACCTAGTGCATATTCGGAATCCATAGTGACCATTCCAAACTAAGACAGGTTACTTACCCAATCATAGGTTGTTTGAAACCGCTGCATGCGTAGTGAAACCCTAGCTCCTAACAAAATAGGACAGGGAAACCCTACCCCAACATAGGGGTGTTTTGGCTCTCACTTGCTTGTTATGTGTTTTTAGAGTACGTCTCTACAGGGAATGCATGTATCAGTTTGCAAGTTTGAGCATCAGGCCTACGGGCACCAATTCAGTATTTTGGGAATCAGTTATCTGCGGGTATCAAATTCAGTTTGGGGACAGCGATTTGGGAATAATGATCAGTGTTGGAGAACAGTATTTTCAGCTTATCAACTGTGTGTTGTGATGCCCAACTGTGTGTTGTGTATTTATTTAAAGCCGTTATGCTATCCATTTGTCTGGTTATTTATTTTCTTATTATTGCTTTATTTATCTTTTTGCTAGGTAGTTTAGCACAATTGCTTCAGACCAAGTAGATATTCCCCAAGCACTCTGGACAAGAGGTCGCCGACTTAATCGATCTGAGGATTTGGTCGATAGATAACCAGTGTTCCACTCTCTATCCCCAGTTATTAGACGGAGGTCGAGGAAACGCAGTGTATCCGAGCAAAGATTGCCAGATCAGTAGACTTTGAACAGTCAAGTTGAGCTTCCTAAGGTTACTCCAGAGTTAGACCTACCGGTAGTTCAGATAGATCAGGGCAGTATGGCAGGAACGACAGGAGTTGAGGAAATGATGCGACAGATGCAGGACACCATGAGAGCCATGCAGCAAGATGCTGTTCGTCGAGATGAATTTGCCAAACAACAGGCCGAGATCATGGCCTAGCAGGCAAAGTTAATTGCCAGGTTGCAACAACAAACCGGGGCATCTGCTTCATATCAAGCTCCTCCACCACCGGGGTTCAGACACCCAGGGAAACACCCAATGTCCAGGAAGGTACAAACATTCCGGTAGGGCCAGCTCCGCCCCCAATTTTACCCCAGCTATCCAAAACACCTACCAATCTACCGGACTCTCTTTTTGAGTTCGAAGTCGACCCTACCGTGTTAAAATTGAGCAAGCTTGAGAAGTTAAGTTGTTCAAGAAATCCCAAGGAGTGAAGTCTATCCCGGACATTGAGGACGGGTACACGAACGTGGCTGTGATGCTGCCAGATAGGTTCAAAATGCCACAAATCGACTGCTTTGATAGATCTGGGGATCCCATGGTGCATCTCCGGTTGTTCTCAGATGTACTACGGCCGATGGGCCTCACCAGACCGCAGAAGCTTTCATTATTCGGCCGGACCCTATCGGGTGTGGCCGCTATCTGATACGCAAAATTAGAAGATGATGTTAAGCGAAATTGGGATGAGATGGCCGAGGCTTTCATTGCACAGTACTCCTATAACACACAAATCGAGATCACAACCCATGATCTTGAGACAACAAGGCAGGAGCCTAAGGAGAGCTTTTCAGAGTTTGTAGCCAGGTGGAGGGCGAAGGCCTCAATGATGACCCTAAGGCCTACCGATAAAGATCAAATCTGGATGATTGTGCGCAATCTCCAGCCTAAGCTGATACAGAAAATGATCGTGCTCCCCTTCCCTACCTTTTCAGATCTGCACGAGATGGGAGTACAAATTGAGGATGCCTTGAAACAGGGCTTGATTGATAATGACAGAGAGCAACCCAGAAGAACCTTTAACTGCAACAACAATACAGGCACTAATAATGTCGCAAATGTTAAAGCTTCAGAAGTAAGCATGGTCACCAAGACCCATGGCAGCTACACTTTTCTCCGGCGCGTCCGAAAGCAACACACAAACCACCAAATACCAACCTCGAGGCCAAAGGGCCTTCACCCCATTATATATGCCCCTGTCCAAGGCTCTGGGGGTATTAATTAGGAAAGGGCACTTAAAAGCCGAGGCCATTGCCAAATCCACTCCCTCCCTCCCATAACCCCGCAAAATACTGTGCATGTCACCAACAACACGGTCACGACACTGACCAATGCTTTAGATTGCGTCATGAGATTCAGGATCTCTTTGACAAGCAGGTGATTGTGCCTCTAGAAAAACCCAATGTCACAATAAACCCTCTTCCACCGCACAACCAAGCTCCACCCCCCAAACGTATCAACTTTATCCAGACTGGGGTCGTATCTTATGATCCTAGCATATATATCACCTCGTCCCACCTACCCAAGCCGAAGGTGCTTTTTCCTAACTGCACTGACTTGTGTATGTTGGACATCTTCAGAACCCAACCTGAACCAATGGTGGTGACTGTCAAAAACAGAACAGGGGAGATTTCAGGAGAGAATGGTATTGTTGAGTCAGAATCCGAGGAATCTAAGAGTTTTGCTGAGGAGGTATACAGTTTGAGTGACTACATTCTATCAGTAGGCCAGGTTGGGCCAAATGTGGAATTGTCGGCAGGGGCAGAGCTTTGTGTGATACAGGGGGGTGAATATGGTTAGAGGATAGATGACTTGGTAGCTATGAAATGAGACTTTGCTAACCTCCAACTTTTCAATGAACAAGATCCAGAGGGCACGGCAGTCAATTGGTCTGATTTTGAGGTATCAGCAGAGGTCACCAGGTGGCTTGATGACCTACCAGATGTTGTCGACGAAACTCAGTTGGAATGGGGCCCGGCAGGGGCAAGAACATCAGTTGTGGCCGGAAGGGCCGGAAATTAGAATGCATCGCCTGAAAGCGCCGGTACTAAGAATTTCGCTCAGGATCTAGGCATTTGGAATACAGAAATTATAGAGCAGCTAGCTGTACTGACGCAATTGGAGTAAAAAGGAATCGAGGAGTTTGAGAGAATCAGAAAAGCCAAGACCCCCATGGGGACTGAAAGTACTGTGTGTACAAGGATAGAGAATGCTGCGAGCATGTAGACGGAAAATACTGCGAGTACAATTATACCGGAGTTGGACAGGTGTCTGTTGGCTGCCGACGGAATGTGGTGGGAAGACGATGATTTATGTCTTGCCCACACGGATGAAGATTAGGGAAGTAACCAACCAGACGATACCTGGTACATCAACGAAGTCGATCATATGACTAGAAGCGGATGGTATTTCAAGCCCCCACATCTAGATCAGCCGGAGGTGTCTGGGAAAGATAAGGAGGCGGAGAAACAGAAAGAGAAGCAACTCGAAGAAGAGGCTGTACTGAAGCAGTTGAAAAAGATACAAGTAGACATCTCCATCTGGGGACTGCTTATGGCATCACGAGTGCATCGACAAGCTGTCTTATCGGCCATGGATAAGGCCAAGCTCTCAATAGACACCACGCCCGAACAGCTGGTGGGCTTAGTTTTTCCGGGAGGGGCTACCCCGATGTTGACTTTCTCTGACAAAGAACTACCACCTGAGGGTGCGAACTATAACAAGCCACTCTACATCTCTGTGGAGTATAGAAACAAATGGATACCCGTGGTGCTTGTCGATACAGGGTCCGCCATCAATGTGTGCCCGGCAAGAACCGCATATGCCATTGGTTTAAAGACCGCGGACTTTGTGCCGGCAGCCTAGGTGATTCGGGCATATGATAACACAAGCCGGGAAGTAATGGGGACAGTGAAAATTCAGACCAAGGTTGGACCGGGACGCATGAGGTAGACTTTCACGTCTTAGAAGTTCCTGCGACCTTCAATCTACTCTTGGGGCGGCCGTAGCTGCACTTGGTGAAGGCAGTTTCAACCACCTTGCATCAGATTGTGAAATACCCCCATGGGAAGGGAGTAGCCATTGTTTTTGGGAATTCATCGATCTATCCACCACCAGAGGTGTCTACACTAGTCCTGAAAATCGAGCACGGTATGGAGGATGTGTTCTTCCGGTTTCACTCTGGTGGTGGCCCGGGTCGTGCAGAACATTTTGGCTGTTAATGAGGGGGTGTATGTCAGTGCTCAATCAGTATACCTCATGAACAAGCTTCAATACATCCCCGGGATGGGATTAGGAAAGAGCGGCCGGAAGGGCGTTGCAGCGTTGGCCGAGGTGCCACATAACCCGCATACTTTTGGTTTGGGTTATCTGCCCACCAAGGAGGATTGGATAAGGAAGAGTAAGGAGATGGCTGGGAGAGCCAGAGCAAAGAAGGCCGGGAAGCCTTATGAGTTAATGCACCGGCCCATCCAGGGTACCCTAAACGGACACTTCGTCTAGGAGGGGGAGGACTTTCCATTTTGCGACTTCCTAGAACCATGGTTGAACGCAGAGAGGAAGCGCGTGCCCGGGTTTGAGATCTTCTTTGACCTGCAGTTATCCGGGGATGACGTTGCCGAAGAGCAGACAGACCCATTAGCTGAGGCTGAGCAGAGCAAGCAATTGGAGTTTGAGGACGCCGAAAGTGAAATAGGGGTAGCACTGGCTTGTCTACTTTCAGATCCTCCGATCGAACAGAAGTGCTTGGGGGATAACTTCTCGGTGTCCACGATCAGGGATGAAGCGGCTGCGGGCCTACCAGCAAACATTTTGAATGCATCTATCGCACCCTCTCTCACTTGGCAGTATGAAGAGGGATTTTTGTCAAGCAACACCGGGTCAGGTAGTGAGCCGGAATCTGATTCCACCGAGTCTGTTGAGTCGGAATCAGCTTCCAGCTTGACTGAGTCTGAGTCCGGTATTCCAGGAGGTGATAACCCGGATACAAGAGTCCTATCCAGGTCGTCTTTTTCTTTCCCTTTTGAGTCTATTGTAACCGAAGAATCAGACGATTTGGATGTGCTTAATGAGAATGATGTGGCTGTGGTTTTTGAGTACTTTTCTGTGCCCTTGATTTATTGCATTAACTCAGACTTCCAAAATTTTGATGAAAACGATGAGGAAGAAATTCCTCCAGTTTTGCAACGCTTAATTGAACAAGAGCAGGAAAGATTTGTCAAACCCTTAATGGATGAAATCACTACTGTGAATATTTGTACTGAGGAGGACCCGCGACTGGTCCAGATTGGGTCCACGTTGTCTTCGGAGGAACGCAAACGCTTAGTCGCTTTATTAAAAGATTTCAAAGATGTTTTCGCATGGTCCTACGAAGACATGCTTGGAATCGATCCTGAGATTGTACAGCACCGGATCCCTCTTGACCCCGAGGCCCGACCCGTTAAACAAAAACTCAGAAGGATCCGCCCGGACTGGGCTCTCAAGATTAAGGAAGAGATCACCAAGGAAATTGACGCTGGTTTCCTGCTGGTATCCGAATACACAACTTGGTTGGCCAACATAGCTCCAGTGCCGAAGAAGGATGGCAAGATCTGGGTATGCGTGGATTTCAGGGATTTGATCAAAGCTAGTCCGAAGGACAACTTTCCCTTGCCGCATATCGATGAGTTAGTGGACTTCACAGCAGGGCATGCTTTGCTTTCATTCATGGATGGCTTTTCGGGCTACAATCAGATAGTGATGACACCTGAAGATCGAGAAAAGACTGTATTCGTCACCCCGTGGGGGACTTACTGCTACAGAGTGATGCCGTTTGGGTTGAAGAATGCTGGAGCTACATATCAACGGGCCACGACCACAATATTACATGACATGATCCACAAAGAGGTTGAGGTGTACGTGGATGACATGATTGTCAAGTCCAAAGAAAGAGAGGGCCACTACACCGCCTTGCAAAAATTCTTTCAAAGGATCAGAGAATTTCGGTTGTGGCTGAATCCTCAGAAGTGTACGTTTGGTGTTACAGCAGGGAAAATGCTAGGGTTTCTGATTACACAGAGAGGTATCGAAGTCGACCTTTCCAAAATCAAGGCCATCTTAGAAATGCCACCACCAACGACTGAAAAGCAGGTGCGAGGCTTTCTGGGTAAAGTGCAATTCATAAGACGGTTTATCTCAAAATTAACTTTGACTTGTGAACCACTTTTTGGCCTCCTGAAGAAAGGAAAGAAATTCTAATGGGACGGCCGATGCCAAGCTGCTTTTGAACAGATCAAGGAATACTTACAGAACCCGCCTGTGTTGTCATCGCCAGAGCCGGGGAGACCGTTTATATTGTACCTTTCAGTGACTAAAACTACAATAGGCTGCATGCTCGCGCAAGAATCTGAAGACAAGGTGGAGAGGGCTATTTACTATCTGAGCAAGAAGATGCTAGAGTATGAAACCCGCTACACACCATTGGAAAAGGCTTGCTTAGCCTTGGTATGGGCTGCCAGGAAGCTGCGGCACTACTTGTTAGCTCACTCCGTAATGTTGGTTTCAAGATTAGACCCCATCAAATATCTCTTCGAGAAGCCAGCACTTACGAGTAGGCTAGCTCGTTGGCTGCTATTGCTTTCTGAATTCGATCTGAAATATGTGACGTGTAAGTTAGTCAAGGGAAGAGCAGTAGCAGAATTCTTAGCTGATCATCCCGTGGAAGGAGGTGAAGCAGTTGAATACTTATTCCCAAATGAGACCATTTTGCATATTGAGGATGAGTTCTGGACAATGTACTTTGACGGAGCGTCGAACCAGTATGAGTATGGGATAGGGGTGTTGCTGATAGCACCCAACAATTCCCGTATCCCTTTAGCATTTAAACTCCGATTCAAAGTCTCGAACAACGAAGCAGAGTACGAAGCATGCATCGCTGGTTTAGAAGCAGTCCTGGAACTAGAGACAAGACGGTTGGACGTCATTGGAGACTCGAACCTTGTTATATCCCAAGCTAAGGGGGATTGGAAAGTCAAAGAGGTAAAGATGATAATGTACCAACAAACCTTGGACCTGCTGATTCCTCGGTTTGAGAAGCTAAACTCCACTCATCTACTAAGAGAAAACAACAGGTTCGCAGATTCACTAGCAACTCTATTTTCCATGATAGACATCCCGTTCGGAGTCTGGATGCGTCCGATCATCATTGACTAGAAGTTTGCACCGGCATATGAATCAATTGCTGCCATAGATGAGGTTCAGGATGAGAACCCCTAGCATTACAATATTTGGAATTTCTTGGAGAAGGAAGTATATCCACCAGGGGTAAATGCCAAGGATAAAAGGGCAATCAGAAGAATGGCTGTTCAATTCATCATCTGCGGAGGTAAATTGTATAAAAGAGGTCATCTGGGAATGCATAAGCTGTGCATTGAAGCTGAAGAATCGAAACGCCTGATGGAGGCCATCCATGGAGGGAAATGTGGTGCACATATGAACGAGGTCATGCTAGCGCGAAAGATCCTCAGACAAGGTTATTATTGGTCCACCATGGAGGAGGATTGTATCGGCTTTGTTCGACGATGCCACAAGTGTCAGATCCATGCAAACCGCATGAACATTCCGCCGTCGAAGCTGTACAATATGACTTCACCATGGCCATTTTCAGTTTGGAGAATCGATGTGATCAGGGCTGTCACTCCAAAAGGGTCGAATGGGCATGAGTTCATCCTAGTCGCGATAGATTATTTCACAAAGTGGGTTGAGGCCCAATCTTATGCGGTGTTGAAGGCGTCGCACGTTGCAAAGTTTATCAGGAACAACATTATCTGTCGCTACGGGGTCCCAAACAAGATTATTTCAGATAACGGTTCCTACTTCAAGAAGGAAGTGATTGACTTGTTAGAGAAATACAATGTGGCTTTTCACAAGTCATCCACATATCGGCCTCAGACCAATGGAGCAATTGAGGCCGCCAACAAGAATATCAAACACATACTGCAGAAGATGGTGGAAACCTACTGGGATTGGCCATCAATTCGAACTTCTACTGGGGCGACTCCGTATTCATTAGTTTATGGGATGGAGGCCGTTCTACCTATCGAGATTGAGGTTCCATCTTTACGAGTGTTGGCTGAGTGTCAAATAGTCGAAGTAGATTGGCAGCAGAGCAGATTTGAGGAACTCATGCTTTTTGACGAAAGAAGACTGAAAGCACTGTACCATGTTCAAGGTTATCAGCATAGAATAGCCCGGGCTTTCAACAAGAAAGTTAAGTCCAAGAATCTAAAAGAAGGAGATTTGGTGCTCAAGGACAACTGAGCTCCCATTCACGACCCTAGGGGCAAGTTCAGACCCAATTGGATTGGTCCCTACATCATCAAGTCAATCTGGTCGGGTGGAGCTGTGGTTCTGATGGACCTAGATGGCCTAGAGTTCTCCTAACCTATTAACATGGACAAGTTGAAGAAATATTACCACTGAGAGGCTCGCTAGGTCGAAAAATCGAAAGGGCGACCTAGGCAAAAGTCAGAGCACAGAAAATTGAAAAATATAAAAACTGAGCTCGCAAGGTTGAAAACCCACAAAGGGCGGCCTTGGCAAAAGTTAGAGCGTAAAAGGAGAGTGAAAATACTCGAATGAACCCGAGCCTGAACTACGTAAGGCTTGTTTCCCATCTTTGGGATACGTAGGCAACTTCATCCTGAAGTTCAGCCATAAACTTTTCCTTGATCAACTTTGTCCATTTGATTATCTCGGCCATCTTTGTTTATTCAACATTCAAGAGTTCGGTAATGATCTCCGGTGCAGTGCTTTTCAGACTAGGGGCAACTTTTCGTTGCTATGCAGTGCTGCGGTACTATTCAGACTAGAGGCAACTTTCCAGTTGCTAGGATCCGAGGTTGTGCATCTCAGTGACAGATTTCAAGCGTGTCCAGTTCTGATCCATATCGAAAATGGTTTTGAAAGTTTTAATAAAAGTTGACTTTGTTCAAAATTAATCTTTTTATAACTTAGACCATTTTTGGACCAAAGCAAAAAAATTTCAGTACCCACAACCTTCAATTTCATTGATTTCAATACAGAGTTCTCCCACTCTTGTATACAAATTTGAGGTTGCTTTTTATTACATTCATAAAGAAAACTTGAAAGTACCAATAAAGCAATAAATCTGGGGCATAGATAAGTCAGGTGTTCCTGCGCTCCCTCCCAGAGCTGGTCGAAGCCTCTGATGCCAAAGTGGGCCCTTCCTGTGCCTCTTCATTAAGCCAATCCAAGCACTCATCAGACAAGGTGCAACTGAAAGTGGGAGCGGGGGCCAGAGTTCTCTAGTCCTCCATGCGGTGGCATACCGGGCAAGCTGTGTGCCTCGGGCTGGGAATGCAGCAGGGTACTCTATCCCCTCTGGCGGGCAAGTCTGATCATGCCCGAACTGGCATTGGAACCGGAACGGAAAGTAGAAGACACAGTGTGTCATGCCAATCAATTGAATCCCAGGTTGACGGGTCATGTTGTAACTTATTGCCGGCAGATTGAGCCAAGGGCAGCACCAAGCGATGCGGTTTGCAGACAAACTGCACATCCAGTTGTACCACCACCCCTCATCCAGGGCATCGACTAGGCGTTGTCGAAAAAAGTAGCCGCGAGCTGAGTATGTTGGGCAAGGCTCCACAATCTGTAACTTGTCCATCAACCACACCTGGGAAGGGATGAAAAATGAGAGAATAAAGAATAGAGAGATGTACGATGAGAGAAAATAAAGAAAAGGGTTTTGTGAGAAAAACCGAGCCTGAGAGCCGAGTGATGTGAGCTATACATATATGAGATTAGGTGGGAAACATTACCTGCAATAGTAGTGGGCTCCCCGCAAGCCTAGTCGTCTCCCGGCGATGAAAAGCGTCTAAGCCTATCAATGTCTCAACCAATGTCATGGCGATGCAGCTCTTGCCCTCCTTCAAACCTTGGGCAACCTTGATCAACCAAACACTAAATCCACCGGAGCCCGGGGCAAGCAAGAAGTGAGATAGCAAGCATAGGCAAAGCGCGCGTCGCCAATAGCCCTGCCAATGATGGTCGCCGCGGTCACCAGCATCAGAAAACCAGCGAACCAAGCTTGGGATGTCCAGCTCCCCGTCGTGAACCAATGATCGAGCATCATGCAAAGTGAGGCCGCACATTCATCCTAAGGCTTGGACGTGGCCAAATCGAAGTTTAGACAAGATTTCCTCGTTGCGCTCGGACTCCATTAAAGCTTGAAAATCTTCGAAGGTCGGACACATCTGTTGCCTGCTGAAGTTAAAGACGTGTGTTACCGGGTTCCAAAACCTTGCCGCGGCATGGAGGAAAGGAAGATGTAGCGGAGTACGGCCTAGCGTGAATAGTGCATTCAAGCCGAAGCCCCGGAAGTTCAACTTTTCCGAGCCATCAAGAGAGGCTACCCAAGCTGTGAGATTTTGGATGAGGAACGCCTCCATTCTGATGCAAAACTGAGATAAAATGAATGAACCACGAAGCTGAGACTTTTATAGAGGATAAGGCACTGTTCGGGGGACACGTGTCAACAAACTGGTGGTTACCAGGCCAAGTGGTCGGCGGACCACCTTTTCTGGTAGGCCGACCACCCCTTTGGTCTTCATTGAAAAAAACTGGTCGACCAGCTCCCTTAGGTGGTTGGCCATGGAGAGAAGTGTGGCTTTGGTCTTGTCCTAGCCTCTAGAAGAGAGTTCCTAGCTTTTCCATGAATTGGGAGTGTTGAAGGTGCGAGTTTTCCTCTGTTTCGGATGCGTTCCGTCATCCAGATCGTCTGAAATACGTTTTGTCTATCGAGTTGTTGTTAAGTCTTGCTTATCGAGTTTTCGTTTTGTCTATCGAGTTGTTGTTTTGTTTATCGAGTCGTTGTTTTGTTTATCGAGTTGTTAAGTTTTGTCGAGTTGGCGAGTTTTGTGTATCGAGTTGTTACTCTTTGTTTGATCAACATTGTTGTGTCTTGCTTATCGAGTTGTATCGAGCTGTTACTCTTTGTTTGATCAACATTGTTATGTCTTGCTTATCGAGTTGTATTGAGTTGCTACTTTGTGTTTAATTAATATTGTTGTATTTTGCTTATCGAGTTGTAAACTTGCTAGGCTTTCGTTGTTTCTTAGTAAGTTAAGTTGTTTAGTTTGTTGTGTCGGTTCATTACCTGACTCGGCAATTTTCAGTGCACAATTCCATTCAATCTCATTTTCGTGCAAAATGATGCGATGCAATGCTGAGAACATAAAATACAACACTTTTTCAAAAAGTTGTTTCATTCCATCATGCTTACTTTGTTACAACATTTTACAACAAGGGTACAAGTTTTACAGAAAATAAAACTGCCTAATAATATACAATGTGCTACAACTACTAGTAAAAGAGGCAAATAAAGCAGGGAACAACTGCATCAGTGCTATCAACTGCAGGAATAAGAGGCCCTCTTCGTCCTCTTCTGCGGAACAGTCTCTGCACCATCGTCATCATCGACATCGGGGCTGCCATCCTCGAAACCCTCCTCGGCCTCATCTTTACTACCGGAACTGGAACCAGAGCCACCCTCTCTGTTAGCGGATGTCTCTGACTGGTGATGCGCAGGCTCCTCCTCCTCGCTGGACTCCTCCTCTACAACAGGTGCCTTGCATCTGCCTCGGCCACGAGTCGAACCCCTCTCCCAACTCCCCAGGAAGGCCTAGATGGCCCGACCTGTGGCTCAGTATATAACGGAGGCATCTAAAAAGAAAGAGTGCAATTTGAATACATCAGCCAAAATATGTATATCAGATGCACAGGAAAGAACGCTACATAGAGTGGTTGTATGCAGATATAGTACATGAATGAGGTGTGTGTTAGATGTGCTCTACACATACAGTCAATCAATGCAGTGAAATGTTCAAGTTCAGCATGTCATCAGAAGTATGATAAATGCAAGAAAACTAAAGAGTACCGAGACACCGAGGATGGACAACTGTGCCTCCCTCCGCAAGACCATGCCCTCAAGTGAGGCCACCAATCCGAGCATCCCCTCCATGTACTCTCAGGGTGGCTGCAGATACAAGCTCAAATCATCAATGAATAAATGAGTGTCTAAGTATCTGAGTGATAAATGAAAAGTAGTGGAGCATACTGGTGGTGAGTCAGGATCACTGACGTATCGATGATCAGGCATAGGAGGCTCTATCGGAATCGGGTAGGAAGTCCCGTAGCGCCAACCCATCAACTCAATCGAAATGTCTGGCCATCCGGCATGATGATAAGTCGGGGGGATAGGGGGAACCAGTCCAGCCCCACCTCTCGATGTACCGGCTCTGCTGGTCGAAGGGACATCTGCAGCCCGGGGTCGACTCGATGATGCCATGCCAGCAGACCTCCTCGTGGGAGTATGGACACCCGTCAATGGGGGCATCAAGTATGTATGACGGTAGGTCGCGTACTCCCCCTCCTCCAAATGCAGAAGTACATCAGTGCCCAGCATGGCCAACTCAACATCCTGGGGAGTGAGCCCCTCAGTGGACCGCATGTCTACCGGAGGTGCTGCGGGGATACTCTGCTCGGGATAGCCCATAGTCTAATGCATGAAGCGGTCCCCCAGAAACCAGGCCCTACCAGCGGGCCCCTCAAATAAGATCCTGTACCGGGAAGCGGCCCACCCCCCAGCAAGCTGAAATCAGGTATTTTCACTCAAGGGCGCCCAGGGCTGCCATGTGATCTGTGGATAACCAATGCATGAACCGATTAGAAATCATAAATGTGCAAGAGGAATCAGAGATGAAAACGTGAAGAACTGAGAGTTCAAAATTACCTCTGTCGGCCGCATTGTTTCAAAATACTGCCACAGGTAAGGCAAAGTCTCTCGGGCCCTCGGCCGGTACTGGCCTTCGAATACAAGTGAGTAAGGGATCGTAAGAGGCACCGCCACCTCGAGCTCTGGGGCTAGTGTCGGAAAGTACGCGAAAACCCAGAGCTGTGGAAAACATGGCAATAGCCATCAGAATACAGAATGCTGAGTGTAGAATGTGAATGAATGTACAGAAAATGCAGGACACTGAGAGCAGAATGCAACGTACAGAATGTAAAGTGTGCCGTGAGTGCAGTGTACAGATAATGAAAAGCAGAAATGCAAATCAAAGATGGCAGAAAGTACTTCCCAGGCTCTCCAATAACCGCCGACTATGTTC
This sequence comes from Camellia sinensis, assembly GCF_004153795.1. NCBI lineage: Eukaryota > Viridiplantae > Streptophyta > Magnoliopsida > Ericales > Theaceae > Camellia > Camellia sinensis. The sequence goes on along the minus strand of NW_021026638.1, from coordinate 780,251 downwards.
CCTCGTCTGTGGGAGGTTGTGCTCATATAGCAATAGAGGGTAGCCAAGCCGGCGCCACCCCAGTCATACCGACTGACCTGTGATAGGTCCACCAGGGCACTTAGCAGGTAAAGTCCGATGGCGTTCCCCCTATCGGAGAACAGAGTGGTCCCGAAGAGGAACATCAAAAACCCTTGAGTATACTGCTCTACCTTCTCGGGAGTCTCGGGCACCATCTCTCTGAAATGTGTAGAAAACCAGGTGTACCGGACCCTGCCCGATGCTCTGTCAACCGGTGGGCGAGCTCCCAATAGATAGATCCAGGCGGCCTCGTACTTGCCCATATCTTCATCATAAGGGATCGCCTAGCCTCCCACGTCAAGGCCTGTCAGTACAGCGAAGTCGAACAGGGTCATAGTCATGTCCCCGGTGGCCGAGAAATGGAAGAAGTTGGTGGTGTCCCACCATCTCTCTACAAGAGCCCCCATCAATGTCCTGCTAGCAGGATAGCGAGATATCCCCGTGCAAAATGGTCCGAACCCTGCCTGGTCAACCCAATCACAGACGGCTTCTGGGAGCTCTGTGTACCACTCCCTCGCAACAATGGAGCCATATCCTCGTGTGACACGGGAAGACACCTGCATTCATAATGAACACATGTATTCAGTTTTAGAATGAAATGAATAAGCTGCGTGCAAATGAAATGTATGAGCTGTGTGCAAACCAAATCAGATACAATGCTGTGAGCTGTGTACAAATACAAGTGTGTGCTGTGCGTTCACCTCAAATTTGGGCTGCGTGTTCAGAAACTCAGAGTTTGGGCTGCGTGTTCGACTTTCAACAAGTGTGGGCTATGTGTTCATCCAAAAGAATGGGCTGTGTGTTCATCTCAAAGTTCGAGCCGTGTGTTCAACCTCAAGTGTTTGAGCTGTGTGTTCAGGTTTCAAAATCAGTGGGCTGTGTGTTCATCTCAAAGTTCAAGCCGTGTGTTCAACGTCAAGTATTTGAGCTGTGTGTTCAGATTTCAAAATCAGTGTGCTGTGTGTTCATCTCAAAGTTCGAGCCGTGTGTTCAACGTCAAGTATTTGAGCTGTGTGTTCAGATTTCAAAATTTGTGGGCTGTGTGTTCATCTCAAAGTTCGAGCTGTGTGTTCAACGTCAAGCGTTTGAGCTGTGTGTTCATCTCAAAGTTTGAGCCGTGTGTTCAACGTCAAGTATTTGAGCTGTGTGTTCAGATTTCAAAATCAGTGGGCTGTGTGCTCATCTCAAAGTTCGAGCTGTCTGTTCAATATCAAGTGTTTGGGCTGCGTGTTCAGACTTCAGAAATTCAAAGTTTGGGCTGTGTGTTCAACTCTCAACAAGTGTGTGCTGTGTGTTCATAATCAATATGGGGGCCGCGCGTTCAGAAATTCAAGTGATTGGGTTGTGTGTTCAAGATGCAAACGAAATACTGTGTTATAGACTAAGTGTTCAGAACAAGCTGTGTGCTAGAATGAGCGGATAAACATAGCGAAAGCATGAAATGCATAGAGAATGCATAATACATTGCGGAAAACGTAAAAGTGAGGTACATACCTCTTGTGCCTGATGAGAGAGGTGGGACTCCGGCTCCCGCAATAGCAGATCCACGGTGCTCGATCATCAAAATCGGTAAAATGGTAGAAAACGGCCCGAGGAAGGATATGCTCCTGAGGGTGATACCTCTCGGGATCGAAGGGCCGAATCCTCGGGGGTAAGGACATGATGTCTGGATCACCTCCGGCACCAGGAGGACCTCCGCCATGAGGGAAATGACCCACCATTTCAAGAAATCTACAAAAAGGAGCAAAAATGAGCAAAATGAGCCAAAATTAGAAAAAGACAACAAAAGTCAACTCTCAGGAAATGAAAAAGTCAACAAAAGTCAACTCCTGAGAAAATGTTCCAAATATTGAGACAAACTTACCTTAAGTGGTGAAAATGGAGAAAGAAGCACCGAAATCAAAATTTAATTAGTTCAAAGTGAAGAGAAGTGAAACTTTTCGCGAAACAACTTTGCGTGGGGCGTTGGAAAACGCATATAGAGGGCAGATCTGAGACGAAAAATGCTCTAGGAAGGGAGAGGGACTGGTTTCGGACTTGGAGTTGTGAGCAAAAGAGCTTTGGCCGAGTATACTTAAATATCCAAGTGTGAAAGTACCAAACTGCCCCGGATTTTGGCTAGGTGGTCGGCCGACCACCTTTTCTGGTAGGCCGACCACCCCTCTTCACTAAACCTGGTCGGTGACCTCCAATGGCCTCCAAACTTGGTCGGTGGTGCTCCCAAGGTGGTCTCCAAGGTCTCTCTGAACTCCTTGCAAATTTTGGTGGTGATCGGAGTCCCCGGCACTCGAGAAAGTACAAAGAGAGTGCACTTTTCGTCGCGAAATCCCTCCGCGGGAACTTCAACTCCAACTTTCGATGCGTGTTTCATCGTTGCTCGTCAAGAGCGAGGTGTATCCTTTTTGAATATGTTGTGACCCTTCCGGGAGGTAAACTGGAGGCCGCGATTGAGTCGCCCTCGTCAAAACTTGCATTTCTTTGCTCGTTGTTTTGTGTCAAATATACATTCGAGTTTGCACTTATCCTGCATTGTTATGTGCGTCACTTGCATTCTCATGCACACCACTTGCATTGTTGTGCACGTTTCATTGATATTGTCATGCCTCCATGCTTAACTTGTGTTGTCACACACGTTTCTTCTTGCATTGCGATGCGCTTTCTCATCGGCACCTTGTTCGTTTGCGCTCAACATAGTGTTGAACATATGTTGCTAACTATGTTGTACTTGTTAAGTTTCTCTCTCTTGCAGGCACGATATTGTATGTACGGTTCATTTGAGGCTGGTGCGACCAGACGAATCGCGCAGGTATCGTATCTCCTCCGTGTGAGACGTGGCGAGAATTGAGTAATTCTCCACATTCTTAAACCTCATGAAATGTAGTTGTTGCTTTGCATTCTTGCTTAAAACTGTTACATCTATTATGAATACTTGCCTCATTACAGCTTGTTGCTTTGCATGATCATGAGTTACGTCCGGCTTGGTGCATTTCATTCTGCATTTTGCCCCTGCCTGCGGGCACATCTTTGTTTATCTCGCTTGTTTGTCTAAGTCTTCGGCCTTGTCAAAAAAGGGTCGTCTTTGGGCTTTGACATTCACTCCCGTCACTTATGACTTCCGAGTTCTATCAAAGAGGGGCAACTGTAGACACTCCATTTTTGACCGGCCTTAAGACTCAGACGTCACCGGTTGAGTGCTCGGTGATGATGCATATTGTGCTCGTTCTGAGGTTACGGAGTTTCGGCTGAGAGCCTTGCCTCCGGACTTCGGGGCTCTTTTGTGTTTTGCCTCGATTTATGAACCAGGTCCTGTTTTCTTTGTTTTCTTTTCTCGAAGGGAGGGAGAGGTCTCGTAGACCATCTCTCCATGGCCGTAGGCTACGTTTCGTGGTCGTATGCCATTTTTCCCGTTTGGAGACCAGTTTCCGGTTTTTGGAGCCGTCGGCCGTGTGCCTTGATTCGGGATCGCTTAACTACCTCTGTTTGCTTTGATTTTTGGCACACACCTTGTTTCCTCTCTTTTGAGGGACACTGTGGCTCGAGAGACCACCTTCATGGTCGCACGCCACTTTCGGCACCTAACAGCCTATTTTCGGGGCCCCGGGCCGCGTGTTTTGGCCCCCAAACCCTCGTTTTGCATCGGTTAGGGTTCATTTTTGGTATGGACCCTATTTTCATTGTTTGGAAGGTGGTAGGATGGTGGGAGACCAGCAATTCTTTTGAAAACCATTTTCTCTCTCGTCCAGCCGATTTTCTTGATAGAAAGCTAGTTTTTCTTACTTTTGGACCTTAATTTCTGGTCTCCCATACCACCATTGTGTTGTACTCATCTGGGAGACCACCAATATGGGTAGGCCAACTAGCTTTTCTTCCTGACCCTTTTGAACCTTGCTAGAAAGTTGGTTTTTCTCTCTCCTGGGTCACTTTTTCTGGTCTCCCACCATACAGCTGTATTCTACTCATCTGGGAGGCCACCTTTCTGGTATGGCCGACCAGCATTCCTTCTTGACCTTTGTGAACCCAGGTCGGCCAGCCAGGGAAAGTGGTCGGCCGACCACTTGGACTGGTCGGCCTATCTTCTGCTTTTTGGCCTTCTTGAGTTACATACAGCTGTGCCAGTTGTGTAGCACTTGACCCACTGTCCGAGATTCTAAGCCTTTTGTTGATCTTTTTAAGTTGGTTTTGCCCCTTTTGCTTAGCTTCTTGGAGAAGCTTGACTCTTTTGTCAAGCTTTTTGAGGAAACTTGACCCTTTTGGTCTAGCTTCCTCAAGAAGCTTGACCCCTTTTGGTTAAGCTTATTTGAGAAGCTTTGACCCTCTCTTGAGGCTTCTCCAAGAAGTCTTGGCTCTTCTCCTTTATAAAACCAACACTCCCCCTCCATTTGCAAGGGTTAGAAAAACCAGCCAAGGCATATACACTCCACCCTCCATATCTCTCTCATCTAAGCTCAAATACCCCATTGTTCTTGGCCATTACACCACACCTCATAGCCTACCACCTCCACCATCCATTCAATCATCTTGGAGCTATTTTTTCAGAGGTTGAAGGCTCACCTTCTTGGTCCAGAACTGTCACGACCCAAACCCGGCCCTATGGGTTTAGCACCGTAACCGGCCAGTAATCTGAGATTACCGAAGGCCTGCAGAACAGTAAAACAGAGTACAGGGCCTGGTGGAAGCCAAAACAGTAAATAAACAATGTCCAATGAGCTGTGACAGTCTGTATGCAAAAAGACTTTCATACATATATACATAATCATTACAGAACAGTATGCACAAAATGCGCGATCATTCAGACTAGGGACTCAACCCTTTACATCATAGTATAGTAAACATTCAGTCTATACAAAATAGTAAGACAGTAGAGAAGGGGGAATCCTAAAACACCCCTAAGCCTTAGCATGATAGGCTCGGAACCTCGCAGTGAGGCACATAGGCTGGCTTGACAAAACTGGAGTAACCCTGACGCTCCTAGCCGCGGTCTGGTGCCTGAACACCTACATATATATATGAGCAGTGAGCTAAAGCCCAGTGAATAAAATAATGCGTAAAGAGGTTAAGAATGAATGTCCTTCAGTATGAAAACAGTTCATTTAAACAGTATTTCATGTCATTCAGTCAGTACAGTCATATGTGGTACATCCATTAGCATATCAGTACAGTAAACAGTAGGTCTTAAAAGACCGAACAGTAGTGATGGCCATCAGTCACGTAACAGTAGTGGTTCCAACAAGGGAACCGACAGAGATCTCTGTAACAGTAACAGTAAACAGTAGGTCTAGGATGCCACAATACAGTTTTCAGAATATAGGACATACATTCATTCAGTTAACAGTAATCAAGTTCAGAAAACAGTACAGTTCAGTTGTTCAAGAGATAATCATTTGTGAACATATCTTTACACAAGCTACTCACAGAGTTCTGGGCTACAGTATGCTAGAGCGTGCCTTCCCAGTCGCCAACCCTACACAGTTAACAGATTGAACACACTAAGCTACACAGCTGGGAAAGTAATAACTTAACCCTAATGCCTCGGTGTGTTTCTACATCTATATCCTCAGTAAGATGCCTTAAACTAGGCCTAAGAATGCCTAGAATGGGATGAGGATGCAAAGATGTACTCAAAAGCAGTTTTCAGAAGTTTCAGAAAAAACAGAGTCCCGCTCGAGCGCGGTTTTACCCGTTCGACGGACATGCAATAAGGTACACGCTCGAGCGTCAACTTTCCCGTTCGAGCGTACTGTAAAAGTACTGGATGGGTGAAATCTCCGCTCGACAGACGCTCGACGCCCGCTCGATCGTGAGACACATGCCTCCGCTCGAGCTTCCCAATCCTCCGCTCGAGCGGACTGTAAAACAGTGCAGAGAAAATATTGGATGCTCGGATTCCACGCTCGAGCGCCACCTTTCCCCGCTCGAGCGGAAGTGCAAAATCTGGGAATTCCAGATTGCACCTCCAAGCCAAAAACCAAGTTTTAACAACTCAAACTCGACCTCTTGGGCTGAATTCCAGAAAACATTTGTAAACACATAGTTAAACATGATTCAAAGCTCATTTGAGAAATCAAAGCCCAAGGGTGTTTAATTCAAACCCAATTTCCAACCATTTTCAAGAACAGGATGAACATACGAACATGCATGAATTCAAATCAATTCAAAGCTTCAATTTGATGCTCTAAGGAGCCAATTGATCCAAAAACAAGATGAAAACATGGACCATTACAAAATCATGGACATGCATGTAACAATTTGCCATGAACTCAACTCAAAATCCAACAATTCAAACATGCATGCATGGATTATGCTCTATATCAACATGTATGAACTAAAACATGACTTAGCTCTACAATTTAACATGGACCATGCAAGAATTAGCTCAAACACAAGAATGAGAAGATGAAATCCTTACCTAAGTCTTGAATTAGGAGACTAGGAGCTCAAATATGCAATCTATGCTTCAATTCTCTTAAATTTCCAAGCAAAACCAAGCAATGTGAGATGAAATCTACCTCTCAAGTCTCTCTCTCTCACTAAGGTCGGCAAGGCAAGGAAGAAGGCTGAGGAAAACGTTTTGATTCAAGTGTGCAAGGCTCTAATAGTGACTAGGTAGTGGGCCACTCATGTGGCAAAATAGTAACTAAGTCAAACTAGGCAATTGGTCAATATTCAACCTAATTTAATCATACCTAATCAGTTTTCAGATAATTACATCATAAAATCACATTAATTATGAGGGTCATAAAACGTCAATCAATTCCGGATTCGGCCGCCGATAAGGCCTTCAATTAGCAGTTTAAACACTAAAATACGAACAGATCAAATAATCAATCAAACAGATAGAATGCAAATTAACATACATACTTAGTCAATTCAGTTCCAGTTTTTAATCAGTCAGTTCAGTACTTTAATCAGTTCAATTATCAGTCATAATCAGTTCAGTTCAACGGTAATCAGTGTTCATTCGGTAAGCAGTGGTGAGGGTTCTTACAAGAACTTGCTGCATTGTTGTGCTACAAGGGTAAGTCCTTATTTCTCCATTTTTTGCATTATTTTGCTTCATAACTTAGCCCTATTTGCAACCATTTCTGGGTTTTGTTATAAACTAAAAAGTGTCTTATTTTGAGCTCCTTTTGAAGTTTGATTAAGGACACTTTTCTGTTTGAGGTCATATACCTCCTTGTATGCTCTATCCCTCTTTGTCGGCTTATTTTGCTTCATAACTTAGCCCTACTTATGAGCATTTTTGAGATTTGTCATAAACTGAAAAGATTCTTATTTTGAGCCCCTCTTGATGTTTGATTAAGGGCATTTTTCTGTTTGAGGTCATTTACTTCCTTGTATGCTTGTTTGCCTCTTGTTTTGAGCCTTGCATCTAGGCCTTTGTTGCATGTTTTGTTTGGCCTTCTAGCCACTGAAATCCAGTGGATTTTCAGTGGCTAACATACTATTTTGAGAGCCAAAATCAGAGGGGGGTGACCCCCTCTCTCCTTGCCTTGTTTGTTGGCCCTTTTGGCCTTCCAAAGGGGCTCCATCTTACATGCTTTGAAGTCTTGTTTCAGGCCCCATTATGTGAGTTTTGAGGTCTGCCTTAACTCTGTCCGGAGCCCTTTTGGCCATATTTTGTGTCCCTCATGCATGTGTGGAGTAATCTTCCTCAAGGCCTTTCAAGGAAACCTTTCATTGCATGTTTCATTGACCCATTTCAGGGCCTTTTTGGTGAGTTTTAGGGCTATCATAACTGATTTCCAGAGTTGGTTTTGCCATTTTATATGTCTATCTTGTATGTGTTGAGTAATCCACCTCATGGCCCTCCAAAGCAGCCCATCATTTTTGCATGCATTGGATACATTTCAGTGGTTATTTGGGCATATTTTAGCATACCATGTTCCTGCTTGTGGCTGGTTTGGGGATCTCTCTTGTGCTTCATATACATGCCATGTAAACCATGGTTACTAGCCTATGTCGCATGTCGTTTTAGCCCTTCATGTTAGCACTTTTTGGCCATGCTTGAAACTGATTTGGTGCATGTTTAGGACTGCCTTAGCTCTGTTTTTATGCCTTATGATCAAATAATGCTTGCTTTGCATACTTGTGGTTCAATGCATTTGCTTAGTTTTGAGTTTCGGAGCTTATTTCATGCATTGGGTGACATGTTTCCATGATTCGGGACCATTGAGCATATTATTTCAGAGCTGGAAATTGCATGCTTGTATGCCATCTTTCATCCATTGCCATGCTTTGGTAGAGTGGGATTTGATGCCTTAGGATTGGTCCCTTGCATCGTGCATATTTGCATGTGTTTCCGTTGTCCCATTTCCATCACATGGCCACTGATTTGAGTGTGGCTGAGGTCCACTCATATTGATTTAAGTCCACCTTGCATTGTGTATGCCATGTTGCAATGTGTTGTGCATGTTATGTTGTTAGCATTGTGTATGCCATGTCATTCCTCGCATTGTGTATGCTAGGTTGTTAGTCGCATTGAGTATGCTATAGGTTGTTAGTCGCATTTAGTTCATCAGCATTATGCATGCCATGTAGTGTTAGCATTGTATATGCTAGGTACATGTTTGCATTTCCATCCCTTGCATGTTTACGTCATTCAGTGGCATTGCATCTAGGATCGCATGTTAGAATTGCATTCATGCATATCATGCATATTGTATTGTGTTTGGAGGAGGGTTTAGTCCAAACACAGGAAACGAGGGACGTTTCGTACTCCAAGTGACGAAACATGCCTCGATTCCCGGTCGCCGACGCTCCGGATTATCCATGATGGAGTTTAGGCCTTGTTACGTTCATATGTGCATTTATTTCACATTGAGTCGTGCAATCCGACTTCTCGACCATCATGCATCGAGATGCGTGATTGGTGGCACGAGGATCGAGGACCACACTCCCTAGAGCTTGTGCAATGACGGGGAGGGTGGTCGTGCACCCATGTGTTGCAAATACCTTGTTTTCTCTTTCTCTTGCCTTTGTTGCAGAAAAACCAGAAACTGGAGGCAGGAACTGGTCGACCGACTAGCTTTTCTGGCAGGTCGACCACTCCTTTTGGTTTTTCCCGCATAAACTGGTCGGTGGGTGGTCTCTAAGCCCAATAGCTGGTCGGTGGCCCTCCCACAGCTTCCTAGAGTGGAGTTTCAGCCTCTCGAAGCTTTGTGCAAGTTTCTGGATTCAATTGCAAACAAAGGCGAGTCAAGGCATCGCGATGGAATTTACCGACAAGGCAAATTGAGCATGCATACACCCTCCATGATTCCAGAACAGAGCTGAGACGGTCCATGAATTTGCATGCTAGTTTATTTGCTTTCCTAGTTAATTTGTTAATTAATTAGGGTTTTGTAATATTTAATCATTCATTCGGACTGTAATTATTTATTTGGACTGTATTATTTATTCGGACCCTCCGAGCGAGGGCACAATTGTAATAAGTGTGCGTGTGTGTGATGTATGTCTTCCAACCCCACGTCTTTCTCCCTTTTATTTATCAACTTAAGATGGTTAGATTAGGGCATGTTTCAATTAGCATACTTATGCTCGCATGTTTGCATCCATTCATCTGTCTTGCATGCACCGGGCTCGGCGCATCATACTAACTGCATCGTATTTCAATTTCAAGTTGAATATGTGTTAGTTGTAGCATTTCACATGCCATCTGTAGAATAGCCGAGCCTATTTTAGTTGCATTTTGCATGTGTTGCATTAGGCATTTCTGTATAGCTAGGATCATGCATGGATTTCTAACATAGCTTTTGTTTTGGCTTGGAGTACCCGGTAAGTTTTATGCTTTAGCATCCTTGCATGCGTGTGAGTGACTGCCATGATAGCATGCTTACCGTGAGGCTAACTGCTTATGTGATATAACTGCCTGAATGCCTGTGGGTGAAGGTTGGATTATCTGAATTGGAATAATGCATTGACTGTGAGTTTTAAGCCCACTAGCCAGTGGCAAAACCATCTTTTCTAAGCCCACCCGAGGGTGGCAAAATCTGTATTTTAAGCCTACTTGCGAGTAGCAAACCGCTTTCAAGAACAAACATGAAATGTTTCGTTCCAATTCAGGCGATCCAGTCTATACTTGTATGCTGTGCGCATCACATAGTAAATCTAGGCTAATAACCGGAATAAGAATGCATAATGTTTTCAAAACTAGAAATCATGGTTAGTAGAGGCCGATCTTTGATCGGGCGAGCAGGGTGCTCACGAAGTAACCTTCCCCAATCGTACCCAAGTTCCCGAGCCGAGGCAACTTTGGTGATAACGGACATGTGGCCTTAGGCAAACGAGTCAGGGTTTCCTAAATTCTCCAAAATAAAATATTTAGGTGGCGACTCTGTATCTGGCAAAGCAGTCCATGTTTGGCACTTCTTTCAAAAAAATCTGTTTTCAAAAACGATTTGCCGGATTTGGACTCTTTGATGATTCTTCAGTCTTACATTGCACTCTGTGAGATTAGATACAGGACCGTGACATTTGAGTCCTGAACTGTAGTGAGCCCATATGAACAAAATGGGATTCATCCTCCCGGGATGTTCAGGGGCGTCTACACTCGCGCACGCCATTACTATCTTCCAGGCATTTGGCATCAGTTGCCCTGGCGCCGCCCCTAACTTATTTAACACCTCCACCACTACTTGGGGGAGAGGTAGCCTCAAATCCCATCGCAGCGCTTCCTCATACAAACTGAACTCATCCGGCCGCACATCCGATGCCCTCTCCTTGGATTCGAGCAGTCCTAGCCCTATCTCTGAGGGAATTTGATACTTCTTCCTTATTCCCTCAAACTCCTCCATTGTCAGCACAGATCTGTCCGGTTTGGTGTGCCAATGGTCCAGCTCCACCTGGCTAATAGGTCTTGCGGCGGAAATCATTGTCTTGGGGCGAGCCCGCACAGCCTGACTCGCTTCTTCCCCCTTCCTACGCTCTGTACGGTATTATTCCGCCAACTCCACCGCATCATCGTCACCCAATGGATCAACTCTTGCTTTCTCTTGGCCATCTCTCTCGTGTGTCTGCGAATAGCTTCCGATGCGGGCACAAGAAAATTCACAAAGTGTTGCAGGAGTGTATTGCTTGCAACGAAGGAGTCTACACTTGGAATGTTTTGATTTTTTGCACAAAGGTAGGTAAAGCGAATAATACCAAAGGCCCAAGGCTTGCCTGTATTCTAAGGGTCACAATTAAATTTCGCCAGTTTGAAAATTTTCAAAAATCCGCCAAAACTGTCTTTTCAACACCCTATAATGACCTATCGTTTCATTTATTGCCCAACGCCTAACCTTCCCCACTACGAGATTCTGCCACGTGTACGACTACGATCCACTGCCCCTTTCCCCTTCCCTGTCTATTCCACTTCACTTCACCACGTGCCCTGCCGCCTCTCGAGCCCCGCGCCGCACTACCAACCCCCCATGATCGGTCTCCCCACTCGGCCACTCTTCGTGGTCGGCCCTCCCTATGGTTGTCTCTCCACTCGGCCACCCTTCGCGGTCGGTCATCCCCATGGTCGGTCTCTACACTCGGCTACCCTTCATGCTTGCCCCTCCTTAGGGTCGGCCCCACACTCGGTCTCCTTCGCGGTCGACCCTCCTCATGATCGGTCATCCTGCGCGGTCGGCCCTCCTCATGGTCGGTCAACCCTCTCACAACCCTCATTTTCTTCATTATTCCCTTCGTTAGACTAAAGCTGCACTTGGGAATGGAGGACTACTGACATGGGTAAGTCTATAAAGATTATAGCCCACCATTTGGGGCCCAATACATAACTCAAATGCTAAAGTCCAGCACTGCTGAAGCCCCATGTAGCAATAAGAACCAATGACATCAAGACACATGGCAAGAGAAAAGCAAGCCACATCAGCAGACAAAGATCTGCAAAGTTATTGCCATGGCACATCGCCATTAATGAGGCCCCTTACAGCATTTATTGCGATAACCCCTCTCCGTCGGAACAGAATGCCTTCACCATGAACAAGGTAAACTAGAGCATAGACTTTCAGCCAAGGTGACAGGTCAGCAGGGACAACGAAATGATTACCAGAGGATATAAGCAAAGGTCGAAGACAGAAAGAAGGTTAAGCTTTCTATCTCTAATTCATCTTTATACTCCACTTCTCTCTCTAACTTGCTCGTCGGAAGGTTCGCTGGGGGACTCCCCATTCCCCGTTGAACTCTTGTGCAAGTCTTCAGGTGGGCTTGGTAGCTCGGACACTGGCCAGAGGAGCGTGGATCAGTCCGACCCGTTCGACTTAGAACGAACTGCATCATCAATTATAATTTGAAAACTCAAAACAAACACCACACTCAAATTAGTGGGTGAAAATGTGTTTGGAATGCCTAACCAAACACAGCCTTAATTTTCTACTAAACACTTGTACGAGTGTGAGTTCACATGGGTAAAAGGTTTCACACCTAGAAGAATTTTTTGTTGTATCACTAGCATTGGTCACTTTGATTTTAGCCAAAAAAATATTTATAAGTTATTAAATAATTTTTTCTAGTTTTTCACCGATCTTTTTCATGAAAATAAAAAACGAAACAAAGAAGAAGAAGAAAAAGAAATTACAAAATTCTCCAAAATCTACTACTATTATAAAATCGTGAAGAGTCTGTCATGTTTTCAACCCTTTTTTTTTAAATCCGAATTCTATCCTTTCAAATCTATTATTTTTTAAAAGTCCTGAAGAATCCTATATAAACCAACTACTATATCTTTTTATTTTTGGAGTTAAACACTAAAAAATGATATATTTGTTTCCAAGAGTCCTATATATAAACAAACCATCTCCCTTATAAAATAAATAATCGTTTCTGTATAGAGAGCAAATATTCCGCGGAGCTCGTACTTCTTTCGTTCAAGCTCCTTGTCTATCCGATCGACCTGCGAGCACAACGGCGGTGAGCTACCCGGCGGTGTGTGGCTGGAAAACCCCTCCGTTGGTCAAGTTAGCACACACACTCAGGGAGAGAGAGAGGAAGAGAGAGATAAATCACAAAGAGTGTTTCTCACCAAATGATGTTCCATCCTCAGCATGGGGGGCGCAGTCATGCTTGTATACTTTCTGTGTTCACTTCTGCACCCATTCGTCTATTGACACGCGGAGCTGCTCTCCCATCTGTCAGCGCAAATCCAGCTAAACACCACCTAATCAAACCGCCAGACAACATTAGCGGGAACGGACAGCCCGGCAGTACCATCCCGGCCTCCTTCAACCGTGCTACCTAACGAGCACAACAATGCTCCTCGCTGAGCACCATCACTACTGAGATCAGCAACACTCTGGTGCGACTGTGCTCCAGCCAAGTTAGGCCGGTCTACGGCAGATCACGATCACCGAGCTAAAACGAGCGAACAAGAGAAGACAAGCTGGCAGAGGATCATCTCGGCCAACTCTGGTCTGGACTTTGGTCAAACAAGCTTCCTCTCGGCACGGCTTAGCCCAGCTCAGCCCAAATACGCTTGGACCACTTTCAACCCGGCCAGAACCGCGACCCAAGCTGAGATTACGAAAATCTCCCTCTCAATTGCCCCTTAATTTCGTCCGCATTTGCGTGACCGAAATTACATTACAAGGTCAAGCTCGACTTTTTGCTCGGTGGTTCACTTTGCTTGGTTTAGAAACTTCAAAGTTTGGCAAGCAAAGTCAGCTCGGCAACTTGCTTCTTGGTGAATAAAATCAGCTCAGCAACTTGTTTCTTGGAGAGCAAGATCAGCTTGGTAAATAACTCCAAGGTCGGCGAGCAAGGTCAGCTCGGTGACTTTCTTCTTGGCAAGCAAGATCAGCTCGGCAAGGAACTCCAAGGTCGACGAGTAAGTTCAGCTCGGTGATTTTCTTCTTGGCGAGCAAGATCAGCTCGGCAAGGAACTCCAAGGTAGGCGAGCAAGGTCCGCTCCGCGACTTGCTTCTTGGCGAGCAAGATCAACTCGGCAAGGAACTCCAAGGTCGAGATCAAGGTTCGCTCCGCGACTTGCTTCTTGGCGAGCAAGACTAGCTCGGCAATGAACTCCAAGGTCGGCGAGCAAAGTCCGCTCCGCGACTTCCTTCTTGGGGAGCAAGATCAGCTCGGCAAGGAACTCCAAGGTCAGCAAGCAAGGTTAGCTCGGCGACTTTCTTCTTGGCGAGCAAGATCAGCTGGGCAAGGAACTCCAAGGTCGGCGAGCAAGGTCCGCGCCACGACTTCCTTCTTGGCGAGCAAGATCAGTTTGGCAAGGAACTCCAAGGTCGGCGAGCAAGGCCAGCTCGGCGACTTTCTTCTTGGCGAGCAAGATCAGCTCGGCAAGAAACTCTAAGAGCAGGAGCATAGTCCGCTCCGCGACCTTCTTCTTGGCGAGGAAGATCAGCTCGACAAGGAACTCCAAGGTCGGCGAGCAAGGTCCGCTCCGCGACTTCATTCTTGGCGAGCAAGATCAGTTCGGCGAGGAACTCCAAGAGCAGGAGCAAGGTCCGCTCCGTGACTTTCTTCTTGGCGAGCAATATCAGCTCGGCAAGGAACTCCAAGGTCAGCGAGCAAGGTCAGCTTAGCGACTTTCTTCTTGGCGAGCAAGATCAGCTCGGCAAGAAACTCCAAGGTCGGCAAGCAAAGTCCGCTCCGCGACTTGCTTCTTGGCGAGCAAGATCAGCTCGGCAAAGAACACCAAGGTCGGCAAGCAAGGTTCGCTCCGCGACTTGCTTCTTGGCAAGCAAGATCAGCTCGGCAGGAACTCCAAGGTCGGCGAACAAGGTCCGCTCCATGACTTCCATCTTGGCGAGCAAGATCAGCTCGGCAAGGAACTCCAAGAGCGGGAGCAAAGTCAGCTCAGCGACTTTCTTCTTAGCAAGCAATATCAGCTTGGCAAGGAACTCCGAGGTCGGTAACAAGGTCAGCTCGGCGACTTCCTTCTTGGCGAGCAAGATCAGCTCGGCAAGGAACTCCAAGGTCGGTGAGCAAGGTCCGCTCGGCGACTTACCTCTTGGAGAGCAAGATCAACTCGGCAAGAAACTCAAAGGTCGGCGAGCAAGGTCAGCTCGGCGACTTTCTTCTTGGCGAGCAAGACCAGCTCGGTAAGGAACTCCAAGGTCGCGAGCAAGGTTCGCTCGGCGAGTTACTTCTTGGCGAGCAAGATCAGCTCAGCAAGGAACTCAAAGGTCGGCGAGCAAGGTCAGCTCAGCGACTTTCTTCTTAGCGAACAAGACCAGTTCAGCAAGGAACTCTAAGGTCGCGAGCAAGGTCCGCTCGGCGACTTGCTTTGTGATAACCCTGTTCCGTATTATGCTAATGGGTCTTTATTATGAATTTGATTATGTGTCTGATATGATTTTGTGTGCCAATTATGTGAATATATGTGGTTTTGAATTTCTATCTGTTCACCGTAGGAATATCTATTTGATTATCCGCTTTGGAAATTAAATTGAAGGCCTTCTCGGCCGTAGAAACCAAAATTGACTGCACCATTGTGATTGGCGTAATTTTTAAGGCGTACGGTGAAATTTTATTGAAAATTGATTTGGACCAGATTAAATGGATTAAATTAATGTTATGGTGCCCAATTATTTTATTAAAAGAATGTATTTGAGGGAGCTTTTAGAAAGGGCCATTATGCATACTCAATTCCTCTTTTTGTCCATTTTGGCTGATTTAACTCTCTAGAGAGAGAGAGACCCGAAATTAGAGAGAGAAAAGGGAAATCATCTAAGTTTTGCTCTTGAATCTTGGAAGTCTTGAAGATTACTCAAGAATTTGCTATAGATTGTGAGAATTAAAGCTCCTAGGTGAGTATTTCATGGATTCTAGTTTGTAATTTTGTAAAATTAAAGTTGATTAATGATCAAGAGCAAGAATTGTGCCATAAGTGAAGGAATTGTATAATATTTGATGAATTTGAAGTCAATTGATACATGCATGTAGGAAATTGCTATGAATTTCCATAATTGAGCACAATGTGTGTAATCCGTGTAGGATTTTGGTTAAAGCTCATGTTGTAATCACCATTTGCACCATGTAAGTTGAAATGGGAGTTATATTCCACATGCATGTACAATTTATGGAAATATGAGTTGAAATACATGGAATTGTTATGTTGAAAATGAGTTTGGTGTTGATTGGGACATGCATGTGATTATATTGTAAAATTGAGCTTCAAAATGTTGTAATTGAGTGTTTATACCATGTTAGTATATGTATATGTGAAGATTGAGCCAAAAACGTGCTTTGAACCTTTGAATATCAAGTTGAAGCACAAGAACACATTCTGGAAAACCCAGAAAATATGGTGTCCGCTCGAGCGGGGAAACCGCCGCTCGAGCGTGAAAAACGGGCACCCAGCATTTTCTGCAGACATGGTGTCCGCTCGAGCGGGGAAGTTGACACTCGAGCGGGGAGCCATGTAGAAAGGCCTTCCGCTCGAGCGCCAGAGTGGATGATCGAGCGTAAATTTGACCTAACCAGAACTTTTGAGACCTATTGGGTCTGCTCGAGTGGGGAAGTTGACTTGAATGATACGAATGTTGTAATTGAATACAAAGAGTGTTTCTCACCAAATGATGTTCCATCCTCAGCA
Source organism: Camellia sinensis (assembly GCF_004153795.1). Taxonomy (NCBI): domain Eukaryota; kingdom Viridiplantae; phylum Streptophyta; class Magnoliopsida; order Ericales; family Theaceae; genus Camellia; species Camellia sinensis. The sequence continues at coordinate 763,654 of NW_021026638.1, read as the reverse complement.
TGGGGGGCGCAGTCATGCTTGTATACTTTCTGTGTTCACCTCTGCACCCATTCGTCTATTGACACGTGGAGCTGCTCTCCCATCTGTCAGCGCAAATCCAGCTAAACACCACCTAATCAAACCGCCAGACAACATTAGCGGGAACGGACAGCCCGGCAGCACCATCCTGGCCTCTTTCGACTGTGCTGCCTAACGAGCCCAACAATGCTCCTCACCGAGCACCATTACTACCGAGCTCAGCAGCACTCTGGTGCGACTGTGCTCCAGCTAAGTTAGGCTGGTCTGCGGCAAATCATGATCACCGAGCTAAAACGAGCGAACAAGAGAAGACAAGCTGGCAGAGGATCATCTTGGCCAACTTTGGTTTGGACTTCGGTCGAACAAGCTTCCTCTCGGCATGGCTTAGCCCAGCTCGGCCCAAATACGCTTGGACACTTTCAGCCCGGCCAGAACCACGACCCAAGCCGAGATTACGGAAATCTCCCTCTCAGTCTGTATAATTTTTATATTGATAGATGATTGAAAAATAAAAAATAATTACTCTTTCTTATTTTCTTTGTATGTTTCTATACTAATATATATAATATTTATAATTGTCCATTATGGATCAAATCATTATGAATAATTTTGGTAAAATCTTAAAATTATATACATTCGTTTAAATCTAAACAAAGAAAAGCGCATGCGTTTTTAAAATAGAGATTGGTATTGTATCTCAATTTTTTTTTTCATACACTTTCTTTTTGTTTAAATTATATTTTATAAACTGTAATATTTTACATGATACTTTAATAACCAAGGTATGATGTCATAATTCTAAACAAGAACTGCTTTCGTTGATTTTACTTTTTAAATCTGTTTTTCAATTTTTGATTTTTCACATTTTCTCAATTTTGGTGATTAAAGATACTGAAATTTCTTTATTATTTTATATTTAAATTATACTTTTACATGAAAATCTAATATCTAATAATATAAATAAAATTTAAAAGTAAAATATTGGTAAAAAATTTATAAATTCAAACATATACTATTTATTATTATTATATATTTTGTTGTTGTTGTTGTTATTATTATTATTTAATATTAACAATTTTTCTCCAAAAAGAATACACAACAAATTATTTTCTAAGTGTATTTAGATTAAGTGAATATAAATCTAAAAGTAAAAAAAAATTAATAATGAATTAATATGATTTAATTTGGAAATATTTGTCTGAATTGGGAAAATATCTGTTGGGGCTACGACTTCGGAACTGAAATTGCCGACCTTAATGGGTTCAAAAACTTAAATTGAGTACATGGATATGCTAATGGGAATTTTTAGTGTTATTTGGAAAGTTTAATTGAAAATTGATTTTGTCTGATTTGCTAAGTTGTATTTGGCTCATCATTTATACAATTATATACGTATATATGAGATATGAGCTCATCCTTATCAACTAAGAGCCCAAAATATCTTAAGAAAGAGAAAGCAAGAAAGAGAGAAAGAAGAAGTTCCACACTTGAAACAGATTTTTGGATTGAGTTTCAACCCAGACTGCTCGAGCCTTACTCTGCTTCACTTTGCATACTACTTTGGCTCTACACGTGTGGCCAAGGCCACCGCACGCGCGGTCTGCAGGGCAGTCTTGATTTTGTCTTCTTTCCATTTCTCCAACTATCGAGCCTTCATTTGCTTGGTTTTCATGTGTACTTCACATGCATGTGCATTTTATGAATGACAAGAGAGTTAAAGAACGAGTTAAACTAACTGAATGAACATGTAGCAATGAATTGAGTAAGGTTAAGACTGACTAATTAAATCGCATATGTATTAAGTGGATGTGCTTGAATGTGTTTCTGTAGGTCAGGCACCGCACTGTGATTACGTGTTTCAAGGAACCAACTGTGAGTAACAACCTTGTAAAGATATGTTCAGTTATAAGTATTTTCTAACTTATACTATACTCTGTTTCTGAAATGATGATTTCTGTTTAAATGAATGGTTGTCCTGTTTTTCTTAACTGTATTCGTAATGTCCTTAGTATATGTTTACTGTTACTGTTACAAAGATCTATGGTAGTTCCAATTCTTGGAATTTCTGGTTACTGTATTGATAGCACGTCCATCAATTCTGATTGTTCGGTCTTCATGATCGTCTGTATTGTTCTGCTATTAGATGTACCACGTATGACCGCTATGATTTCTGTATGACATATGGATCTGATAAGTAAATGATTTTGATTTTCTGATTACTGTTGAAATAGACTGATTTTATTTATAGTAAGGACATCATTCATAACCTCTTTACACAGTTGTTATTCACTGGACTCTAACTCATTGTTTTATATATGTATGTAGGTGATCAAGTGCAAGACTGGACTTAGTGGCATTGACCTGAACTCTGTCTTTGTTAAGCTAACTACCATGCCTCACTTTGAGGTTTCAACCAAGTCAAGCTTCAAGGCTTTATGGGTGGTTTAGACTCATCCTTTGTATTGTGACCGTGTGTTATATGTGATTGACCGTTAATTTGATAGTGGGATTAGGTCTTTAAGTTTGGTTAATGTCTTTGTACACAAGCTTGGTGTGAACATTTGTGTAAATAATTTACTATTTGGACTTATGCGTATATATAAAGTTTTGTTTTGTCCATTTAAGTCTTCACAACTCATTGAACATTATATTTTTTATCTATTAGCTTTCGCTAGCCCCGATTATTTTGATTTGTACAGGAAGGCCTTTGGTAATCACGGATTACGGGCCGATCACTTCACCAACCCTTACAAGGTGGGGTTCGGATCGTGACAACAGCTACCAGGATTCGACCCCACACCCAAGCTCTATATATGGTTCATCCAGCACTTAAAGGGCTATCCTAGGACCACTACACCAAACCCCTGGGAGTTGGCCCTGGGGAGTGTAGAACCTGAGACCTCAGGGCTTATGCCCCAAAACCTTACCGAAGTGCCACAACCTCTTGGGTTAATGCACACACCGCTTTAAATGGTGTGGTCATTTTTTATTTCCCAAGAATCCCAACTTATTTGTCTCTTCTAATGTCTCTTTGTTTTTCTTCTCTAACCGAGAGAAACCTTAAATCCTAACAACTGAAACCCTAAACCCCCTCTCAATCTCTTTCCTTCAATTCAAGTCTTTTCATTAGCTAAGAGCATAAGACCAGAAGTTGGAGACTGTGATGGCAGCAATGGACGATGGTGATAGCGATGGGAGATGGGCGATGGCGGTAGGTGTTGAAGACGACGATGGCACTAGCATAGTGAATCCCCTATCTCTGCCCTATTTTCACTATTTTCTTTCTTCCAAAGTCTCTCTTTTACAAATTTGTCTATGAATAAGTTGTAAGATTTTGTGATTTGAACTTTGAATCTCATTTTTTTGTTAATTTTTCTTCCTTTGCCTTCCTTCTCTAACAGATATTCAAAATCGTCTAAACTAACCACCAAACCGAGAGATTTGATTCAGTTGATTTTGAATCATAGTTCGATCGATAATGGTTGAAACATTTTGTAACCCAATTGTGTCGGTTCAACTAACGGGTGAAGGGTAAACCCGAGCTGATCCGACCTGTGAACATCCCTACCTACTTCTATCAAGAGCAAAAGAGTTGGGTATTATCAAAGGTGGTCAGTTGGCTCTAGTAGTCTTAACATTGGCCACCTTTAGTTTGCTGATGACACAATCATATTTTTGTGAAGCTAAGTGGTCTGAAATTGTATTTGTTAAAAGAATACTTTGGTGTTTTGAGGTTGTTTCTAGACTAAATATTAACTTTCACAAGAGTGTAGTGTGTAGAGTGAGTGTAACTGATGATTTGGTAGATGACTTTGCCTCAAAACTAAACTGTTTAAGTCATAAGCTACCCTTGAAGTACCTTGGCATGCCACTAGGCGCTAATCCAAGTAGGAAACTGACTCGGGGACCAATTGTGGATAATTTCAAGAGAAAGCTAGCTAGATTGAAAAGAAGGTTGTTATCATTTACTGGAAGGGTAACACTAATTAGATCTGTGCTATCTTGCGTGCCAATCTACTATATGTCTCTATTCAAACTACCTAAATGTGTTGCAAAGGAACTAGACAAGATACAAGTAGCTTTCCTTTGGGAGGGATTTTGAGTTGAAAAGAAAGATACACTTAGTAAACTGGAAAGAAGTAACAAAGAACAAGAAACAATGGTTCGTTTAAATCCCTGTGTTTGCCACTTGACATCCTAGATGACTTGCTAGATGTGGGCTTTATTAGGCTGGGAACACACAACTCTTGGATCTTGATCACCATGTACTGTTTGATCATCCCTCTATTGCTCGGTAAGGGACTAAGATGTATATCGGTGATCATGTTGATATACAAATGCTCTAACCAAATAATGCCATCTAAAAGCAAATCAAGAAACAAATTGAGAGAGATAATACAAATCCCCCAATTAAGGCTAAAACCCTTAAGGGCTAAAGAGACAAACCAAATTCTACTCTGATCACAATGTATATTCTTTAATCGAAAAACCAAGTACAATAGTATTACATCACCTATTTATATAGACTATCACTTAGCTACAACTAATAGGCTATTTAACACACAATCTATTTACTCTACTACATCACATGTGAGAATATATTGTATATATAGCATGTTGTGTATATATGGCATGATTGTGTAAATAGGAATTAGTTAGTATTTTATTTTTCAATCATACATTTAGGGCTATATAAACTGATGAACTCTTTGTAAATTAACACAATTGAATATACAATTAATTCATAAATCTTACATGGTATCAGAACCGTCTTTGAGCCGAAACCCTAGAAATTGTCTCTGTGTCATCTTTCTCATCAGAATCCCTCTGAGTCGCAAGTCGTCCCTCGTCTGGTCATCTGGTTTGTATAATTGGTTCGTAACCTAGAGAAACCCTCGTTGAAGACCCTCATCGCAGCTCATCTGAGTCAAGAGGACTCTGGTCGTTTCTCTCTCCCTCTCTCGTGCGTCGCACAAAGGTCTGCTCCCTCTCTCTCCCATCTCGCTGACGATAGCCGATCTCCTCTTCTCCACCAAGGTTCTGTCTAGTCGTCTCCTTTGTCTGGTTGTCTTAGGTAACCCATCTGATCGACGTGGTCACTGTGCTTCGATAGCTAATCCTCCTCTCTCTGGTTCTTCTTCAGTCTCTCTTAGTTCGTGACTTTAATCTCTACTTCATTGACTTCACTCTATTTTGGTTATATTTTGGGTTTATTACTTAAACCTCTCAATTGTCTATTTATCACCCTTTGACCCCTGGTTTGACTATTTTGCTCTATTTTGGATTTCTTACACTTGAATCCCTAATCTCTTTGATTATTACAATGTCTCTAGCATTTGATGAGTATGTCTTCTGCTATCAGCGAGGCCATTGGAAGTATCACTGTCCCAAGAAGGGATGTTTGTCTGCTTCACCTGTGTTTGCCTCGTCTTCTCAACAGTTTTCGATCAAGGTCTGCGCTCCTCCTTTGAGTACCATTTGGCCTCCCGCCGATTCTATTGCATCTACTCTGGTTCCTGATCCTAACTTGGCTTCATTGACAGCTCAGATTAGTTAGCTTCAGTATACACTGATTAGTCAGCATCAGCATATATTGTCTACCTCTCAGCCATCTCCATCTGCCTCCATTGCTTCCTCTCTTCATTCAGGTTTGCTTGGGTCTTCTTTAGGTATTTCTTCGTCTGTCTAGATTTTTGACTCTGGTGCCTCTCATCATATGATTCTCCATATCTCCTTACTTCAAAATTGTACTCCTCCTCCCTTTCCTATTATTGTCAATGCTGCTAATGGGTCTGGTATGTTTGTTATATCTATCGAGTTTGTCCTACCGTCTGCTATGTTTGCTGTCTCTATTCCATCTGTCTTTTATGTTCCTTAGTTATCTGTCAATTTATTATCTTTTAGTCAGCTTGATGCCTCTGGTTTTGATGTTATTTTTTCTGCTTCTATCTGTTCTATGCAGGATCGGATGTCTAAGCAGTAGATTGGGACTGGCCGTAGAGTTGGAGACCTCTATGTGGTAGAGAGCTTGCATCTGTCTATAGTAACCTCTTAGACTACCTTTTCCTCTTTTTAGTTAGATTCTCTATCTAGTTCATTCTACTTGTGGCATTCTAGATTAGGGCATTTGTCTGATGATCGCCTACGATCTTTAGCTCAGTAGGGTATATTGAGTAAAGTTTCTCCTAGTGAACTTACTGAATGTCGGGGGTGTAAATTTGCCAAAATGATAGCCTTACCTTTTTCTAAAAATACTTCTATATCTGATACACCATTTTCTTTAGTTCATATTGATGTTTGGGGCCCTTTTTCTGTTCTCACCAAAAGGGGTTCTGCATATTATGTGTCTTTTGTTGATGACTGCACCCGTTACACTTAGATTTATCTTATAACTCATAAGTCGGACTTCTGCCAGATATACCATACTTTCCAGTCTATGGTCACTGCACAGTTTAGGTCTACTATTAAATTGTTGCGTTCTAACTTGGGTAGAGGATACTTTAAAATTGAATTCTTTGAATATTTGGCCAAATTGGGTACCATTCACCAAATTTCTTGTACTGATACACCTGCCCAAAATGGTCAAGCTGAACATAAACACCGTCATCTTCTTGAGACGGCTAGGTCTCTCATTCTCTCTGCTTCTGTTTTGGCTCCGTTTTGGGGTAAGGCAATTCTTACGACTGCTTTTCTTCTCAACTATATGCCTAACCCCCCTTCTTTCTAGTCGGTCTCCTTATAAGGCTCTGTTTTCCCGACTTTCTAATTGCTCCATCCTTCGTGTGATTGGGTCTACTTATTTTGTCTTTTTACCCCGCAAAGATAGGATCAAACTTAGTGCCCGGTCTGTTCTATGTGTCTTTTTGGGTTATAGCCTCAATCAGAAAAGTTATCACTGTCATGACCCTGTTTCCCATCGTCTTTATGTCTCCCACCATGTTGCCTTTCTCGAACGTCTACCTTACTTTCAGCTTCCTCCTCTCACCGCCCCAGTTTCCAAAGAGGATTTGGTTCATCCTGATCCATTTCTTTCTGAGGTCCCGTCTAATGAGTACATCTCCACTGTTCCGCCTAAGCTTGTTCCATCTTCTCCTCCTACTTCACCTCCAATTGCTTCTCCTCCTTCGGCTTCTTCTCCTCCTCCGTTGTTAGTTTATTCTCGTCGCAAGGCTCCTCATCCATCAGTTGTCTCTACTCCTGCTGTTGATCCTCCTACTTTTGACGACTCTGATCCTACTACACACTGATATCCTACTCGTGAGCGTCGTCCTCCAAACAGGTTGGATTGGTCTAATACATATTTTTTTTATTTCATATCATACTTTTTTGTCTATCATTCATTCTTTTTCAGAACCTCAATCTTACACGGAGGCCTGTCAGGATCCTAATTAGGTTCAAACTGTGGAGGATGAGTTGTTTGCCTTGCAGAAGACTAACACTTGGGAGTTGGTTCCTTTGCTTGCTGGCAAGAATCTAGATGGTTGCAAATGGGTCTATAAAGTTAAGACTCATTCTGATGGTTCTCTCGAGTGATATAAAGCTCGCTTGGTTACTAAGGGTTTCTCGCAGGAGTATGGTATTGATTATGAGGAGATATTTGCCTCTGTTGGCAAGATGACTATTGTCCGTGCCTTGATTTCTGTTGCTGTTGTTCGACATTGACCTCTCTATCAGATGGACGTTAAAAATGTTTTTCTTAATGGTCATCTCACTGAGGAGGTCTACATGCGTCCTCCCACTGGCATTCTCCACTCCTCTAGGCAGGTTTGTCATCTTCGGCATGCTCTGTATGGTTTGAAGCATTCTCCTCGTACTTGGTATGATCGCTTTCAAACTGTTGTTACCGAGCTTAGGTTTCATCCTTCTACTTTCGACTCTGCTTTGTTTCCGAGACATACCTCGGCTGGTTTTGTTGCTCTCTTACTCTATATGGATGATATGATCATCATTGGTTATGAATCTTCTGCTATCTCTAAGGTCAAACAACATCTCTTCTGCACCTTCAAAATGAAGGATCTGGGTTCATTGCGGTATTTTCTTGGTATTGAAGTTGCTTCTTCTCCAAAGGGCTATTTTCTATCTTAGACCAAGTATGCTAATGAGGTTATTTACCGTGCCGGTTTTACTGATACTAAGGTTTCTGATACCCCCATTGAGCTTAATGTGAAGCTCAATTCTACTGATAGTGTCCTTCTGGATGATCTCACTTTCTATCGCTAACTTATGGGTTGTTTAGTGTATTTGACTATCACTCGCTTTGATCTTGCTTATGTTGTTCATGTGGTTAGTCCATTCGTTTCTACTCCTCACTTTACCCATTGGGTTGCTTTGATTCTCATTCTTCACTATCTCCGGGATACCATCTTTCAGGGCTTACTGTTGTCTTCTACTTCCTCTTTAGACTTGGTGACCTATGCTGATTCTGATTGGGCTGGTGATGTTAATGATCACAAGTCCACCTCTGGTTTCTATATGTTTCTCGACGATCCTTTGATCTCTTAGAAAAGCAAGAAACAAACTGTTGTTACTCGCTTTACTGCTGAAACTAAGTACCGTGCTATGGTTCATATTACTACTGAGCTTGTTTGGCTTTGTTGTCTTCTCTTGGATTTGGGTGTACCTTAGTCTTCTCTGACCTCTCTCTATTGTGATAACTGTAGTGCTATTCAGAGTGCCCACAATACTGTCTTTCATGAATGGACGAAACACATTGAGATTGATTGTCACTTTGTCCGACAACATCTACACTATAACTCTATCTCGCTTCCTTTCGTTTCCTCGGCTTTGCAACTTGCGGACTTCTTCACCAAGACTCACACTATCTCTTGGTTTCAGTTTTTTCTTAGCAAAGTCTCAGTGTTTTCTGTTAAAATACCTTGAGTTTGAGCGGGAGTATGAGAATATATTGCGTATATGGCATGTTATATGGCATGATTGTGCAAATAGTAATTAGTTAGTATTTTCTTTTTCAGTCATAGATTTAGGGCTATATAAACTGATGACCTCTTTGTAAATTGACACAAGTCTCGTTTAGGAACAGGTTATTTTAGTAACTTTTTGACTAAAATACAAAAAAAAAAAAAACCTAGTTGTTGGGGATAAATTTTTTAATTTTTTATAAAAAGACGTGAAATAAAATAAAATAAATAATGAGAAACGGGTAAAATGACCGAAATGGCCTTATAGCATTTCAGAAGTACCTGTGGCTGCGTCAGATGACTTCTGCAAATTGTTGGATGTCACAAAAGAATTATTATTTTAATTTTCCTTTCTTGGACAACGCACTTGGACATACAGCCTATACAAATAGGGATGTGTGCTGTAATGTTATTTACATAATACAATATAGGGCAAATTACATATACCCCTCGAGGTTTGGTTAAATTACAGATACCCCTTGAAGTTTGAGAAATTACGAATTCCCCCTCTGAATGCTATATTTGCATAAGAAATTAGAGGGTAATTTGTTATGAAATATAAACCTCAGGGGCAAATTATTATGAAAATACAAACCTCAGGGGGCGGGATGTAATTTTCGAAACCTCAGGGAGGTATCTGTAATTTAGCCAAACCTCGAGGGGTATATGTAATGTAATGTTATTTACCTACAATAATATATTTAAAAATTAAGCTATAACGGTCAAATTTTATTACTTTTAGAGAATTCTAATACACGCACATATTTGTAAACAATATACTTGTGTCATGTAATATTATGTAAATAATATTTACGTTAATATACATAAAAATTTCATAAATATGGGATATGGATTGTACTTTGTGTATTTTAATAAATTTTTTTTATGAAACATCACATTTTACGTTAAAAATAAAAAAAAAAATTTAAAAATTTATTGGTAACGTTTACGCTTTCAGTTTATATTTATAAAAATTTTATAAACTGTTTTTGTTTATTTTTAGAAAAACATAAACTACAAACGCGTTTGATAATTGACAAAATGTTTAAAAAAATTTAAAAATGGGAAAAAGAGTGACAAATAGCAAGTGGTGGCAAGTAGCGGCAGAAGACGGTAGTAGAAAGTGGTGACGGTGGGTGGTGGGTGGTGGTGGCGGGTGGGTGGTGGTGGTGGTGGTTGGGTGGGTGATGGTGGCGGGTGGTGGTGGTGGTGGTGGTGGTGGTAGGTGGTTGCGGCATGAGGTGTCGTTACCGGATGAAATTTCAGCGCAGGAGGAAGGGATTGATTAGTCCAATGTGGCCGAACTAGTTGATTAATAGGCCATAGGCGCTTGGCCTGTGAAATGGGTGGAGCCTTGCGGGAATGAAATCCAAGCCTAAGTTGCTACGGTGGCGGGTGGTAGGTGGTAGCGAGTGGGTGGTGGTGGTGGGTGGTAGGTGGTGGTCGCAGGTGGGTAGCGGGTGGTAAGTGGTAGCAAGTGGGTGGTGGTGGTAGTGGGTAATGGGTGGTGGTGGCAGGTGGGTGGCGAGTGGGTAGTGGGTGATGGTGGTGGTGGTGGCAGGGGCAGGTGGCTAGTGGTGGCAGGTGGGTAGTGAGTGGTGGTGGCAAGTAAGTGGCGGGTGGTGGTGGCGGGCGGTGAATGGTAGTGGCAGGTGGCGGGTGGATGACAGGTGGGTGGTGGTGGTGGTGGTGGCGAGGGCTGGCTGGTGGTGGCGAGTGGGTGGCAGGTGGGTGGCGGTGGCGGGTGGTGGCTGGTGGTAGCAGGTGGGTGGTGAGTGGTGGTGGCGGAAGACGGTGGTGGAAAATGGTGGCGAGTGGTGGCTAATGTTGGGTGATAAAAAAAAAAAATTGAAAACTCAAAATGGAAACACATTTTTTGTGTTTTCATTTTTTGGCCAAATTTATAAACTGAAACCATTGATTTATAAATCAAAAATTTTACCAAACAAGTTTTTATTTGAATTTTTTAAATTTTTGTAAATATAAACTGAAAACTGAAAACGTAAGTGTTACCAAACGGCATCTTAGTATTTTCTTTTTCAGTCATAGATTTAGGGCTATATAAACTGATGACCTCTTTGTAAATTGACATAAGTCTCGTTTAAGAACAGACTATTTTAGTAACTTTTTGATTAAAATATAAGGAAAAAAAAAAACTTAGTTGTTGGGAATAAATTTTTTAATTTTTTATAAACAGACGTGAAATAAAATAAAATAAATAATAAGAAGTGGGTAAAATGACCGAAATGGCCTTATAGCATTTCAGAAGTACCTGTGGCTGCGTCAGATGACTTCTGCAAATTGTTGGATGTCACATAAGAATTATTATTTTAATTTTCCTTTCTTGGACAACGCACTTGGACATACAGCCTATACAAATAGGGTTGTGTGCTGTAATGTTATTTACATAATACAATATATTTAAAAATTAAGCTGTAACGGTCAAATTTTATTTCTTTTAGAGAATTCTAATACACGCACATATTTGTAAACAATATACTTGTGTCATGTAATATTATGTAAATAATATTTACGTTAATATACATAAAAATTTCAAAAATATGGTATATGGATTGTACTTTGTGTATTGTAATAATTTTTTTTTTTTTATGAAACATCACATTTTACGTTAAAAATAAAAAAAAAAATTTAAAATTTTGTTGGTAACGTTTACGTTTTCAGTTTATATTTACAAAAATTTTATAAACTGTTTTTGTTTATTTTTTGTTTATTTTTAGAAAAACATAAATTACAAACGCGTTTAATAATTGACAAAATATTTAAAAAAATTAAAAAATGAAAAAAAGAGTGAGAAATAGCAAGTGGTGGCAAGTGGCGGCGGAAGACGGTGGTAGAAAGTGGTGATGGTGGGTGGTGGGTGGTGGCGGGCGGGTGGTGGTGGTGGCTTGTGGGTCCCCCCCCCCCCCCCCCCCCCCCCCCCCCCCCCCCCCCCCCCCCCCCCCCCCCCCCCCCCCCCCCCCCCCCCCCCCCCCCCCCCCCCCCCCCCCCCCCCCCCCCCCCCCCCCCCCCCCCCCCCCCCCCCCCCCCCCCCCCCCCCCCCCCCCCCCCCCCCCCCCCCCCCCCCCCCCCCCCCCCCCCCCCCCCCCCCCCCCCCCCCCCCCCCCCCCCCCCCCCCCCCCCCCCCCCCCCCCCCCCCCCCCCCCCCCCCCCCCCCCCCCCCCCCCCCCCCCCCCCCCCCCCCCCCCCCCCCCCCCCCCCCCCCCCCCCCCCCCCCCCCCCCCCCCCCCCCCCCCCCCCCCCCCCCCCCCCCCCCCCCCCCCCCCCCCCCCCCCCCCCCCCCCCCCCCCCCCCCCCCCCCCCCCCCCCCCCCCCCCCCCCCCCCCCCCCCCCCCCCCCCCCCCCCCCCCCCCCCCCCCCCCCCCCCCCCCCCCCCCCCCCCCCCCCCCCCCCCCCCCCCCCCCCCCCCCCCCCCCCCCCCCCCCCCCCCCCCCCCCCCCCCCCCCCCCCCCCCCCCCCCCCCCCCCCCCCCCCCCCCCCCCCCCCCCCCCCCCCCCCCCCCCCCCCCCCCCCCCCCCCCCCCCCCCCCCCCCCCCCCCCCCCCCCCCCCCCCCCCCCCCCCCCCCCCCCCCCCCCCCCCCCCCCCCCCCCCCCCCCCCCCCCCCCCCCCCCCCCCCCCCCCCCCCCCCCCCCCCCCCCCCCCCCCCCCCCCCCCCCCCCCCCCCCCCCCCCCCCCCCCCCCCCCCCCCCCCCCCCCCCCCCCCCCCCCCCCCCCCCCCCCCCCCCCCCCCCCCCCCCCCCCCCCCCCCCCCCCCCCCCCCCCCCCCCCCCCCCCCCCCCCCCCCCCCCCCCCCCCCCCCCCCCCCCCCCCCCCCCCCCCCCCCCCCCCCCCCCCCCCCCCCCCCCCCCCCCCCCCCCCCCCCCCCCCCCCCCCCCCCCCCCCCCCCCCCCCCCCCCCCCCCCCCCCCCCCCCCCCCCCCCCCCCCCCCCCCCCCCCCCCCCCCCCCCCCCCCCCCCCCCCCCCCCCCCCCCCCCCCCCCCCCCCCCCCCCCCCCCCCCCCCCCCCCCCCCCCCCCCCCCCCCCCCCCCCCCCCCCCCCCCCCCCCCCCCCCCCCCCCCCCCCCCCCCCCCCCCCCCCCCCCCCCCCCCCCCCCCCCCCCCCCCCCCCCCCCCCCCCCCCCCCCCCCCCCCCCCCCCCCCCCCCCCCCCCCCCCCCCCCCCCCCCCCCCCCCCCCCCCCCCCCCCGCCCCCCCCCACCCCCCCCCCCCACCCCCCCCCCCCCTGCCACCACCATCCACCACCCGCCACCGCCACCACCCACCATCCGCCACTCACCTGCCACCACCATCCACCACCCGTCACTGCCCACCGTCACCTACCCACCACCACCGCCCACTCGCCACCACCCACCATGTACCCGCCACCGCCACCGCCACCACCACCCACTCGCTACCACCCACTGCCCGCCACCGTCACCCAACCACCCACCACTACTCGCTACCCACCGTCACTACCGTCTTCTACCGCCACTTGCCACCACTTGCAATTTCTCACTCTTTTTATATTTTTAAAATGTTGTAAACATTTTGTCAATTACCAAATGCGTTTGTAGTGAATATTTTTCTAAAAATAAACAAAAAATAGACAAAAACTAGTTTATAAAATTTTTGTAAATATAAACTGAAAGCGTAAGCGTTACCAAACAGACATCCATTCCAGTTTCAGTTTTTAGTTTATATTTAAAAAAAATTAACAAACTGTCATAAAAATTTGTTTGATAATTTTTTTGGTTCAAAATGAGTTTATAAATTTGAGAAAAAAACGTAAACTGAAAAAATGAGGAAACGTTTTCAGTTTTCAATTTTTTTTTCATATAATTTATTTTCAATTATTTTTTTTTTCAAGTAATGTTTTTCTCAAATAAATTTATTTTCAATTTTTTTTTCAATTAATTTTTTTTCCAATTAACCTTTTTTTCAAATATTTTTTTTCCCAACTAATATTTTTAAATTATTTTTTTAATTAATTTTTTCCATTTCTTTTTCAAATAAGTTTTCCGAATTAGTTTTTTTTCCAATTAAATTTTTTATTCAATTATTTTTTTAATTAATTTTTGGTCAATTATAATGTGTGTGATCCCATTGTCATAAATAATGAAAATAAATATAAAATTTTTTAGCCTGAACAAACATATTGTTTTAGTTTATATTTTTAAATATTTTGTTCAAACCAAACGCGTTTACAATTTATGTTTTTCTAAAAATAAACATAAACCAGTTTATAAAATAAAATGATAAACATGACCCAATAACGTAAACGTTACCCAAAAAAAATAAGTAATAATCAAACCATAATTGGTAAGCAACCTAAAATCATAACCAACCTAAAATCATAACCAAGTCAGTATTCCATAGTTATATAAAAACAGTGACATACATGGTCATACATAATTGCTAACCAATTATGTACGTGAATAAAAGTCTCCAATTAATTTCAAATAAATTTAGTGATGACATGCATCACATAACATGTCCATCTAACCAGCATTTCGCCAAATTGCAACTAACTCTGCCCTGATACGCGCCCGCAACTATGCCATCTCAACGTCATCATCGCCAGGCGTCATCGCATCATCAAGGGCAGCCAAATCGTCCCAGTTAGGCATGTCCGGATATCGATACTCGGCCGCATTGCTGACAGCAACAACAATCTTATCGTCCACACTATTTTTGCATATGAAATTATGCAAAGCCATGGACGCTGCAACCAATGGCACCTGCACTTTACGGAAATCAAATCGAGGCATGCCTTTTAGAAATCTCCACCGCATCTTCCAAGCGCCAAATGTACGCTCAATCACGCTTTACAAAGATGAGTGAGCGCGGTTGAACAATTCGTCACGGTTCCGTGGATTGTGCCTTTGAAATTCCGATTGGTGGTATCTGTTGCCTTTGTATGGTGCCAGAAAGCCCTTTTTATTGCTGTATCCACTATCCACAAGGTAATAGCGACCTGTGAAAGTGCACATGTAAATTACATAATACTCGTCATCAATGTTCACATGAAAGGGCACTTCTTCCGTACATTCCCTCCTCCTCCCCATAACCAACAATAAGAACATAACAATACTATTTCAAATAATATATCCAAAAATTACCCTATTTGTATTACACATGTATTTCACATAAAATTTTACAATTAATTCCGAGCAAAAGCGAAAACAAAATATTATGTGTAACTAGTTTATCATGGACATTGTAAAAACTGCCATATATAAATTACCACATGGTAAGATGAATCAAATTTAAAGTTCATTACAATGGTAGCATAAATTGATTTTATAATGGGAAAATAGTAATATATAATAAATTGATACATTTTGACATATATATTACTGAGGTTAATTGTATTTGCATATCAATAATGATGGATATTACCTTTATGTTGAGCTTGTTTGAGCAAATTTTCATGCATAAAAAATTTAAAAGATCACGCATTGAATTCTAAATATTAGTATTTTTATAAAATTTATTTACATACAGATGTTTACCAAAAAAGAACTATGCAAAATTGTATTGCGGATTCAGATGTACGTACCGTCAGTTACAGTTGGAAAATTGTATTGTGGATCCTCCGTTACGTTGCTTAAAACCCGACTGTCGTGCATACTGCCCTCCCACCCGCACGACACAAACACAAAGCACATATTGAAATCACATACCGCCAAAATATTCTGGGTGTGACACCCCTTTCGGTTGAAATATGGGGCTGCTTCTGACTCCTTTATGCATGCCGGTACATGTGCCCAGTCAATGCACCTAAGCAATCCTATATAAGAACCAAAAAAATTGCAATTATAAATCAATACCGACTATGTTTTTTCAAATAATTTTGAATAACATTACAAAATCTTTTCCCACACCTTGAACGGCATGTACTGTCGTTGAGATTGCAAAATAGGATCCCTGTGCGTCTGGAAATTAGCAGGGGGCCTGCAGTGAATGACAGTGAATTTTTTCATTGCTTTCAAGACGGTATGAAAATGCCGTGAAATAGTTTCACCGGAATGTTGGAAGCGTTCTTGTAACTCCCGGTTTGGCAAGTTTTTAAGCACATGAATAAATATTGTAGCACTCTCCTCGATGTGCAAACCGTGCGGCCGCTCGGGTACACGCAACTGGAAGTCATTTACCAACGTCATACATAACCGAATGAACACCTGTTTGGGCATGCACAATTCATACCGGAAGCGGCCACTGTGACCCTCATATAATTCCGTAATCCATGCCCTCCCCGAGAATATGGAAGTACGGCATGGGACTTTAAGGACGTACGCCTTGTAGTAGTCAGTTGCAATTCTGTAGGCTTCAACATAATTTAAATTCATCTCATGATGCCACTGTCTTGCGAGAGCTGCGACATCCTCTAACATTTGATCCATCTGTGCGGGGTCGTCATCGTCTTTGTTCATACCTACAACATACAAGCACAAAACATTATCAACAACTACCGAAATGAACAAGTATTAAGCACATGTATTTGACCATGAAATTTTTTAAAAAGAAAATAACGTTGTACAACAAAATTTGTAACTAGTGTAATTTTATGTTCAAACCCCTACCATGCATGGAATAAAGAACAACCTGAAAAAAATAAATTGATTTGTTACCTTTTCTAAAATTAAGCACATGTAATATTTTGTAATTTAAAATTCAAACCAACATGGGATTTTCCTAATTCACATCATGTCAGTGGTTCATCATTTGTGATAAAAATAATAATTTTTCAGTGTTGCAACACACATGTTCCACCCTGTATAAACAATTCATCCATGGAAAACCAATGGCACCTGGGCAAATTTGTAACTGATTTCAGAAAATTAAACACAACTCTGCAGCCATTATAGCATAACAAAACATAAAATATAAAATATAAAATGGATGGTCCAAGGTTTAATCCAACCCTGCAGCCACTATTGCATAACAAAACATAACATACCACAAACATATCCCGATTGTCCAGTTAAGGATCTGTAACCCACAGGCACGACCCTGCCCAAACCATCTTCAAACCACAATTCAACTAAAATTAAACACAACAAAGGAAAAAAAAAGTTCACAATTCAACTGAAATTAAAATCGAAGTCCATTCCGTAGATTTAAAATAGAACTCCTTCATTCCGCAGCAAACTCGCAAGAGTGACAACCCCATTCCTATCTTTGTCTTGTTTCTTCGCTTGTAGCCATCCGATTATGCCTCGGTCCGTGGGAATACTCATTACCATTTCCTGATTGTTCGGAACCTCCATAAGTATGACTCCAAAATGGAGCATCTTCAGGCTCTAGTCCCTGTATTTCATATAGCCGTCCAACAGCCTGTCCCATAGTAATACTATGGCCCCCGACGACGTGGTTGACAGTTAATTCCTTGCTCTGGGTCTTCACAGAATTTAGCAAGTCGTCCATGCTGCTTGCCAACGCTGCAGCCCCGGTAACGTGCTTGTTTTGGGCTGTTTTCCCCGAGGAATGCTTCCACTTACTTCCACTACCCGTGGCATTGATCTGTGCGGAGTTCATCATGGCTGCCATTTCCGATGCGCCTAATTCATTGCTGTCACTGGAAAATTCTGGACTGTCCGACTCTCTGTCCAACTCCATTGGGTTACAAGTCTTGCCGGGTGTCCATGCATTTTTCCCCGTAGCCGCAGCACCAGTGAAGACGCGCTCCATCAAATCCGGATGGTCCAAGGTTTTGGTTCTGAACTTGCAACATACATTGTCAATCTGTAAATCAACACAATGTAATTAGCGTACTGACATGAGTAAAATTGAATGCAACATGGTGCATAAGTCAGTTCAGTTTTTAAAACCTGAAGAGAGGACTTGCTAAATTCAAAATGGACTTGTTCTATACCAACTATACATTCATTCAAACAACAGTGGAACAGAATATTGCACAGATACAGCTGGAACAGAACATTGCACAGATGCAGCTGGTTTGCAGGACATTATGCAATGCTGCTTGCTCCCAATCAATTTAGGATGCTGAGGGAATGACAAACAACAGTTGTTGTGTACAAGCAGAAGCTACAAATGTCAGTCTGTTCTGTTGGATCACTGTGTCATTAACATACTGCTACTAATGCTTACCAAGTCCAAACAATTATGCTTGCCAATGCTTCAAAATAGATGGACAAGAATTAATTCCTACTGCATATATATTTAAAGTTCAATCAATTGTTTGTTTCTTGTATATGTATTTATTATTTTTTAATAATATAGGACCTTGCTAATGACAGTCCTTTAGTGCTGTTAGATAAAGGGGGGAAGGGGAACTGAAAAATCTAGAAATCCTCTAGATGTTGATTTGTGATTATGTACCAATTTTAAGCAGAATATAACAATCCCAATCAAACAATCAAGACAAAAAGACACAACGATTTAACGTGGAAAAAACCACAATTGGACACCTCCAACTGTGATAAAAAAACCACGGGCAACAGCCACAAGAACAATCCACTAAGAAGATTTAAAGGAATTACACAGGTATACTCTCAATTACCTAGCGAATCCACAACGCCTAATTGAACCAACCTCTATGTGCCTCTTCCAACCCCATCTTCACCTCAGAATTGTCTTTACGATGAGCCACCTCGGAATCCACCAAAGCTTCAGGCTCGAATTCTTCAAAATCCACAACTGAAGAATAACTCTCTCTTTTGTGTATAACAAACAAACCTTTGATGTACTCTCTTTAAATCATGAGTTGAAGACTCAATAAAAACATCAAAGAAAACAAACAAAATATCCCCAGATATAAACCTTAAGAACCAAAAAGAAGATCTGGAGGACTTCAATCAATCACTTAGTTTTGGGAGAAAACCAAGTATTTATAGAGAACCAAAAGTAATCATAGATTGGGAAGAAAACAAACTCCTTGAGAAATCCGGATTCTGAGGCTCGCTCGAGCGAAGAT